>WOXC01010753.1:0-75662 GCA_011680675.1 Gymnobelideus leadbeateri | reverse complement strand
TACTCTTCACCAAGGTACCCCTCCTCATCCCCTCTTTTCAGCTTCCTTTTATGTATTGTCATGCAGTAGATAGAGCACTGGACTTGGATTCAGGAGGACCTAAGTTCAAATCTGTCCTCAGACATGTAATAGATGTGTGACCCTAGACAAGTCATTCAACCTCTGCTTGCCTCAGCTTCCTTATCTGTAAAACAGAAATAATAGCATCTACCTCAAAGGGTTGCTGTAAGATGTCAAAGGAAATAGTATTTGTAAAAAAAAAAAAAAAAGCTTAGCATAGCACCTGGTACATAGTAGGTACTTTATAAATGCTTTTTTCCTTTTTCCTTCCTCTTTTCCCCTTATGTGTAAGCTCCTTGAAGATAGAAACTATCTTTATTTCTTCTTTTATTTGTATCCCCAGCATTTAGAGAACTCCCTCATACATAATCACTGCTGTTGACTTGATTGGACTGGACTTTTTCTCTCTCTAGAACCCAGGAGGCAGCATGGAACCAAGGAATCCAATAAGACTCAGTCCATGGAAGGCCTCATCTCTAGGAAGAAATAGTATAAAAGTGTTGACATAAATTTTTGTTCTGTTAAAATGTTATGTTCAACTCTTTGTGACCCCATTTGGGTTTTTATTTTTTGGTTTTGGTTTTGGGTTTTTGTTTTTGTTTTGTTTTGTTTTTGGCAAAGATACTGGAATGGTTTTGTCATTTCTTTCTCCAGCTCATTTTACAGATGAGGAAACAGGCAAACAGGATGAAGTGACTTTCTCAGGGTCACACAACTAGTAAATGTCTGAAGGTTTAAACTCAGGAAGATGAATCTTAATGATTCTAAGCCCAGCACTCTATCTACTGTACCACCTAACTGCCCACTTTAACTGGGCTCTACAAATTCCCCATATCTCTAGCTTTTTCCATGCCATGCCCCTTCCTCTCCCACTACATTCACATCTCATTCCCACCAGCACTTTGGTCTCCACCCCTGAGACACCAATTTCTGTCACAGAATCTTTGCCCTTATTCTGCCCAGAAAACAATCTTAGTGCTATTCCCCATCTCTTGAAGTTCCAGCTACAAAGTTAAGGAAGTCCAAGGACAGTCAAACTAATGATGACATGACCCCTAGAATCTCTGCACGACAAAATAATATAATGCTTTCCACTTTGCAATATAATTATTCACTTTGCTCACAATCCTACTCTCCAAACTTTTCCTTCTCCCCACCATGTCAATGTGCAGGCACCCTTTCCAAGTTATCTTACTTCCCCTATTAGAATGTAAACTCCCTGAGGGCAAAGTCTTGGTTGTTTTTATTTGTATAGCCAGTGTTTAACATAATGCCTGGCACTTAGTAAAAGTTTAACAAGTAATCTATCATCTATTTAATCTATCATCTATCTAATCCAATATCTATTATATATTTAAGCTATTTTATCTATCATCTATCTACCTATCCTTCTATCTATCATGTAAGTCTTGGAAGGATAAACTATTAGAAGCCAAAGTGAATCCATGCTCAACCTCTTACTATAATTCTTGAAATTTGACAGTTTCAAACCTTGGGCTTAACCATATTATGCAACTCTATTTTTTTCTCAATGTTTCCCAATTCTGCTTGGGATATCTTAATTTTTTTTTCATATTTTCCACCCTAGAGAAAAAGTTAAAAAAGGATAATGAGAGGGTTTTCTTGTCCAAAATAAAAATTGAAAGTTCAGTGAATATATGGAATATCTATGTAGGAGTGTGAACCAGTACAGTCAATATGGTTAGGATTCCTAATAAGATTCATAAAAACCTCTTGTATTAACTACCTTACTGTTATTATTGCTCAAAGGAGCCTAGCAGCCATGACTGCAGAATTCCAGTGACAAAAGATACTATCTACCTCCCTAAGAGAGATGGTGGATTCAGGGCACAGAATACTATCTATCTATCTATCTATCTATCTATCTATCTATCTATCTATCTATCACATATGTCTGTCTATCCACATACACATACACATGCATAAACATATGTATATATGTATGTGTTTTGTTGAATATGCACACCTGTATATATATGCACACATGTGCATATATATGCATATATATATTTGAAGATGGCCAATGAGGGGATTTGTTTTGCTTGCTGATGATGTTTATTTGTTACAGTGATTTAGTTTTCCTTATTTCCAGTGGGGGAGAGGAGAATGGGATGGAAAGAAAATACATTTCTGTTAATTAACAAAATAGAAATTTTTTTTTTAAATAGTGATTGGCCAGAATACATTCCTTAGCTCGACAGACTTGTTTTAATTTTGGGTTTGGAGAGGTGTGAAGCTAAATGTTGAAGGATGTTCTCATTTTACCTAAAAACTATTTTGACAAGGACAGTAATAATTATAGCTAGTATTTCTATAGCACTTTAAGTTTTGCAGAGCACCTTTTATCTCATTAGGTCTTCACAATAACCCCAAGAGGTAAAAAGAGGGAAAATTCATATAGCTTAAAAATTTTTTTAATTTCAAAAAGCTTTAAGATTTTATTAAATAAATAAATTTTAGTTTTTAAATAATTTATTTAAATTGTTTAATTTTTTAAAGTTTTAAAATTTACAAAACCCTTTATATATATATTATCTCATTTGATTGTTGCAATGACTCTGGGAGGTAGGTATCATAATTATCTCCAGTTTGCAGATGAGGAAACTGAGGTCCAAAGGGATTAAGTGATTTACCCAAGAACACACAGATATTTAGTAGCTGAAGTAGGATTTGAACTGTCTTCTCGATTCTAATTCAGGAAGTCCACTCTATTCTTTTTTTTTCTATTTAAACAAATGCTTTATTAACTTCTGTTTTACATCATTCATTTCTGCCAGATTTTGAGTTACAATTTTTGCCCTGTTTTTCCCCTACCCGACCTCCCAGAATAGCAGTCCCACAAGACATCCCTTCCTCCAATCTGCTCTCTCCCCTATCTTTCCCACACCCCCTTCGACCTCTTCATTAGAGGAAGGTGAATCTTTGTGTCCCAATGCCTGCACATCTTATCTCCCAATTACAAGCAAAAGAGTATTAATAATATTATTTATATATATTTGTAACATTTAATCTTAAGACCTTGGATTTCAGATCCATTTCCTTCCTCCCTTGTCACCCATTCCCTCTGGGGAGATAAGTAATTCAGTATATGTTATACATGTCTAGCTATGCAAAACATTATCATAGTAGATATATTGTACAAGGCTGCTTATAATTCCCTCCCCCTCATCCCACCCCCCCACCTGGTCCATTCCCTACATGATCCTGTCCCTCTTCCATAATGGGTACTGCCAACCTCCCCTCCCCCCAAGGATGCCCTCCCATCCATCATCCCTCCTCTCATCCCCCTTCCCCACATTCTGGTGTAGGTTGAGATGTCCCACCTAGTATGTATGTCATTCTCTCCCTGAACCAAATTCAATGAGAATGTGGTTTTGCCTTTTTGCCTTCCTATTTTTCCCCTCCCCTGCAACTACTTCCCCCTGCTTCCTCTACATGAGATAGTTTACCCTACCCTGTCTCTCCCCATCTCTTCCTGCCACTTTCCTCTCTCATCTCACAACTTCACCCCTTGAGTATCCTCCCTTCCCAACAAATTCAACCTATGCCCTCTATCCATATATAACTGTAAACATATACACACACATTCACATATGTATTTACATGACCATACACCCTTCTTCCATTATTTTCATAGTGAGAAAGATTTCCTAAGTCACAGTTATTGTTTTTCCATATAGGAATGTAAATAGTTCAACTTTGATAAGTTCCTTTTGATTTCTTTTCCCTGATTACCTTCTCAGGCATCTCCTGCTTCTTGTGTCTGGATGTCAAATTTTCTATTCAATTCTGGTTTTTTCCTCAAGAGTGCTTGAAAGTCCTCTATTCCACTGAATGAACATATTTTCCCCTGAAACAAAATACTCGGTTTTGCTGGGTAGGTGACCCTTGGGTTCATTCCCAGTTCTTTTGCCCTCTGGAATATCATATTCCATGCCCTTCGATCCCTCAGTGTAGAAGCTACCAGGTCCTGTGCTATTCTGATTGTGTTACCACAATATTGAAATTGTTTCTTCCTGGCTGCTTGGAGTATTTTTCTCCCTGATCTGGGGGTTCTGGAACCTGGCTATAATATTTCTGGGAGTTTTCTTTTTGGGATCTTTTTCAGGAGGTGGTCGGTGAATTCTTTCAACCTCTATTTTGCCCTCTGGATCTAGAACATCAGGGCAATTTTCCTTGAGAATTTCTTGAAGGGTGAATTCTAGGTTCTTTCTTTGATCGTGGCTTTCGGGTAGTCCAATAATTTTTAAATTGTTTCTCCTGGATCTATTTTCCAGGTCAGTGGTTTTTCCCATGAGATATTTCACATTGCCTTCTAATCTTTCATTTGTTTGGATCTGCTTAACAGCATCTTGATTTCTCATAAAGTCATTAGCTTCCATAGTCCACTCTATTCTTGTGCCACAGATCAGCCCCTATTACATCAAACATGACCAGAGAAAGTGTCAGTGGACTAGGATTTAGGAACTATAAATTCTTATCCTTTTAACAATTGAACAATCAGCTATAAATCACTCCCTTTAATCACCTCCTACCTATCTGGGAATATCCTGATTTGGCATTTTAAAGATCCAGGTGCCCAGTCCTGTGGTCTTTCTCTACCCTTTGTTTTGGGGATCTAGGTGTTTATTTCCCACTTTGCAAAATCAGTTCCTCCTCCTGGGCCAATAACATGTTGGCACATTTTATTCCTTTTCCATTTAGTACTAAAAGCAGCCTATCAGCATCCAGAGCTAGTGTGAAATCCAGATTCCTAATCACCCCAGCACATAATCCTATAATCCAGCAGTTTGGAACTGAAATATCCCACCCTGCTGCCTCTCTCCTCCACTAACTAACATCTGGTTTCCCCTACTCCTCCTCATTTGAAGCAAGAGGGTTTTTATTATAATAGAGAACGTAGCATTTCCCTCTTCTTTAGTTGGTGTTCTATGAGTGTTAAAACTCTTCCCTTAGCTTCCCTTTTTATGTTGTCCATCTACCTTCCAGGGCTCAAAAAGGAGATTGATTCATACTGTAAGCAGCATGTTAACAATCATAAGATCTGAAATCAAATGTGTATTATAGCAGAGAAATCACTGTTTGGCGTTGGTTTGTTCTGAAGTTTATGGGTTATGTACTATTTACTTATGTTTCTCTCCCATAGGAAAACTTTGAAGTGTTGGGCACAGTAGGTCCCACTGGGGAAGTGGGAAAATTTTCCTCCTACTGATATGGACACAAAGTAGGAGCTAAGCACTTCTGAAGCCCAGGAATAATCATTCTAATTTATGGGGATTAACCAAGCAAGTCCTCAACTCCCAATATCAAATTAATTTTTGCGGGGGGAGGGGGGAGAGGGAAGGCACAAATCTAACTCCAAAGGATCTCTTTACCTCTCTGATTCTTAATTCCTTTATGCATTAGTTGAGTTATGGGGGCGGGGGAGAAGGGAGGAGTGGAGGTGTTCAACTAGATGACTTTTACAGTACTGAAGACCTCAAATTTTCTATGGTTCTATGATCCTAAGGATCATCTTGAATATTCTTAGGCCACTATTTGTGCAAAATTGAAAGAGGAATTAGTCCCATAGAAAGAAAGGACATTAGAGGATGTTAGCAACCACCACCCTCCCCCCACAGCAGATGTGACTTTACCAAGGTCAGTGTCAGCCATGGGTCTAAAACCTAAGACCTCTGACTTGAGAATCAACATTCTTTCTCTAGTACAACAGGAAAATCTCGCTTAAATCTCTTTGTCCACAGAGTAGCAAAGGGAGCAAACAAAGCTAGGTATCTATCTCATTACAAGAATCAAAAAAAGTTTATTTGAAGGTTTCAGGATAAAGGGCAATGAAAAAGTTCAGAAAACCTTGTAAGGAAATATAGAAAAAAAGCATTTTCTTCGCTTTTGTTTGCTTGTTTGCTTTGGTTCTTCCTTGAGCTGTCAGGTTTTGTATAATATTTTGCCCATTGAATTTTTTAATTCATTTTTGTATATGGTTATTAAGTTGATAATCAAAAATTCCTAAAAATAAAGGAAAATATAAGCTCTGGGAATGATGATAATGAGAATTAAGAAGATGATTATTTATGTGGTCTGTTAAGATTTATTTCCAAAACATTTCCCTCCGAAATCCATGAAATATAGGTAGATGAACAGCTAAATTTGTCATTGACTCTGCTGGGGGCTTTATCAAATATATCAACTCAATTAAAAGCTATCTCATGCCCATTTTGTAACTTCTTAACTTTCTATAAAATATTTAAAGGAGCATTTTCTTTTAAAAAAAACATTTTTCATTTCTCCTCATCCTTTACTATCTCATTCAAATATAGGCAAGAATTAATGTCTTTTTCTTTAACCACTTTATTGCCTTCTAGGATGATTTCAAGACCATCCACCCCTTGGTTTTTTAGAGACCTGGAAAGACCTATATGAACTGATGCAGAGTAAAATTAGCATAACCAGGAGTACTATTTCTAGAAAAGTAACTATGTTATTTAAAAAAAAATATCTTAGCAACTCCAATCAACACAATGGTCAATCAACCATGATTCTGGAGGATTCATAGGGCAATATGCCAACCATTTCCTAATACAGTGATGATGAGTCCATCATATAAAGATATATAAATTGAGTATAAATTGAGACATATTTTTTGAACATAACCAATGTAGGAATTTGTTCTGTTTGGCTATGAATCCTTTATAACAAAGGACTTGGGTTTTCTTATTTTTTTCAATGTGGAGGGAAGAAAGAAGGAGACAATTGAAAAAAATATATATTCTTTTAAAAAGATTACCTATCCCTAATCTGCAACTCTGAACTTCTTCATTTAGTCTTGTTGTTGTGTGGTCTTCACTTCTAAATTTTTCTGTTTTTCTGCATTTCATTTTCTTCAGTTAACCTTTTAAAGCATTTTGCTTATTCTTTCTCTTTGGGTTTCCTTCCTTCCTAGAAAAAGAACAGTTATCCTGCAAGATACTGGATTATCAAGGAAGAGATAAAAGAGACACCTTTTAGACAGACTGACCTTAAGCTACCCACCCATAAAGATTCCATAGGACTCTTGTGAATATCCAAGTATCAAATTTGGTTTTCCTCCAAAGTAACCAGTGATTAAAATGAACAAGTCAATAACTAGTCATAGCACAATGCTAAAGTCTGATTTAAAACACAGCTGATTTTCAGTTATCTGTAGCAATGAATGAGAGGGGTAGCAAAAATAAATAAATAGGACCTATGAAATTTTTAATATTTAAAATACCTTTATTTAAAATTTTATTTAAATTTGAATTTTTAATTATTTAAAATTTGCATTTTTATTTAAAATTACAATTTAAACCTTCTAATTTACTACATTTCATTCCAGAAGTGCCAACAAGTGTCAGAATTGACTGGGTTGCATTTCACTTCTCTTATTTTTCTTCTCTATTCACTCATGGAGGTAGAAATACACAGGGGGAGATGGGAGAGTGAGAAGGGAGAATGTGAAAGCATCTTCCTAGGTCCCAAATTAAATATTAAGTCCTAAGATAGTGACTTTAACTGAAAGGTTTGTAGTTGTGGCCATAATAGGCCACATCCATTTTCTGACCCTCAGCACAATTTTTATTAGCTAGCCATAAAATGAAAAGTAAAGGTCCATTGTGAAACAGCTGGTACACATTTAACAAAACCAAGACAAGCTGGCACCACTGTAATTTATATGGTATTCAGAGTGATCTTATGGTAGAGAACACAGCTAATAAAAACCTTAAGAAAAAAGAAAAACAGAGTTATGAATTTAACATTACAGAAGAGAAATGTAAGCCATTTATATTTTGGATCCAGGAAAAATAATCCTTTACCAGCAAAGACATTGTAGATATTGCCCCTAACTTGACTGACTATACCACATGATAGCAGATATGGAACAACCTTCATAGCTAATGACTGAAAGGGTGATATTTTATAGGGGAGGGAAGGTATATGCACCCTTGTAAATCAAGAAGGCTTTCCTTATATCTAAACCATCTCTCTTACTATAATGTAATTCCATTTCTTTTTGGTCTTTCTTCTATAGAGACTGAGAACAACTAAGCATCTTCCAGGTCATTTTTAAGAAACCGGAGAATGGAAAATGGAATGAACATGTATTAAGTACCTACTATGTACCAGTCACTATGCTAGATGTTTGATCTATTCCAAAACAGAAGTTAAATGATCCCCTTAAATTTCTCTTTTCTAAATTAAATAATTTTTGGTTGCTCAATTTTCTTTCCTTGTAGAACTTATATTTCATCCCTTTAAACAAATTAATTGTTCCTCTGTGGGCCTTTTTTAGAATCTAGATCAGCATTCTTAATCCTCAGACCCTATGACCCAAGTTCCATGAACTTGGATGGGGAAAAATTATAACTTTATTTCAATAAAATTGGCATCCTTCTTATGAATAATAATAATAATAATAAAGAGTTATTATTTTATGCATTAAAAAATTTCATCCTAAGGAATCCATAGCCTATCCCAGACTTCCATGATACAAAACAAAAAAAGAAACAAAAACAAACAAAAAACTCCTGCTCTGAGTCTTTCACTTCTTTGTGAAAATGCAAAAATGAATAACAGACTTGCCCCACAATTATCTTCCATAGTCCACAAAGGAGTGTTATCATTTTCTCTTGCTCCTAGAAAGCTGTCCTTTTCCTTGGTTAAGCTAATTCTTCCACAAACTTAACTAGACACCTTTGAATGCCCCTAGGAAAAGGGGTTTGAACTCAAATGAAAGATGACAGATAAATCTCTAAAAACATTATAACACTAATCTCTCTATTAAGTATATAAAAACTCTATAAACCACATGAGCTCATTTTGAAGAGGGTGCTGTTTATCCTGTGAACTAAGTGGTTTACCTGAGACAGGTCAATTCAGGATATTCTTGCTTATACTTTAGTCATCTAATGTCGGGGACACAGGGTAGACTGTTGTGAGTATGACATTTAAATCAGCTGTTTTTCAGGGTGAAAATTTACCTGGTAGTAAGCTGCATAAAATAGTTCTTTTTAAAATTTTCTGATATTGAAGAAAATCTAATTGAAAAGAAGCCTGTAAGAAACAATAACTACTATTCCAGATGAGTGGATTTGATTCAGTAGAGTCCTCTATTTTGCAATCTATGTCTACACAAGACACGGTATCACAGATAGAGTGCTGGCAAAGCTAGGGAAACTGAGGTTCAAGATCCGCTATAATATCTACTAGAGAAGGAAATAGCAAACCCCTCTAGTACCTCTGCCAAGAACACCCCAAATGAGGTCACAGAGAGTCAGACACAACAGAAAAATAATTTAACAACAACAACAAAATGATATCTATTTGTCCTGTGACCCTACTCAAGTCACTTAACTTTTCAATGTTCTAGCTGACTCCCTAAGGCTATACATTGCAGAGAAAGTGCAAAAAAGTAGAGGGAGTTTCCTCATCCAAAAATTCCCTTTAATCATTGAAATCATAGATTTAAATGGTTAATGTGGAAATTTGCTTTGCTTAATTATACATATCTGTAGCAGGTTTTATTTTTCTTGTCTTCTTAATGGGTGGAAAAGGGAGAGTTGAAAAGAAGAGAATTCAAAACTGAAAACAAAATAAACTTGAATTTTTAAAAAAGCCATAGTCTAGTCCCTGTCCCTTATAACCTATACATATAACATATATCCTATATGTATAACAAATTTCATTTAGATCCACCAAAATTCTTTTTTTTTTTTTTTTTTTGAGAGGGGAAGGCAGGGCAATTGGGGTTAAGTGATTTGCCCAAGGTCACATGGCTAGTTTTGTGTTAAGTGTCTGAGGTCATATTTGAACTCAGGCCCTACCGACTCCAGGGCCAGTGCTCTCTTCACTGTGCCATCTAGCCACCCCTGATCTACTGAAACTCTCATAGACTGCTATTTTGTTGTGAGGCAGCTGATTGATCCACACAAAACAGGGGAATCTTAAAGTCAGCAGGACAGAGAGAGGTTTTGGTGGCCATTCATTCTTGTTTATACAGCCACCCAGAAGAGTAGAGATTCCCCAGAAATCTGTTGAATATTTCAATGTCCTCTGGATTATCTGGCATTGAAAGATGCTATTTTTTTTTATTTTTTTTTAATTTTAATTTTTTAAACAAATGCTTTATTAACTTGTTTTACATCATTCATTTCCGCCAGATTTTGAGTTACAATCATTTTCCCCCCATTATTCCCCTACCCAACCTCCCAGAATAGTAGTCCCACAAGATATCACTTCCTCCAATCTGCTCTCTCCCATACCTTCTCCCATACCCCCATCGACTTTTCCATTAGAGGAAGGTGAATCTTTGTGTCCCAATGCCTGCACATCTTATCTCCCTATTACAAGCAAAAGAGTATTACTAATAGTATTTATATATATTTGAAACATTTAATGTTACGACCTCGAATTTCAGATCCATTTCCTTCCTCCCTTGTCACCCATTCCTTCTTGGGAGATAAGCAATTCAGTATATGTTGTACATGTCTAGCTATGCAAAACATTATCATAGTAGATATATTGTACAAGGCTGCTTATAATTCCCTCCCACTCATCCCACCCCCCACCTGGTCCATTCCCTACATAATCCTGTCCCTCTTCTATAGTGGGTACTTCCAACCTCCCCTCCCCCCAAGGATGCCCTCCCATCCATCATCCCTCCTCTCATCCCCCTTCCCCCTATCCTGCTGCAGGTTGAGATATCCCATTTAGTATGTATGTCATTTTCTCCCTGAACCAAATTCAATGGGAATGTGGTTTTGTCTTTTTAGCCTTCCTTATTCTCCCCCTCCTTTGCAACCACTTCCCCTTGCTTCTTCTACATGGGATAGTTTACCCAACCCTGTCTCTCCCCATCTCCTCTTGCCACTTTCCTCTCTCACCTCATAATTTCATCCCTTGAGTATTCTCCCTTCCCAACAAATTCAACCTATGCCCTCTATCCATATATAACTGTAACCATATACACACACATTCACATATGTATTCATATGACCACACCCCTTCTTCCATTATTTTCATAGTGAGAAAGATATCATCAGTCACAGTTATTGCTTTTCCATATAGGAATGTAAATAGTTCAACTTTGATAAGTTCCTTTTGATTTCTTTTCCCTGATTACCTTCTCAGGCATCTCTTCCTTCTTGTGTCTGGATGTCAAATTTTCTATTCAATTCTGGTTTTTTCCTCAAGAATGCTTGAAAGTCCTCTATTCCACTGAATGACCATATTTTCCCCTGAAACAAAATACTCAGTTTTGCTGGGTAGGTGACCCTTGGGTTCATTCCCAGTTCTTTTGCCCTCTGGAATATCATATTCCATGCCCTTCGATCCCTCAGTGTAGAAGCTGCCAGGTCCTGGGCTATTCTGATTGTGTTTCCACAATATTGAAATTGTTTCTTCCTGGCTGCTTGTAGTATTTTCTCCTTGATCTGGGGATTCTGGAACCTGGCTATAATATTCCTGGGAGTTTTCTTTTTGGGATCTTTTTCAGGAGGTGATTGGTGGATTCTTTCAACCTCTATTTTGCCCTCTGGATCTAAAACATCAGGGCAGTTTTCCTTGAGAATTTCTTGAAGGGTGATTTCTAGGTTCTTTCTTTGATCATGGCTTTCAGGTAGTCCAATAATTTTTAAATTGTCTCTCCTGGATCTATTTTCCAGGTCAGTGGTTTTTCCCATGAGATATTTCACATTGCCTTCTAATCTTTCGTTTGTTTGGATCTGCTTAACAGCATCTTGATTTCTCATAAAGTCATTAGCTTCTATTTGCTCCAGTCTAACTCTGAAGGAATGAATCTCCTCAGTGAACTTTTGAGATTCTTTTTCCATCTGGCAAATTCGACTTTTTAAGGCATTCTTCTCCTCATTGCCCTTTTGGGCCTCCTTTGCCATTTGAGTTAGTCTATTTTTTAAGGTGTTGTTTTCCTCAGTCAGGCTGTTGACCCTCATTTCATACTTTTCCTGCATCCTCCTCATTTCTCTTTCTAATTTTTCCTCCACTTCTCTTATTTGATTTTTAAAGTCCTTCTTAAGGTCCTCTATGGCCTGCAACCCGCTCATGTTTTCCCCTGGGGCTTTTGGAGCAGGACTTCTGACCTCACAGTCCTTTTCCCGCTCTATGCCCCCAAAATAGGAGTCTAGGGTTGCATTTTTCTGTTTCCTTTGCCTTGGCATGTTGCCACTTAATTGCTTGACTTTTGGGCTTGTTGCCACACTATGGCTTTAAGGCCAGCTAGAGGAATTTTCGTCCCGAACGTGTGGGGGGCAACTTCCGTTTCTGGCAAGCTGTAAACCCACCCACAACTTCCACCCTAGATCACAATCCAGATCCAGGGAGGTTAAAGCAAGAGCGATTACCCCCCAAGACTGATCGCTGGATCTCCCCACGATTTGTAGGCTGGGAGCCGGACATGCCTCTGAAAACTACAAAATGGCGTGTCTCCTCAGCAGCTTCTAGCCCCCAGGGGAGGGAGCTGACGCATTCCCCAAATACAGGTCCCAAAGTCCATAGGACACTAACCTCTTACTTTGTCCTAGGCATGTCTATGTTGATAATTCTGGAATCGCCACAGCTCCTGGTGTTCTGGGGTTCCTCCAGCCGGCTGCTGGCCCTGCCGCCCTGGAGCTAAAACCTCGGCTCACGCGGACCTGGGCTCGGCCGGCTCGGCTCCTGTGCTCTGCGCGTCTGCCGGCTCCCAGACCGCTGCGCTGGTCCTTCCTGCAGGGCTGCTGGGCTGTCCTCAGCGGGAGGTTAGCTTCTCTGTGTCGTTCTGTGGGTGCTGGGGCTCCAGAAGTTGTTCACAGTCCTTTTTTACATAGTTTGTGGGGAATCTGGGGGCAGAGAGGCTTGGAAGAGCTGTTTCTACTCCGCCATCTTGGCTCCGCCCCCGATGCTATTTTTTTTAAAGTGCTACCTAGATATAGCTCAACCACAACTCTTCCTCTCTCCCTTACCACATCCCATTTTCCATTATAGTATTATCTACAGGGGAAAGTCTTCAAAACAATGGTGTATCTTTAATAAAAACAATCATAGTAACTAGTATTTGTGCAGTGCTTTATGGTTTACAAAGCATTTTATGTGTGTTATCTCTTATTTGATCATCACAACCCTGTGAGGTAGGAGCTATTTTTTTCCCCATTTAACAGATGAGGAAACTGAAGCTGAGAGAGATTATATGATTTACCAAGGGATATATAGCCAATAAGTATGTGAGGCTAGATTCTAACTCAGCTCTTCCTAACTCCAAAGTCTTAGAAACCATTTACTCATATGCTAGATCTGGTTAAAATAAACCAATGTTTTAGCAATGACAGTGGAACACAGACAAATTCTATCTATAAAATGGTTAAATTCAGAGACTTCCCTGTGTGTGACAATCGATTGTAAGCACCTAGTGGAGCAGATACTGTTTCCTTTATGTCTCTGTAGCCCCAGAGCCTAGCAACATCTCTAACACATAGTAGGTATTTTTAAAAATCCTTGATTGATTGAAGGATACAAAAAGACCAAGAATGTAGCAAAAGATGAAAAAGAGATTTACACATCCACATTTAACAAGCCATTTTCTGTCTGCTTGGTTGTTGTAATATCTGTGAGCAGATTCAATGTTCTTTCAGTAATAAATTTCAGTTGTGTACACACCTATAAAGAGAAGCTGGACTTAATAGTTATGTCACTGGAGAGTTTTTAAATATTGACTTGTAATGATATAGCATTTGGAGATCTTTGCCAATAGACCCTAGGAAAGCCAACCATTCTTCTTTCTGCTTTTATGTTCACCTAGTGTCCTAACTCATCAAGGGAATTGAACTATAGAAAGTGTTCTTTGAATGAAATATTTAGTTATATCCTACTGTTCCATGCCTTGCCATATCTACTGATATCCATCCAGGAACCAGTTTCTTTAAAGTACATACTCTCTTGTCACCCAGATTCCAAAATAGCTTCAAAAGAAAAACTGGTGCAAAAAAGATTACAACTACTTCTGATTTTAATTAGCCCATTGAATAGAATGGTTTGGGTAAATGGTAGTTTGGTTTGGATGACCTGTACTGCCTGTCCTCCCCACCCCCACACAATGGCATCTCCAAACATAGTCACTAAATATTAACCCTACTCCAGCAATCAATGCTAGGTAAAGCTCAAAACAGTTAGGGAATTCATTTACAAAAAGGGTTTAGAAGCTTCCCAGACTTGTTCAAACTGGCAGGTAGCCTGAAATATAGACCTAGCGACTTGACTCAGGATGAATCACCACCCACAGGCAACAGTGCAAGGCCCTCAATAAAGAGGCAGACACGTTTTCATAAAACCGGGCTCCTGGATAGAATGTCTTAGGAGTATGAAAGGGCACAAAAAGTGGGAAGAACCCAATTTCTAAGGATATGTATTTTCACTGGCTATCTCCATGCCTGAAATCCCTTCCCTCTTCATCTCTGTCTTCTGGCTTCCTTCAGGTTTTAGCTAAAATTCCACCTACTATAAGAAAACTTTCCTGGTTCTGTTAAATGCTAGTGCCTTCCTGATGTTGATTATCTCCAATTATCCCACTTACCCATAGTCCTTTGCATGTTTCTCATCCACTAGACAATTGTGAGAAGGACATTTTTTTTTGTCTTTCTTCATAACCCCAGGGCTTAGTCCTATGCCTGTCATACAGGAAGTATCTGCCACCTTGATTGTTGATTTGACATAAATAAGAAGGGTTTAAAGTTAAGAGGACAACAGTAACATGGTGCCATGGATTGAGGGAAGAGACAAGGAGTTAGAAAGACCTGCATTCAAGTCCTGCTTCTGCTGCATACTGGCTATGGAACCCTGGTCACTTCACTTAGCACCACCAGGGCAATTCTCTAAGACTATAAAGCTGCTAGGCAGGTATTGATCTGCTTTGGTAGAGGGATATTCCTCATTGAGGCCCCTATGCCACTAAAATTACAGGTCTATTTTCCCTCTCTTCTCATCCCTCCCTCCACCAAACCTCTACAAAGGGGATCTCAGAGTTAACAACATAGAAAGAGGCTTTGATGGCCAGTAACTATGGTTGTTTCAATCATTTAGAGTAGTAGAGATTACCCAATTATTTCAATGCCTTCTGACTTGTCTGGCATTGTAAGAGATAGATAGATAGATAGATAGATAGATAGATAGATAGATAGATAGACAGATGGATAGATAGATGGATGGATAGATAGATATAGATAGATATGTATGTATGCATGTATATTTTAAGTGCTACTTGGATAAAGCTCAACCCCAACCTTTTCCTCTTTCCCTCTCCATATTACATTTTCTATTATAGCATTATCTACAGAAAAAAGTCTTCAAAGCAACTGAGTATCTTCCTGTGTCAGAGCATACTTTGACTCAGAGTTAAAAGAACACTTCAGTCTTCACTGTAGATGCCAACCAATTAATCAACAGCATTTATTAAGCACCTACTAATTATGTTCCAGGCTGTGTGTTAAGCCCTGAAGATAGGAACATTTTGATGATATTTGTTACTATTTGGTCATTTCAGTCATATTTAGTTCTTTGTGCCCCATTTGGAGTTTTCTTTGTAGAGATACTAGAGTGGTTTGCTATTTCCTTCTCCAGCTCATTTTGCAGATGAAGAACTGAGGCAAATAGGATTAAGTGATTTCCCCAGGGTCACACAGCTAGTAAGTGTCTGAAGCCAGATTTGAACTTATAAAGATGAGTCTTGTTGACTTCAGACATTCTATCCGCTGCTCTAGTTATTTGCCTCTCCCTCCTCCCTTTTAAAAATAGTATTTTGTTTTTTCCCAATTACATGTCAAGACAATTTTTAGCATTCATTTTTATAAGATCTTGAGTTCCAAATTTTTTGTCTTCTTCCCTCCCCTTTCCTCCCCTCTTTTGAAAATGGTAGACAAATTGATGTATGTTATACGTGTGCTATCATGTAAAACATATTTCCATATTAATCATAGTTATGAAAGAAGAAACATATCAAAATGGAAAAAAACACAAAAAAGAATAAAGTAAGTAAAAAAATATGCTTTGATCTGCATTCAGAGTCCATCATTTCTTTATCTGGATATGGATAGCATTTTTCTCTGCGAATCCTTTGTACTTGTCTTGGATCATTGTGATGCTGAGAAGAGCTAATTCATTCATAGTTGATCATCATACAATGTTGCTAATACTGTGTACAATGTTTTCCTGGTTCTGCACACTTCACTTTGCATCATTTTATACAAGTCTTTCTAAGGTTTTTCTGACATCTTCGTGTTTGTAATTTCTTATTGCATAATAGCATTCCATAACATTCATATACCACAGTCATTCCCCAATTAACAGGAATTCCTTCAATTTCCAATATTTTACCAACATGAAGAGAGCTGCTATAAATATTTTTGCACACAGAAGTTCTTTTTCCTTTTTTATGATGTCTTTGGGATACAGACCTAGTACTGGCATTGCTAGAACAAAGGATATGCATAGTTTAATTGCCCATTGGGCATAGCTCCAAATTGCATTTTAGAATAGTTGGATCAGTTCACAACTCCACCAACAGTGCATTAGTGTCCCAATTTTCCCACATATTCTCCAACATTTATCACTTTCCTTTTTTGTAATAGTAGCCAATCTGATAGGTGTGGAGTATTGTAATGGTAATGGGAATTTATGTCCCTTTGATGATATATAACACATACAAATCAACAGATAAAAGATAACTTTAGAGAGGATAGCACTAGTATTTCGGGGGACTGGAACAGACTTCCTGGAGTAAGTAGAGTTTGATCTGAATCTTGAAGAAAGAGGGGAATTCTAAGAGTCTGAATTTTGGAGGAAGAACATTCAAAAAATGGAGGACAGTCAGTTCAAAGGCATAGGGACTGGAGACTAGAATTGAGTTGAAAAGACCCCAAGTAAATCAGTGTAGCTGGATTTTATAGAGGGGAGATGGTTGTAAAGTGAGAAAAAGCAACAAGCTTTCATTAAGCCCTATGTGTCAGGCACTAAAGGCTGGAGATAAAAACACAAATAAAAAGAATCCTTGCCCTCACTGAGTTTACATTCTAAAGGGGGAAGACGGAATACAAAATGGAACTCAAAAAGGGAATGAGAAAGGGAATAGATGATGGCACAGGGTGCAGGGACAGGGTTTTAAAGTCCACAAAGTGAGGAGCAAAGCCAAGAAGGGAGTGAAAGGTGTTCAGCCAGGGCCACTCCACAAAATGGAGGCTCTTTCAAATATAGCTGAGAAGATGAAAGATAGTGATAGATAGTAGGATCTAGTGAGGGTTTGGGGTTTTTCTAAGGAAAGAGGGTACTTAGGCATGCTTGTAGGCAGCTGGGAATGAACTAGGAGATGAGAAAATATTGATTATTAGAGAAGATGATCAAGGGGGCAATCTTCTAAAGATGATGGGAGGGAATAGGATAGGATGGGATCAAGGTTGTATGTAGAGGGGTTGGCTCTGGCAAGAAGAATGGCCACTTCTTCATCTGAGACCAGAGTTAAGAAGCAAGCAGATAGTGGGCAACAGTGTCAGAGAGATAGGAGCTAAGGAAGAGTAGATCCTATAATTTCTCAGGGAGTTTGAGGAAGGGCAAGGATGAGCTCAGAGGTCTTTCAGCTATTCAATTTCCATGTGATTGGTCATTCTCTGGAAGATATCAGCATTCAAAAAAGGAGCTCAAATTGGTGCCTTCTTTTTAGAGCTTATTCTCTGCTAATGAGGGCCTGAATTCTGTTTCCCCTGAAGATCTGGGTCCTTTCTGGTCTAGAATTCTCCCATTCACCAACTTGTCTGCTAGTTCCCACATGGCAATACTTTCAACTCTCCCTGGAACAGAAAGAACCCACATCAGAGTCCTTTCATGATTTTGGGAAGCCCAGGGCAATCAAGAAAGAGAATGTTTAGAACTGTTTTCAGCTGAGTTCTAATTAGCATTTGAACCCAGGGTCCAAAGGCCAAAGATGACTTATCAGTCCTCATTTTCTACCACTTCTGAGACCAACAGAAGCTGTAGTTGTGCTGGGTTGGCCATTTAGAATTCATTTTACTGATAACAGCTGGTTGCCTATAAGGACATTCTTACCAATCTACACTCCACAGATCCAATTCATATACCTATATATTATAATCAATATTCAGAGATCTCATGTTTCCCTGAACATTCAGTTTCCTCTTTGAAGCCTTGTACTTTAAATACATACACATACAAACACACACACACACACACACACACACACACACACATCCCAAAGAATTAAGTTACTCTTCAAAGGAGTAATAAAAGGAATGTTATGCTTGATTCAAGCACTAAATGATTTCCATCCTTGCGAAAAACATACAGTCACAGGTATATGGCTGGGGGCGGTATTAACCTCCAAACAGGCAGCTGTCAGCTCTCTTTCCTTACAACATCTGACTTTTGCCCCCATCAACGGTCCTATATTCAAAGCCAGGGAAGGCTGGCAAATGCATGGCAGGAAGTGAATTTTTAGCCACTCTCAGTTTACACTTTAACTCTTTGTTATTTGAGCACATAGGGCACCAGTCTAAGGCAGTGTCCCCACATGTGTAGCAAAGTCATCTGGTCATCTGAGTCCATTTTAAAAATCAATTTATTTTAAAAATCAATTGAACCTTAATTAATAATGGGTCCAATGAAGAACTGAAATCAGTGTCTAGATAGTGAAAGTTTTGCTAAGCCTTGGTCTAGCTCCTCCTGATAATTGCCTCTAACAGACTTTTGAGAAGGGGAAATAATAGATGGTATGATTTCGAAATCATTGAGATTAGTATGACCAAAAAGTTAGAGTCCTAATCCCTCATTGTATAAATAAGGAAACTAAGCCCCAGAGAATTTAAGTGAATTGCCTAGGGTCACATAGCTAGATAGTGGCTGAGGGGGCATTTAATCCAGATTCCAATTCTAGAGACCTAAGAGTGGCCAATAGTGTGATGGATGGCAAAACACAGGATTCAACAAGGTCTTGATAGACTAGAATGTAGGGCTAGATCTGGGAAATGAAATTTAGCATATTAAATAAAGTTTGGTAAGGATCAATATAAAGTCCTATACTTGAATTCAAGAATCCACTCACAAATGCAAGATAGGGCTTAACAGCAGTTAATGAGAAAAAGATTTAGAGGTTTTAATTGGTTCCTAACTGGTCCTGAGTTAACAACATGATATGGCTAGAGAAGAGACCAATACAATTTTAGGATGGAAGTCCTAGAGGACAGAATTAGGTGCAGATTAGTGTAAATAACAAATTCCCTGAAGTCCTCACTTGTATTTGCATTTGCACTATTTTAAACAATTATTATGTAAAATATAGTAATTGGTTCCAGCTAGATGGAAATACGCAGTGCAAATTCAAATAATGCGACCACTTTATAGGGATTGATTATTCACACCCTGTCTGTATTCATTTTTAAAGAGGGTAAAGGGGCAGCCAAGAGTAGGCTAGATTACCTCAAAGGTCTTGTCCATTCTCTGATTCAGAAGCTACAATTTGAGAGGGACAGGAACCAGACCTATGAATCCATTGCAGTAAGGCAGTCATAGAGAGGAGACTCCCTCAAGCAACAAAAGCAGGCAACTTCTCTAAAACATATAGGCTTGGAGATTTGCCTAGAAATCCGAGGGGTTAAATTCCTTGCCCTAGGATCACACATCTAGTATATGTCAGAAGTGGGACTCAAACCCAGGTTTTCCTCGTCCCAAAACCAGTTTTCTATCTACTACATTATTTTATCTTATTCATAATTCTAGAAAGGAAGTGAAAATGTCTCTTTTTGCTTAAATAAGAGCATAACCCAATGAGTAAAAATCAGAAGAAATGGCACCAGGCAGAATATGTTTAGTAATACAATGAACTACTCCAGAATGTTTTCCTTGCCAGGGTTGGAGGGAGGGTGGGGAGAAATACAGAGCAATAGAGGAAAGGAGTGGCCAAAATTATGCACTCGGATACTGATGGAGATCCCATTCTCAAAGAAGGGCTAGAAGACTAAAGGGAGATGGCATCTCAAGCAGATGTTATGTCAATTTACCTGGTCCACCATTTTGACTAAAACAGACTTCCACTGGCTTTGGTAAGCAGATCTCTGACTCATTTTCTCCCTGAAGTTACAGTCTCGAGTCATTTAGGCAACAAAGGTTCTATTAAAGTAGCAAACCCAAAAACTGGCATGGTTTTAAGAGCAAAACTTAGGAATGGTTCATACAGAAGCTTTTTCAATTGCTCAGAAACAATGACCCACAATAGTGTTGTTTTCCAACCCCTCCTATCCCCATTTACGGTATTTTTTTTTACTGGTCCACAAAATTTTTACTACCAAAGATTCTATTTTTTTATTTTTGAAATTTTGAAATAGTATTTTATTTTTCTTCCAATTACATGTAAAGACAATTTTTAACATTCATTTTTATAAAATTTTGAGTTCCAAATTTTCTCCCTTCCTCCTTCCCATCCTGCTTCCCTAAGATGGTAAGCAACTTGATATAGGTTATATATGTGCAGATGTTAAATATGTAAAACATATTTCCATATTAGTTGTGTCATGAAAAAAGAAACAGAACAAAAGGGAAAGACACTAAAAAAATAAAGTGAAAATAGTATGACTTGCTCTGCATTCGGACTCCTTTAGTTCTTTCTCTGGTTGTGTATAGCATTTTTTATCATGAGTTTTTTGAAATCATCTTGGATTGATGTATTGCTGAGAAGAGCTTCAATTATAATTGATCATCATGCAATGTTGCTGTTACTAAGTACAATGTTCTCCTGGTTCTGCTCATTTCACCCAGCATCAGTTCATGTAAGTCTTTCCAAGTTTTTCTGAAATCAGCCAGCTCACCATTATAGCACAATAATATTCGAATACATTCATATATCACAACTTGTTCAGTCATTCCCCAATTGATGAGCATCCCCTCAATTTCCAATTCTTTGCCACCACTAAAAAAGCTGCTATTAATAGTTTTGTACATGTGGGTCCTTTTCCTTTTTTTTTATGATCCCTTTGGGATACAGGCCTAGTACTGGTATTGCTAGATCAAAGGGTATGCACAGTTTAATTGCCCATTGGACATAGTTCCAAGTTGCTCTCCAGAAGGGTTAGATCACTTCACAATAATGCATTAGAGTCCCAATTTTCCCACATCATCTCTAACGTAAGCATTTTTTCCTTTACTGTCATATTAGGCAATCTGATAGGAGTGAGGTAGTCTCTCAGAGATGTCCTAATCTGCATTTCTCTAATAGTGATTTAGAGCATTTTTATATAGATATATTTGATTTCTCTATCTAAAAACTGCTCTTTCATATCTTTTGACTATTTATCAACTGAGTAATGACTTGTATTTTTATAAATTTGACTCAGTTCTCTATATATTTAAGAAATAAGGTTTTTGTCAGAGAGACTTATTGTAAAAACTGCTTCCCAACTTTCTGCTTTCCTTCCAATCTTGATTGCATTGGTTTTGTTTGTGCAAAACTTTTTAAATTTAATATAATCATATCATTATGATTATATTATTATATTATATACATTATCATATATTATATTATTATGTTATCTATTTTACATTTCATAACACTCTGTAGATCTTGTTTAGTCATAAAGTCTTCCCTTCTTCATAGATCTGACACGTAAACTATTCCTTGCTCTCCTAATTTGCTCATAGCATCGCCCTTTTTGTCTAAATCCTGTACCCATTTTCACCTTATCTTTGGTATAAGTTGTTAGATGTTGGTCTGTGCCTAGTTTCTGTCATACTGTTTTGCAATTTTCCCAACAGTTTTTTAACAAATAGTGAGTTCTCATCCCAGAGGCTGAGATCTTTGGATTTATCAAACATTATGTTACTTTGGTCATTTACTACTGTGTCTTGTGTACTTAATCTATTCCAGTGACCCACCACTCTTATTTCTTAGCCAGTACCAGAGGCTTTTGATGATTGCTGCTTTATAATATAGTTTGAGATCTAGTGTGGCTAGGCCACTTTCCTCTGCATTTTTTTCCTTAATTTCCTTGATATTCCTAATATTTTGCTCTTCCAGGCGAATTTTGTTATTTTATTTCTAACTCTATAAAATAATTGTTTAGTAATTTGATTGGTATGGCACTGAATAAGTCAATTAATTTAGGTAGAATTGTTATTTTTATTATATTGGCTTGGCCTTCCCATGAGCAATGAATATTTTTCAAACTATTTAGATCTGACTTTATTTGTGTGAAAAGTGTTTTGTAATTGTATTCATATAGTTTCTGGGTTTTGGCGGGTAATCTTGGCAGGTAGACTCCCAAGTATATTATATTATGTTATATTATGCTATATTATGTTATGTTATGTCATATCATATTATATTCACACACATATATTGCAATTATTTTTAATGGAATTTCTCTATCTCTTACTGCTGGGCTTTATTGGTAATATATAGAAATGCTTATGATGTATGTATGTTTGTTTTATATTCTGCAACTTTGCTAAAGTTATTAGTTATTTCAAGTAGTTTTTCATTTGATTCTCTAGGACTCTGTAAGTGTACCATCATCTCATCTCCAAAGAGTGATAGTTTTGTTTCCTCATTGCCCATTCTATTTTTTCCAATTTCTTTTCTTCTCTTATTGTTATAGGTAACATTTCTAGTACAATATTGAATAACAGTGGTGATACTAGACATCCTTGTTTCACCCCCGATCTTAATTGGGAAGGCTTCTAGCTTCTCCCTGTTACAGATAATTTTTCTGATAGTTTTAAATAGATACTACTCATTATTTTAAGGAAAGCTTCATCTATTCCTGCTTTCTAGTGTTTTAATTTTAAATAGGAATGGGTATTGCATTTTGTCAAAAGCTTTATCTGTATCTATTGAGATAATCATATGATTTCTGCTTGTTTTGTTATTGTATGGCCGATCATGCTAATAGTTTTCCTAATACTGAAACAGCCCTATATTCCTGGTATAAATCTCACTTAGTCATGTGATATATTTCTGTAATATCCTTGCTAATATTTTATTAAATTTTTTGCATCAAAATACCTTAAGGAAATTGATTTATAATTTTCCTTCTCCATTTTTGCTTTTCTTGGTCAAGGTAACAACACCATATTTGTGCCATAAAAGGAATTTGGTAGGACTCTGACTATTTTCCCAAATAGTTTGTTCAATATAGGCATTAATTGTTCTTTAAATGTTTGGTAGTATTCACTAGTCTATTCATCTGGCCCTGGGGATTTTTTCTTAGGTTTATATTCTTAGACTGATGACTTCTTTTTCTAAACTTCTTTTTCTAAAATGGGGTTATTTTAGTATTCTGTTCCATCTTCTGTTAATCTGGACAATTTATATTTTTGTAAATATTCATACATTTAACCTAGATTGTTAGATTTATTGAAATACAAATGAGTAAAATAGTTTCTAATTATTTCTTTAATTTTCTCTTCATTGGTAGTGAATTCACCCTTTTCATTTTTTAATATGGTAATTTGGTTTTCTTTCTTTTTAAAAATCAAATTAACCAATGATTTATTTCTTAGAGTGTCTCCCCCGACCCCCCTATAAAACAAGTCCTTAGTTTTTGTATTGTTTTGTTTTTAGTTCAATGGTTTTCTTACTTTCAATTATATTAATCTCTCCTTTGATTTTCAGGATTTCCAATTTGGTGGTTTAATTGGGGATTTTTATTTCATTCTTTTTCTAGGTTTTTTAGCTGCACACCCAATTTATTGTTCATTTCTTTCTCTGTTTTGTTCATGGAAGCATTTAGAGAAATAAAATTTCCCCTACTTTTGGCTTTGACTTCATCCATAAATTTTGGTAGGTTATCTCATTGCTTTCGTTCTCTTTAATGAAATTTTTTTTCTATGATTTCTTCTTTGACCTACTCACTCTCTAGGATTAGATTATTTAGTTTCCAATTAATTTTTAATATATTTTCCATGGCCCTTTATCAAATGTAATTTTTATTGCATCATGATTTTAAAATGATGCATTTAATATTTCTGCCTTTTTTCATTTGATTGTGAGGTTATTATGCCTTAATGCCTAGTCAATTTTTGTGTTGATGCCATTTACCACTGAGAAAATAAAAGTTATATTCCTTTCTCACCCCATTCAATTTTTTTCCCAGAGGTCTATCATATCTAACTTTTTCTAAAGTTCTATTCACCTTCTTAACTTCTTTCTTGTCTATTTTATGGTTAGATTTATCTAGTTACAAGAAGGTAAAGTTGAGGTACCCCACTTAGTATAGTTTTACTATTTTCTCCTGTAACTCATTAGACTTCTTTAGAAATTTGCCTGCTATACATTTGGTGCATATATGTTTAGTATTGATGGTATGGTATAGTATTTTTCAATAAGTAGTTTCCTTCCTTGTCTCTTTTAATTAGATCTCTTTTTGTTTTCACTTTGAGATCATGATTACTACCCTTGCTTTTTTCTTTTTACTTCAGCTAAAGCAGAATAGATTCTGCTCCAGTCTTTTGCCTTTACTCTGTGTGTGTATCTCTGCTTCAAATGGGTTACTTGTAAAGAACTTACTGTAAGATTCTGGTTTTTAATCCACTCTGTTATCTGTTTCCATTTTATGGAAGAATTCACACAGTGATGATTACTGTGAATTTCCCTCCATTGTATTTGCCCCCTCTTTATACTTTTCTCTGTCCTTTTATCCTTTCCCTCCTCACCAGTGTTTTACATGACTACCACCTCCCTCAATCTGCCCTCCCTTTTGTCAATCACAACTTCTTTTTTCTTTTTTTCTTTTTGGAGGGGCAGTTGGGGTTAAGTGACTTGCTCAAAGTCACATGGTGAGTTGTGTTAAGTGTCTGAGGCTGGATTTGAACTCAAGTACTCCTGACTCCAGGGTCAGTGCTCTATTCACTGTGCCACCTAGCTGCCCTTAACCACACCTTTTCTTGTTCTCCTCCCTTCCTACTTCTCTATGGGGTGAGACAGATTTCTACACCCTAGTGAGTGTGTTTATTATTCCTTCTTTGAGTCAAGTTTTATGAGAATAAGGTTCAAACAATGCTTACCCTCCTCCCTTTCTTTCTTGTTTATCTTTTTATGTTTCTCATGAGTCTTGTATTTGAAAATAGAATTTTCTGTTCAACTCTGGTCTTTTCATCAGGGATATTTGACAGTACCTTATTTCATTGAATGTCTATTTTTTCCCTGAAAGATTATTCTCAGTTCTGCTGGGTAGTTGATTCTTGGTTGTAATCCAAACTCCTTTGCCTTCAGCAATATCTATTCCAAGCCCTCTGATCCTTTAATGTAGAAGCTGCTAAATCCTGTGTATTCCTGACTGTGACCCCTCGATATCTGAATTGTTTCTTTCTGGTTGCTTTCAGCATTTTCTCCATGATCTGAAAGTTCTAGAATTTGGCTATAATATTCCTGGAAGTTTTCATTTTGGGATCTCTTTCAGGAGGTGGTCAGTGGATTTTTTTCAATTTCTATTTTACACTCTGGTTCTAGAATATTGGTACAGTTTTCCTTAATAATTTCTTGAAAGAAATCCAGGCTCCTTTTTTTTACGTGGCTTTCAGATAGTCCAATAATTCTCAAATTATCTCTTCTGGATCTATTTTCTAAGTCAGTTTTTTTTCAAATGGGATATTTTACATTTTCTTTTATTTTTCCATTCTTTTGATTTTATTTGATTGTTTCTTGATGTTTCAGAAATTCATTAGTTTCCACTTGACCAATTCTACTTTTTAAGGATTTTTTTTCCTTTCCAGTTACTTCCTTTTCCATTTGTCCAATTCTACTTTTTAAGGAGTTGTTTGTTTCAGTGGGTTTTTTTTTACATCTTTTTCCATTTTTGTGCTTCCTTTACCAAGCTGTTAACTCTTTTTTCATGATTCCCTTGCATAACTCTTCTTTCTTTTCCCAATTTTTCTTCTACCTATCTTATTTTGTTTTTAAAATCCTTTATTGAGCACTTCCAGGAAGACCAATTAATATTTCTCTTTGAGACTTTGCATTGTAGGCATTTTGACATTTTTGTCCTTTTCAAAGTTTGTGTTTTGATATCCTCTGGCACCATAGTAGCTTTCAATGGTCAGGGTTTATTTTTTGTTTGTATTTTTTGCTCATTTTCCAGCTTGAGCTCTGCTCCTGGGGTGCAGGGGACACTGTCCCAAGCTTCTTACACCAGGGGCCAATAAACTGGTTGCTGGCTTACTGTACCAGGGCTTCTGGGTCTGCCAGGCCTGGATACTAGTCTTCTAGGCCAGAGCTGGAGGCCTTACAACTGGCTCACTGTGCTGATGACTTGGACTTCAGGTCATCATTTGCTGAGCTGTGTTGTGGCTAAGAGTCTCTGAGCTTCCCAGACACCACCTGCATGGGGCTGTGCTTCCCTTTTACCCAAGTTAGACAGACCTTTTCTGCAGTCCTTATAAGTTATCCAGGGCTGGAGAATTGTTTCCCTCCATCCTTTAGTGGGTTCTGTCACTCCAGAATTCATTTTTAGTCTTGATTTAAAGTTGTTTTGAGGGAAACTGGGGAGAGTTCAAGCAACTTCCTGCCTTCTCTCTCCCATATTGCTGTCCTAACATCTTAAAACCTATAAACTTTTAAAATTGACTCTCAAATTACACCCCAACTCAATGTAGTTTTATGTGAGCAAGCCCTAACTTGCAATTAATTTATTAGGTGGCCATAAGGTGATGGAGTGGAAAGGGGACTAAGATCTGCAATCAGAAGATATCTGGGTTAAAATTCCCCTTCCTGTATTTACTAATGGTTTTATAATGACAAATCAATAACCTCTATAAATCTCAATTTTCTCATCTGAAAAATGGTATTAATAGTAATCCTATAGAACCTTTTGCCAGCTTTTGCAAATGTCAGCTGTTACTACTGCTACTGCTACCACCACCCATTTTTGTGATAACTAAGGAGGATGACCTTTTGGGTCTGTTTAGAGGCATAAGCACCTGGCTTCTATTCAACACTCAATCACTAAGCAGAGGGCATTAACTTTTTAAAGTGGCATATATAATGCTTAAACTGTAAATTTTAAAAGAGTCACAGGGAGAGGGAAAACTTGTTCATTGAAAAATAAAATTTAATTTGAAACCTAAAAAAATTAAATAGCTAAATAAAATTTTAAAAATTAAGTTTTAAATAGTTAAATAAAAATATTAAAATCATAAAGGTGATTTTGGCAGGAGGAGGGGCAAACAGGAATGGGGTGAGTAGGCAAAAGAGCCACAGGAATTTATTTGGTTTTGTTTTTAAATATAATGTTGAATTGAAGGAAAATCATAATGGAACAGAACCTAACAGAACAGATCAGTTTTTTTGTTTTGTTTTCTAGAACAAGGCTTCTTTATCTTTTTGTGTTCTGCACTCCTTTAGCAGTCTGTCCAAGCCTAGAGAGCCTTTTTCAGAAGCATGTTTTCAAAGGCAGAAAATATAACGCATAGGAAACCAAATACATTGAAATACAGTTATCAAAATATTTCTAAAAACTAAAATACCAAGTTCATGGACCATAAGTTAAGAATTTCTATACTCTACAAGTATAATGCCAATTATTTTAAAAGTAGCTCACTATAGGGCTTGGTTCAGAATTTGCCAGAACCACAATGTGTCATTTGGGTCATTTAAGAGGCTTTTCCTGATTCCCTGTTGTCAGCGCCCCCGCCACCTCCCAATCACTGTGTATTTATTTTGGATATACCCTATAGTTACTTATTGTGTCCTTGTTATATTACCTTCAGTAGACTAGAAGCTCTCCAAAGTCAGGGACTGTCTCATTTTTGTATTTGTATCTTTAGTGCCTAGCATATAATAGGCACTTAATAAATGCTTGCTTATTGATTAATTCATGGAGAAGTTTTGATGAACAAAAGTATGAATCCAGTTAAATTTTCTCAACTCCTAAAGACAAAATCATCCTAATTAGGAAATTAGCTGATTAAAGTTTTCAGGCTGAAAGATGAAATGCCAATAAAAACTTTTTTAAAAACTACTTTTTATCACCTAATCACTTTCAAAGACTTTATGTTTATTTCTTGAAAGAGCAAGAAACTATTTAACAACAATTAAATCAATACAAGAAAGAGTGCTAGATTTGAAGCTGAGAGACCTAGGTCTAAATACTAGCCCTTTGTCTTTCTGGGCCTTAGTTTCCTCATCTGTAAAATGGAGAAGTTCGCCTGTATGAATTCTAAGAGGCAGGTTAGTGTAATGGAAAGAAAAAATGGCCTGGAGACTCGAGAATCCTCAGATAGAGGCCTGGCATTATGCTTACAGGCAAAGTCATGCCACCTCTCTGAGACTCAGTTTCCTTTTATGTAAAGTGGGAAGAATGACAGCTTACCTCACCATCTGTAAAGCCTAAAGCAGGTTTTAAAGGACTACATAAATGGAAGTTTTTGTTATTGTTGTTGTAAGGCTCCTTACAACAACAATAGGATCATGACCATATGGCCCCCAAGAAACCTATTGATGCCTAGCCCAGCTGAGTGTCTCACAGTCAACCTAGAACTCCCAGGTAAAAAAATTCATAAATGAAAAACAAAGCACTCTCTCAATGATCATCTTCAGCTTCTATAACTTTTATTATTCATATTTCATATGACTTTTATCTTTAAATATAATTTCTTAACATGTACTTATGATTTATTTCAGTGACCAAAACAGATTTCTTTAAAAAATGTAAATAATTTTTATATCATTTATTGGATATATCATTATTGTTAATAAAAGTCACATTCATATAATACTTTACAGTTTGGGGAGATTTACTCACTATGGGGTGTCCCAAAAGTCTTAGCACAGTTTAAAGCTATTAAAACTGCACTAAAGGGGCGGCTAGGTGGCACAGTGAATAGAGCGCCGGCCCTGGAGTCAGAAGGAGTTCGGAGCCGGCCTCTGACACTTAATCCATACAAACAAAAACCTAGCCTTGTAACCTTGGGCAAGTTACTTAACCCCAATTGTCCTAAAGGGGCGGCTAGGTGGCACAGTGAGTAAGACTGCCAGCCTCGGAGTTGGGATGACCCGAGATCAAATCCAGCCTCAGAAAATGAGCACCCACACATAAATAATGACTAGCCCTGTAACCCTGATCAAGTTACTTAAACCCAATTGCTTTAAAAAAAAAACTGCACTAAAACTTTAGAGGACTCGTATATTTAAGTAATGTTAGAAGTCTATGGTAAAGAATTTATATATTTTGCTTCAGGATAGTTTAAGTTGCATAATACTGCATTATAAGAGTCAATTGCCTTATTTATAATGTAGCCAGTACTCCATTGTCCATAATCTAATGGAGATATGCTTAACATAGATAATTTAAATCTACAGATGGTCTAAAAATCTCATCAATTTCTACAGAATGAGTTGCCTGTCTTCTTAACTCTTCTCTCTGCTTGTGTTTTCTCCTGTTTCCTCCTGTGATGGAAAGAAACAAGCATTTATTAAACACCTAACAGTGTGCTAAATGCTTTACTAATATCATCTCATTTGATCCTCGCAATAAGCCTGGGAGGTAGGTAATAATATCCCCACTTTTCAATAGAGGAAACTGAGGCATATGGAAGTTATATGATTTGCCCAGGGTCACACAGCTCGTAAATGCCTGAGGCTAGATTTTAATTCAGGTCTTCCTCACATCAAGCCCAGAGTTCTATCCATTGGCTACCTGGCTGCCTCTAGGTGGATAGAGGTACAAATTGTGGTATTGTCAAAAATTGATCTTCAAGAAATTTGTGGGGGGAAAGAGAAGAGAGGAGAAGAGAAAGAGGCAAGGAACCCCTAGAAAATCCACAAACAAGATAAGCAACTCCTGAGTAATAGATCTCAGTCTATACTGCATGTTCTTTTAATTCTTAAAGTGACAATTAACCCTATATGGATGTAGCTAAAATTTATTTTCCTTAGTATCCTGAATGGATAAGTGACCACCCTCAGAATACCACCCTAATACAAATTTATCCTACACACTACAAATCACAGATTTGTTTTCTTAAATAACAGAAGCCCATTTGATTTCACTGCACCATCAAAATTATTGATCCCATTTATCACAGGGTTTCCGCCTAATGCTGTTTGCCAGAACTAACATGCTGGAAAATCATGTTAATGGCCATGCACTATGTTTTTTAAATGTGTACTTTATATAATCAAAAAATTAAACAAACAAATAGTGCCTGAAAGGTGATCATTCTATTAGTGAGAACATCCTGCTGCCATAAGACAAATTTCAGAAAAGAACAGCAGCCAAAAAACAAACCACCAGTGGTACCCTTAGAACAGAGGAGCTTGTGGAAAGAATAAAAAAGGCCTGTAAAGCTGGTGAACTCACCCAACCTGCCACCATTTTGTACTTCAAGTTTCCATTGACCTGAATGGCAATTTCAGGGAGGGAGACTAGAAAGTTATTTGGCAAGAAATTCTCAACTGAACTGCCAACTGAAGAAAAAATAATATCCTCCAGTCTACAAAGCACCATACTGAAAGGCGCCCTGTGCTTTAAGAAATAAATAAGCATATGTGCTAATTCTGTCCATGGGTCCATGAAAAAGGATGGTGATATAAGAAAGAGGGACCCTAGTGTAAGTAAACTTCATCGTACTGTTGGATGGGGTCCAAGGAACAACCATGTTATAGTAAATTCTGCAGGTCATTTAGACCAAGAAAGACTCTAGTTATTGGGTAAAGAACAGGAAGTGGTTTTCAACCATTTGGGAATATCTCTGATGTTTTTACTATGGATGTTTGTATAGATATACTGACCAAGATTCTTGTCCATTTCAAGAGGTTTCTGATGGGAATGGGTAATAAAATTCTCACTGGCAATATCAAAAGCCTGCTGCAAATCAGATTCTTTCTAGATAATGAAAGCATCAAATTGTAAATAGGTTGATTTGCCAGTTTTCTTTAACAACTGACACACCTCCACCATACAACTCCAGAGACTGACTATGTTATAGAGAATAAGGCACTGGAATTGGAGTCAGGAAGACCTGTGCTCAACATCTGTCTTGAATACTGACTAGCTATGTGGCCCAGAGAAAAACACGTCCTGAACTTATCTTCCTACCTGTAAAATGGAGGGGTTTTCTCCTTCATTCCTTTCCAGGGCTTTGACTCTCCAGACCTTTTCCAACATGACACAGCAGCCTTCTCACCTTGAAAGCTTACTTAGCCCCCATGGTCCATTCTTCTGATTGGTTGGTTCTGCCCAGAACCTCCATTTTAGGCAAACTACTGGGTCAGCCATGTTCACTCCTTCATTCCTCTTCTGGTGTTTTACTCCAGACACTCCAATTATTATTTTTTTTATCATGCACCATTTTGTGGATATTTCTCTCCATCTATCACTACCTTTAAGATTCCTTTTATGTATTGTCTTCCACATTAGAATATAAGCTTCTTGAGGGTAGGAACTACCTTTCTTTTTGGTAGTATTTTTATTCCCAACATTTAACACATCTTTGAAACATTGCAAGTGCCTACTTAATCAATGCTAGTTGACTTGGACTTGGTAGACCTTGTTACTACACATTATAATTGGGGGCACCATGAACTACACCTGTATGAAGAGCAAATTTAATGGGTACATGTTATGCATATTTTAACTGCTCTACTGACCAGCTGTTCTCATTCTCTCTCTCTCTCTCTCCTTCCCTTTCCTTGGACCTTCTTGTTCCCTAAGACACAATAATATTGAAATTAGGCAAATGGGGGCAGATTCAAGGTGGTGGAGTAGAAACAGGACTTCCGTGCAACTCAGGCTTCCACCTTCCCCAATTTATGTAAAAGGAGACTCTGAACAAACTTTGGAGCTACAGAACCCACAAAACTACACAGAGAAGCTGACCTCCCATGGAGAACAGTCTGGCAGCCCAGCAGGAATCGGCCAGTGCAGTGCTCTGGGAGCTGACCCCACCCCCAAGTGAGCCAGAGGTTTTAGCCCCAGGGCAAGCCTGATCAGCAGCTGGCTGGAGGAACTCCAGAACACCAGCAGCTGTGGCTGTTTCCAGCATTATCAACACATAGATGCTAAGGACAAAGTGAGAGGTCAGTGCAGTATGGACTTTGGGACCCAGTAGTGGGGAGTGTGTTGGCCTCTTCCTGATGGGGTGAGAAGCTGCCGAGGAGCTGCAGAGCATACACGACAGCGTCAGCTCCTGGTCTACAGACTGTAGGGGTACCAGGAAACCAGTCTGGGGGGTAATCGCTCTTGTTTTAACCTTCTTGGATCTGGATTGTGGTCTAAGGTGGAGGTCTTGGGGTGTGTGACCAGCTTGCCAGAGCTTGTGGAGGTTTCAGAGAGGGTACCCAACTAATACCTCTGGCAGATGAGAAAACCCCAGTCTTTGGGATAGCAGCTCCCCTGGCTGATGGCAGAGTCCTACTATGGCAAAAAGCCCAAAAGTCAAGTAAATGAAATGAGTGGCAACATGACTAGGCAAAAGAAACAAAATAAACAGAAAAATTCAACATTAGACTCCTATTTTGGGGACAAAAAGGATCAAAGCATGGAACAGGGGGAAGACAGTAAAGTCAGAACTCCTGCATCAAAAGTTTCAAAAGAAAATATGAGCTATGCAGGCCATAGAGGACCTTAAGAAGCAGATAAGAGAAGTGGAGGAAAATTTGGGAAGAGAAATGAGAACAATGCAAGAAAATTATGAAATGAGAGTCAACAGCCTGGCAGAAGAAAATAGCACATTAAAAAATAGACTAACTCAAATGGCAAAAGAGGCTCAAAAAGGCAATGAGGAGAAGAATGCCTTAAAAAGATGCATTTGCCAGATGGAAAAAGAATCTCAAAAGCTCACTGGAGAGTCATTCCTTCAGAATTAGATTGGAGCAAATGGAAGCTAGTGACTTTATGAGAAATCAAGATGCTGTTAAACAGATCCAAACAAATGAAAGAATAGAAGACAATGTGAAATATCTCATTGGGAAAATCACTGATCTGGAAAATAGATACAGGAGAGATAATTTAAAAATTATTGGATTACCTGAAAGCCATGATCAAAAAAAGAACCTAGAAATTATTCTTCAAGAAATTCTCAAGGAAAACTGCCCTGATGTTTTAGACCCAGAGGGGGAAATAGAGGTTGAAAGAATCCACAGATCACCTCCTGAAAAAGATCCCAAAAAGAAAACTCTCAGGAATATTATAGCCAGATTCCAAAATTCCCAGATTAAGGAGAGAATATTACAAGAAGCCAGGAAGAAAAATTTTCAATATTGTGGAAACACAATCAGAATAACACAGGATCTGGCAGCTTCTATACTGAGGGATTGAAGGGCTTGGAATATGATATTCTGGAGGGCAAAGGAGCTGGGATTAAAACCAAGAATCACCTACCCAGCAAAACTGAGTATCATGTTTCAGGGGAAAATTTGGTCATTCAGTGGAATAGAGGACTTTCAAGTATTCTTGAAGAAAAAACCAGAGTTGAATAGAAAATTTGACATTCAGATACAAGAAGCAAGAGAAGAATGAGAAGGTAAATAGGGAAAAGAAATCACAAGGAACTTATCAAAGCTGAACTATTTATATTCCTACATGGAAAAAATGAAAATTATAACTGATGAAACTTTTCTCAGTATGAAAATAGTTGAAGGGAATAGAAAGCATATGAATACATATGTGAATGTATGTATATATGTTGACAGGCATCCATAGATAGAGGGCACAGGATGATTTAATAGGAAGGGATGATACTTAAAAGATGGAATTAAGAGTTGAGAGAGGAATGTAATGAGAGGAGGTGGGGAGAGACAACATGGGGTAAATTATCTCATATAAAAGAGGCAAGGGAAAATGGATACAATGGAAAGGAAGAACAGGAAGGCAAAAGGGAATGGGTCAACCTTATTTTCATTGAATAGCTTAGGGAGGGAATGACATACATACTAAATAGGGTATCTCATGCAACAGGAGAGTAGGGGGGAAGGGGATGAGAGGAGGGATGATAGAAGGGAGGGCAGGCTTGGGGGAGGGAAGTTGGAAACACCTACTTTTGAAAAGGGACATGACCAAAATAGAGAATATAACAAGTGGAAGGTGGGAAAGATCATAACTCACTGAAAGCTCAGATGACATATAGCATTTGTTTTTGGCAAAAAAAAAATGTATCTTCTAATTAAGTTATGTACATTGTTTCTTTAGACTTAAACTATTACATACTTAATAGACTCCAGTATAATATTAATATAACTTTTAAATGCACTAGGAGACCAAAAAAGTTCATGTGACTTGCTTTCCTATGATATTTGGTTTATTGCATTGACATGAATTGAACCTGCCACATTTCCAAGGTGTGCCCCTATGTAATGTCTCTCCCATAAGAATATATATTCTTTGAGGATAGGAACTCTCACCTTTATATATGTAACCCCAGTGCTTAGCACAGTGGTTAGTTAGCCCACAGTGGATAATTTTTAAATGTTTTTTTTTTTTTACTTCACACCTCTGAAAAACAGCTTTTTGACATTAAATAACTTAATAGACTTCAGTTCAATGAAATAACCAGCCACAATTACAAAAGAATTATGATGAATCATGGTGCCCACTTCCTGGCAGAGAGGTGATAGACTCAAGATACTGAATGAGACTCATTTTGTTGTTTTTTTAACATGACCATTATAAGAATGTGTTTTGCTTGACCATGTGTATCATTCATTAGGGTTTTTTGTTTTTCCCAGGAGGTACAGAGGTAGGGAGATGGAAAGAGAGAGAAAAATTAATGCTTATTAATAAAAAATTACAAAATAAAATAAAATTTAAGCTTCTTTTCCAAAAGATCTCTTAAATTCTTAGCACCCCAGTAAGCTAACTCTTCAAAGACTAAAGTTGCTGACAGATGCTGATCTGCCTTGGAAGAGATAGTTACCTCACCAGATATTCTCAGGACTAGTGAAATCACAGGTATCATTGCTGCCATCACTCTCAAACATTATAACTGTAAAGGGGCTAAGGACTGGATCTGTGATGTCGATACAGGAAGCTTCCATTGCACATGGACACCAGCTTTGAAATTTTAACTTATAGAGAGTTGCCTAGAATACTAAGATGCTAAATGATTGGCCCAGGATTACACAGCTAGTATGCACTAGAATTTGGTTTCAAGTTTTCTTGGCTTTAAGGTCTACCACCATACCTCTAAGATAGATAGACAAATCTATAGATCAAGAGATGTAAAGACAGAGATAGTTATATTTCTTCAGGATATATGAGTCCTTGATTTGGATTATTTGGAATACATATACATATGTATGTGCTCTTATATATGCATACATATATGTATATATCCTATATATGAAATAAACATGCATATATCTATATAAATATGTAGGTATCTATGTCTATACATACATATATAAGTATCTATATCTATAATACGTCGATACATATATGTATATGTATGTATATACATACACATGTATACACATATATGTATATACCCACATTTCATGTCATATAATGGAAAGAATATTGGAACAAATATAAACAAATCTGAATTCTAAGACCATTTACTATACCATTTACTAGCTGTGCAACCTTAGACAAGTGCCTTAAACCTCTTAGAGTCCCAGATCCTTCTTTTATTGAATGGGAATTGCTGCCCTACTATTCAGGGCTATCAAAAAGATCAAATGGGGGCGGCTAGGTGCCAAGGTTAATATAGAACTTGCCCTAGAGTCAGGAAGACCTGAGTTCAAATCTGGCCTCAGGCACTTAACACTTACTTGGGCAAGTCACTCAACCCCAATTGCCCTGCTTTCCCCCTTTCAAAAGCAAAAAGCAAAGCAAAACAAAACAAAACAAAACTAATAAAAAAAAGATCAAATAGTTGTGTAAATGCTTGGAAAACAGTCAAGCATTATTATTCTTCCAGTAATATCATATGGCAATAAATCATGGGATACCACTATTTTAGAAAAATCAAAATTATAGGTAACCCAAAGTCAGTCAGGCAACAAGTATGTATCATGTTCCAGGCACTGTACTAAGTGCTAGGGAAATGGTGAAAGACAAATTACTGGAGAGAAATATGAAGGAGTCAGCTGCAGTATGATTTGCATAAGGAAAGCATTGTAAGAGGCATCAGCAAGGACATGTTTGACCAAAAAAGGAAATGGGCTAGTCATATAGTGAGAGTGAGGGATAACACATGGACCATCCAAGAATTGCACTAGTATCCAAAAAATATTTAAAGACCTCCAGCACTTTGGATAGATCCTCTATAGAGGCTTTCCAGAAAGATATAGACAAGAAAGAAAAGCCAGGGCTAAAAAAGTGCAATGAGTTACAATTTATATAAATAGAAAGAATAGAGGTATGTCTTTGTCTAATCTATGGTCAAGACTTTAAAACAAACAATTTCTATGTGGCAAATCTCAAATGGCCATCTTCTTTTTTTTTAAACAAATGCTTTATTAACTTCTGGTTTACATCATTCATTTCCTCCAGATTTTGAGTTACAATTTTTTCCCCATTTTTCCCCTCCCCACCACCCCAGAATAGCAGTCACACAAGATACCCCCTTGTCCAATCTGCTCTCTCCCATATCTTCTCCCATACCCCCTTCGACTTTACCATTAGGGCGAGGTGAATCTCTGTGCCCCAATGCCTGAACATCTTATCTCCCAAATACATGCAAAATAGTATTAATAATAGTATTTATATATATTTGAAACATTTAATTTTAAAACCTCGAATTTCAGATCCATTCCCTTCCTCCCTTGTCACCCATTCCCTCTGGGAAGATAAGCAATTCAGTATGTGTTGTACATGTATAGCTATGCAAAACATTACCATAGTAGATATATTGTAAAAGGCTGATTATAATTCCCTCCCACCCATCCCACCCCCTACCTGGTCCATTCCCTACTTTGATCCTGTCCCTCTTCAATAGTGGGTACTTCCAATCTCCCCTCCCCCCAGAATGCCCTCCCCTCTATCATTCCCCCTCTCATCTCCCTTCCCCCTACTCTCCAGCAGGGTGAGATATCCCATTTAGTATGTATGTCATTCTCTTACTGAGCCAAATTCTATGAGAATATGGTTTTGCCTTTTTGCCTTCCTGTTCCTCCCCTCCCCTGCAGCCACTTCCCTTTGCCTCTTCTACATGAGATAGTTTACCCTACCCTGTCTCTCCCCATCTCCTCTTGCCACTTTCTTCTCTCACCTCATAATTTCATCCCTTAAGTATCATCTCTTCCCACCAAATTCAATCTGTGCCCTCTATCCATGTATAACTGTAAACATATATACACACATTCACATATGTATTCATGTGACCATATACCCTTCTTCCATTATTTTCATACTGAGAAAAGTTTCATCAGTCACAATTATTGTTTTTCCATGTAGGAATGTAAATAGGTTAACTTTGATAAGTTCCTTTTGATTTCTTTTCCCTGATTACCTTCTCAGGCATCTCATGCTTCTTGTGTCTGGATGTCTAATTTTCTATTCAACTCTGTTTTTTCCTCAAGAATGCTTGAAAGTCCTCTATTCCACTGAATGACCATATTTTCTCCTGAAACAAAATAGTCAGTTTTGCTGGGTAGGTGACCCTTGGTTTCAATCCCACCTCTTTTGCCCTCTGGAATATCATATTCCATGCCCTTCCATCCCTCGGTGTAGAAGCTGTCAGGCCCTGTGCTATTCTGATTGTGTTTCCACAATATTGAAATTGTTTCTTCCTGGCTGCTTATAGTATTTTCTCCTTGGTCTGGGAATTCTGGAACCTGGATATAATATTCCTGGGAGTTTTCTTTTGGGGATCTTTTTCAGGAGGTGATCTGTGGATTCTTTTAACCTCTATTTTGCCCTCTGGGTCTAAAACATCAGGGCAATTTTCCTTGAGAATTTCTTGAAGGATGATTTCTAGGTTCTTTCTTTGATCATGGCTTTCAGGTAGTCCAATAATTTTTAAGTTATCTCTCCTGGATCTATTTTCCAGGTCAGTGGTTTTTCCCATGAGATATTTCACATTGCCTTCTATTCTTTCATTTGTTTGGATCTGTTTAACAGCATCTTGATTTCTCATAAAGTCACTAACTTCCATTTGCTCCAGTCTAACTCTGAAGGAATGAATCTCCTCAGTGAGCTTTTGAGATTCTTTTTCCATCTGGCAAATTTGGCTTTTTAAGTCATTCTTCTCCTCATTGCCTTTCTGAGCCTCTTTTGCCATTTGAGTTAGTCTATTTTTTAAGGTGTTATTTTTCTCAGTCAGGCTGTTGACTGTCATTTCATACTTTTCTTGCATCTTTATCATTTCTCTTCCCAATTTCCCCCCCTTTTTTTCTCCCTTCTTCCATTTTCCCTCTTATGTTCTTTTTCTTTCTCCTCCTCTACTCCTTCCTCATTCTCAGCTCTTCAATGCTCACACCTTTAGACACCATTGTGGGAAACGGCTTTGACCCAGAGGGCTGTTCCATCCATTTTATATCCATGTCTATGTGGAAATACATCCTGGTAGCCTGAGAAATAAAGGGCTGAGAAGAAGATATCAATAGAACCTAAGACAATAAGATGAAATTTAACAAAAATAAATATAAAAGGTTTCATTTGATTTCAAAAATTCAGATGCATGATTGCAATATGGAAAAGTTCAGGCTTGATAGTTCTTTGGAGAGAAAGAATCTAAGGGTTTGCATTGACCATGAAGTCATTCTGAGTCAATACTGTGATATGGTTGCCAAAAAGCTCACACAGTATTTAATAAAAGCATAGTGTCCAGTGTGACATTTTAAAAGTTTGAGAGACATAATTTCTGAATAATTTAATAATTTTATTAATAAGGCTAGCATGTTTAATAATAAAAAGAGTTCAATGTCACTCTAGAATGCCAAAGACCCCTCATGGTGGTAGGCTCATAGTTTATATACTCTTGGAAAAATGGGTGTTGGGGCGGCTTGGTGGCACAGGGAGTGGAGCGCCAGCCCTGGAGTCTGAAGGACTTGAGTTCGGATCTGGCCTCAGACACTTAACGCACACACAAACAAAAACCTAGCCATGTAACCTTGGGCAAATTACTTAACCCCAATTGCTCTCCAAAAAAAAAAAAAAAGGAAAAATGGGTGTTCCTGAAGATGGCAATCAGCTCTGATTAGTTATCAATTAATGAGAGAATGAATTTTTAATGAGAGGCTGAAAATATTACAATGAGGGTCTTAGGGTAGTGACTTGGATCACCTACATCTTGGATGAAGAGAGTTATCAATTTCCTTATCACCTGTCTGACAAAGGGGAAATTTGCATTTTCCCAAATTTGTTTGAATAAACACAATGAGCATGATTCCACCTATTAACCTAAACTTTGAATTTCTTTATTGTCTTTACCCAGATCTTAGCTATCCTGACTGGCTAAATATTTGAGAAAGATTTCCCACCATTTGGCTTCTGGATGAGGAAGCAGAAAAGGGAAAAAAACTTTGGTCCTAATACAATAATTAGTTATTAAATACAAGAGAGAATCATTTCTCTCACCAGAGCATGGGGTAAGAGTCCTGTTATACAACCTAATCACAATACTGGGAGTATTGTATCCAGTCCTTTGTGTTATTACACTTTAAGCTGAACTTTGATGAAGAGAAATGTGTCCAGAGGAGATGAGGAAGCTGGAAAGCACATCACATCAGGAACGTGTTAGAGAGCTAGGTATGTTTAATCTGGACAAGAGAAGACTTAAGTAGCATATGATTATTGTCTTCAAATATTTGAAGTGCCATCCTGTGGAAGAGGGATTATGTTTATTTTATATAGCCACAGGGAAGCAGAATTGGGATAAATGAATGGAAATTAATAAGACAAATTTCTTCTTAATGTGAACAAAAGCCAAGAAGTAAAGTCATTTAACAATAGAATTGAATACTTTGTAAAGCAGGAGAATTCCACATTAGTAGGAGTGTTGAGGTCCAGATTGTATGCTCACCTGTCCAGGATGTTATAGAAGGATTACTGAATAAAATAGGAAGCTGGACTGGATGTCTTTTAATGTCTCTTCTGATTCCAAGATCCTAGGATTCTTTAAGCTATTTATAACATCTACCCAACCAAAGTGGAGAACTGAGATAATTATCACATTAATTCATATTCAAAACAGACTTTTGTTTGGATTACCCATAAAACAAAATGAAATGTGTTTTAGTTACTTACAGCCCAGTGATTGGCACAGAATCTGGCATACAGTAGGTGTTCAAGAAATGCTTATTAACTAGCTGAGTGGCTGATGCAAGTATCTGTTCACTCTCCTGGGAGAGAAGGGATTTTAATAATCCTTTCAAGCATATGACTAGATGCTTCAAAGAGCCCTTCAGAGGGCTGAGGGTCAGCCCTTCCTCTCTTACCTTTATAAGAAAGTGGATTCTCCCTCATGAGCACCTCAGTAGATGTAGGCATAGAAGGCTGAGGAGGTAAGCATGAGGTGTTAACGAGGTGTTAAAACGACTTTAGAGATGCCATTCCCCAATCCCTTTATGAGGTATGAAAATCTTGGAGTAGAGAACGGAAGAATGCAATTGGCTGAGCAAGCAAATTAGCCACACTTCTGAGGTCTTTAAATACCTAAGAGTTGGAGGCATTGTGAGTGAAGAACTGCCTTATGCAGGTGACCCCTGAAGGGACACATTGGCATTTCTTTCTGTTCACTGGTTCCCCATCCCCTCCAATATCAGCCATGCAACTTGAAGGAAACCTTACTGGACCAGTAGGAAAAACCATATCCAACAGGGATCAGAGACACACCCCAGATGGCCACAGAGATAGTCATCAAAGGGAGGAACAGTTTCAAGGATTATGATGCTTGACAATGAAGAGTAGGGTTTTGGAAAGGATCAGTCCCTAGGAGCCCCTCTGAGCACCCCTCTCTCGGCAGAGACACTGCACCCAAAGGGTACTTCATGAGGGCATTAGGACTACTCCAAGTATATGGGAGTGGGGGATGGGGGAGGGAGGAATGAATGATCTGAAACTACTGTTTTTATTCTATCATCTTAGTAAATGCCTTTGCTAAGAGCTAACAATTGTCTACTGTCTGGTTGTTAATGGAAAACAAACTGACTGGGGTTATGAGCTTATGAGAAGGGGGTGCCATGATACTTACTTCTGAACCTGGAGAGTATTAACTGTTCTTTGGGGGCCCATCCCATGCATGCTGAAGGTTGGGAAAATAGCACAAAAGGAATGCTGCAATTTACTTAAAGACTTGAACATAGCCCACAGGTTTCCTCCCCACTAAATGCCCTCTAATCATCCTCAGGGACTTGCATTTTCATATCAGTGACCCACACAACTCTCTTGCCCTTCAATTTCCTCAATTCCAATGAACTCCACAACAACAAATCATTCACCAACATAACATGAACTCTATCTTCACTCAAAATCTCTGCCTCCAAGATCTTAAATTTTGATATTGTTATCTATGATCACATAGAAAGATTTATCTTCATGTCTTCAAATTCAGCCTCAGATACTTACTAGTTGTGTGACCCTCGGCAGGTCATTTAATCCTGTTTGCCTCAGTTTCTTCATCAGTAAAAGAAGGAAAATGGCAAACCACTCCAATATCTTTATCAAAGAAACCCCAAATGGGATCACAGAGTGTCAGACACAACTGAACAACAACATACAACTACATATAGATTTAGATAGATACATATGTGTATACATTATTATATATATACATTATTATATACACATGTATATACTTCCATTTATAAATAGTATGTATAGTATTTGTATATGTAAATATTATTTATAAGTAGTATTTATATATATACAAATATACTATGCTAGCTTTATTTAAAACTACATATTTATGTATATGACATTTGTATAGTATAATATATATAGTGTTGTGTTTATGGATAGATAGAAAGAGAGAGATCTATAGGGAGATGAATGAAAGCATTTTGGCTCTATTTTGGGCTTGTTATATGAGGAACAACTTTAGCAGTATTATTTGAGCCTACTGATTGTGGCAAATTATAATGGGAGTGATCAGGAAGAAAGGAAATAACTATTTATTAAGCAATTAGTATGTGACAGGTTTTGTGCTAATCATCTTTACAAATATTATCCAGTACAAATATTATCTCATTTGATCCTCACAACAATCCTGGAAAAGAAGTTCTATCATTATTTTCATTTCACAACTGCAGAATCTGAGACAGAGGTTAAGTGACTTGCCCAGGGTAAGTATCTGAGGCCAGATCTGCACTGAAATCTTGATTCCAGATTTCTCTCACCCTACCCCACCCCCATACACTTCATCCACTGTGCCACATAGTAATTAGATAAAGTACAATTGGCCTAGGCTTATTCACTTTATATTGGCAAGGGGCATAATACAGAAGGCTACCACTGGGGTAAAAGATGAACTTTGGAAGCTTTGCCTGAACCTGGAAGTACCATAGTACAATGCTGTTGCACAGATGTCAAACTGGTTGACTTTTGTCACTATTCACCATCTATGGGAGAGCGTGGGGGCAAAGAGCCAGGTAAGATTTGGAAAAGTGGGACAACTGCTCATCCCTGGTGGTCCACTGCTCTTTTACATTTCCATCTGTTTGCTCTAAGTGGTCCTGGCTAGCAATCCTTTGGGGGTGGCAATGAAGAGCTTGTGTGGTGTGCCTCTGTTCCTCGTGCTTGTAGTACATGTGTAGGGCAGTAGGAGTGAGTACACAAAGTACTCCCCTGGTACAAAGCTACCCTGGAACCCAAACACAAAATGCATCAAAAAAGCAATCTGGGTGATAATGATGTGTCACAGATTCTCAGCCACTGAGCTCAGTTCTCCATTACTGGAGAAGAGGTGCTCAGTGCTAGGCCCCAGGATATGGCACCTGGATGCTTATTCCAGTTAGGTGAACTAAGACCAGAACCTTCAGAAACTTCAGATCAGATGTATTGTGGAGAGGTGCCCAATATAAGGCTATTACTCTATGATAATGAATATAAGGATAGTAAAAATATATGATGCACAAGAACCTGCCCTTTCCAACACTTTGGCCCCCTAACTGTTCTTTTCCCTCCTTTCATACTTTTGTTTTCTTTTCAGCACTAGACATTATGACTCACACTCATTGGTCTCATTCATTTTGGGATTCTGATCATGGCTTCTTCTCCTCTCCCTTTCCCCTTCTCTTCCTTCTTTTCTCTCCTCCCCCTCCCCCGTCTCTGTTTGTCTCTGTCTGTCTGTCTGTCTCTCTCAAAATTTGGACAATATTTATCCCTTCTCCCATCTTGTGGTTTTTCAAGCATTCTCTGTGATATTTCAGCTCTGACCATATACTTCTCTGCTCAAAAATCTTCAGTGACTCCTTATTGACTTATTATTAAAGTTTAAACTCATTTGCCTATTGTTTGGGGCTGCCACCCTTCCTTTCCAGTTTTATGTCATATTATTATCCTTTAAGGATCTATATACTAAATTGAAATATACACTGTTTCTGAACATGTTTTGTGTTTTCTTATCTTATGTTATTTCCTGGCTCTAGAATATCTGTTCTCCCCCTATTTATTGTTGAACTACCATTGGTGGAGAGAGCTTCCTCACCTGGATTTCCCTTTATGAATGCAATCATGGAAACATTCCAAATTATCTACATTTATGTCTCATCCCTTTAGGAGACTGTTTTAGCTAAGCCCTGCCAGTTCTTGAGCTTATATTTAGAGTTGTTATTGTTCAGTTATTTCAGTCATACATGACTTTTTGTGATCACAAAATCCATTTAGGATTTTCTTGGCAAAGCTATTGGAGTGGTTTGCCATTTCCTTCTCCAGTTCATTTTTCAAATGTGGAACTAAGGCAAACAAGGTAAAGTGACTTGCCCAGGGTCACACAGCTGGCAAGTGTCTCAGGCTAGATTTGAACTCACAAAAATGAGTCTTCCTGACTCCAGCCTCAGCGCTCAGTGCCACCTTACTGCCCTGAGTAACAGTTCTCAAAGTGTGTTCCAAGATCCCTAAGATCTTTTTAGGGGGTCAAATATGAGGTCAAAACTATTTTCACAATAATGTAAAAGATATTTTCATTTCTAATACAGTAAATATCAATAAATGTAATCCATATGAAAGTTCTTGGGGTGGGGAGGAATCCTCAATTTTAAGAGTATAAAGGAGTCTTGAGATCAAAAAGTTTGAGAGCCTCTCATCTAGAGTAGTGGCCTGCACACATCAGGAACTCAATAAATATTGGATGAATAAGTCTCAAGATTCACTATGTAGATGGGCAGGAGAGTAACCATGCCTTTTTCATATTCACATTCTAAGGTCCAGATTAGAAGAAGAGATGCCATAATGGAAACTAGATGGAATGACCAGACTTCATCTGGGTAATGGTAGAAATGGTCAGAGTCTTTCATGGATATGAGAGTCAGAGAAATGAGTGAACTTGAGAAAACACCTTTCTCAACACTTATCCCTTCTAGCGGTAAATTTCTAAGATCCTCTGATCCTTTACATTCCACACTGAAATTACATAGCATTTCAAAGGGTTTTTTGGCCCATTCTCTTCTACCATCTTTTTGAGGGAGGTTGCTAGCTCCCACTTAAAAGGGTGATTATTGTACAAAAGAAAGAAAGACTACAAGACCGTGAGTAACTGAGGAGAAAAACAAGTTTTATCCATCAATGATTGCACCGAGGATCCCAAGAAACCATAGATACTTTACAGAAAGGGAGGAAGGAGGAAGGGCTTGATGTTTTTCTTTGTTGAATTACTTGCTAAAGGTACACGTGCTCATCCTCCCTCCTTTTCCTCCATGTATGACCACAGGTTTTTCAACTGTTCTGTTTAAGGAAAATGATTAGATTGAACAAGGAAAGGAAATGTGGAATCATTCTGAACATACACCCACGTTGGCTAAGCTGAATGTAGCTTTGGGGGAATTTGGCAAAGAGTTTTTATCTTCCCTTCCCCTCAAGTCTTTTTGTCCCTCTTCAGTTGCCCTCCACATGGAATTAAGCCCTAACAAAAACAAATCCCTTCTTTATATGGGTTCCCTAGAAGCTACTGTTTGAAAGGGGCTATGGAGAACCTGGAAAGGATCCAGAGATCAGTAAGAGTGATTAAAGCTTTGAGGAACAGGCCTCCTATGATGAAAGTCTAAATGGAACTGAGTCTGCTAAGCCTTAAGAAGAGAAGGCTGAGGGATGTGGAGAGGGAGTTAGGAGTCCTGCATAATTGGAGGAGATTTTTCATGGATACCAATAGGCAGTTGTTCTTTGTGTCAACTGAAGATGAGAAGCTTATGTTACACTGAGAGTTCAGATGTTAGAAAAACCCTGACAATGACAAATTTAGAGCTGGAAGAGACCTCTTGGGATATCTTGTCCAGACTTCTCACTTTACAAAGGCCACCTAGTTTAAACCATAAACAAAAGGCATCTCCACTATAACATACCTGATAAGATCATTATGACGCACCATATTACAAGGATATATGTGTAAATATACTTATAAGACATACCTATAAGTATACCTGTTGTTTCCCCCAAGAGAATATAAGTCCCCTGAGGGCAAGAACGTTTCCTTTTTGTCTTTGTATCCCTCATGGCTAAGACTGTGGCTGAAGTATAGTAGGTGCTAAATAAAAATAAAATGATTATTTTTCTGGGATAGAGTGACTTCCTAGAGGCTGAAAGATCCATGAAATGACCTCTGGATTTTTATGACCCACATCATATTGATGGTAGCTTCCAATATAAGAATGTTCCAAAATGTAGCTCAGAGGCTGAAAGACTGTTTCAGGGTCAGCTGTTTCATTTGTACACATATGGCCAACAGAACCTTGCCATTCATTGACCAGGGAACATGTGTGATGGCGTCTCTCGATGGTAGGGAAAAAAGTATCTCTGAATTCCAACCCCACAAAGACCATGAGCAGCTGTGCTTGTGCTTTTCACCCTCTGTGTCAGTCAATAAAATTAAATCCTTACATCCCCCCTTCCTTGAAGGTATTTAATGAGCTCCATATCCATTGTTTTAAGGACCAAAGCATAGCACCAATACAGCCAGAAGGCAATAGATGAGCCAGTCTGGTCTCTATTGTTACAGAAAGTTGGTTATGGGCAGTAACCTCACCATGCCTGAAATCTTCTGAACCAAGTGGGAGTCTGTCTATAGAGAAACTGGAATCACATCTAAATTTGACACCACATGTGCCAACATGTTTAAGTATTAGCATGTAACTCATACAAATATGTGTTAGACACTGGGGATTCAAGTACAAAAAAAATGGAGCCATCCATATTCACAATGAACCTACAATCTAATGGTAGAAACAGAAAAAAATACATATAGCATAAAATAAAGTGAACAAATACAAATATATACAAAGTAGTTTCAAAGGGAGGGCATTAGCACCTGGGGGAGATCAGGAAAAGCTTCATGCAGAAGATTATAATCTGAGCTGAATCTTAAAAGAAGAGAAAGACTCTTTGAAACAAAGATAAGGAAGGATTGCATTCCAGGCAAAAGGCATGGCCAGTATGAGGGTACAGAGACAGAAAATGGTACATTACATATGAGAAATAGAGAGAAAGCCAGTTTTGCCAGATTGCAGAGAGCAAGAAGGGGAATAATGTCCAATGAGGTAGGAAAGGTAGATTGGGACCTGGGTGTCAGTGACTTTAAAGTTAAATAGAAAAGCTTGTATTTTATTCTAGAGACAAGAGAGATCCAGAAAAGTTGTTTGAGTAGGAGAGTCAGATGATCAAATGGGTAGTTAATGAGTGCTAGGTGCTTAATAAATGTTTTTTCTCTTTTCCTATTGAATCAAATGGAAGAAACTGAAGCCAACTAACTAAATGGCTTAGTCAAAGCCACACAGGCATAGTAAGTGACTGAATGGGGGATTGTGTCTAGGTTCTTTGTCTCTAAATTCACTATTTTTTCCACTATACCCCAGAAACTTCTGAACTGGGATGTGTAAGTCCATATAGGAGAAATAACAGCAATGGAAGCTTTCAACTTTGTAAATTATTTTGTGTAAAAAACTCTATGAGATTGTTATCTCATTTTATAGATGAAGAAACTGAGACTTGGAGAGATTAAATAATTTGCCCAGGGACCCAACGCTCTACTCCATGCTGCTTTGTACAACATGATCCCTCACAGTTACAAAATCATATCATTCAGTTAGCAAATGGGAAATCCAATTTTCAGTTACTTGGCTGTGCTTGTTCTTCTCTTTTGAAGAGGACCACGGCATCAGGGAAATGATGACATGACTTGCAGTTGACTTTGATTTGAATAAGGGAGGGCTGTGTAAGGTCACCAGCCTCACTTTCTCCTCCAGAACCATCTGAGTCCAGTGACTAATAGTCATCAGGATGACTGGAGATGACCCAGGATACAATAGGAGACCCTGGCCCTCTTAGGCTAAGGCCTTCTCTGGGACTTACTTAGAGTGAATAGGCCTCTTTAAGAAGTGAGTCAAAGGATGACTCTTTCAATTAGAAAAAAAGAAAAAAATCAGTTACTTGGTTACTAAGAAAGAAAAAAGAAAGGAGGAAGGAAGGAAGGAGGGAAGGAAGGAAGGAAAGAAGGAAGGAAGGAAGGAAGGAAGGAAGGAAGGAAGGAAGGAAGGAAGGAAGGAAAGAAGGAAGGAAGGAAGGAAGGAAAGAAGGAAGGAGGGAGAGAAGGAAGGAGGGAAGGAAGAAAAGATAAAAAGGAAGAAAAGGGAAAGGAAACAAAAGGAGAGGAGAGGAGAGGAGAGGAGAGGAGAGGAGAGGAGAGGAGAGGAGAGGAGAGGAGAGGAATCAGAAGACCACCAAATCAGGAGCCTAGAGTTCCAGTTCTAGCCCTGCTATTTATTGACTCCATATGAGACACTGGTCCAATTATTTAATTCCCTTGGACTAATTTATAATCTTTTGTATAATAAGGGAATTAATGAGATGATTTCTAAGGTCCTTTCCAGCTCCAAAATCCTTTCAATCTAATCATTTTGTGACTCCCTGACCATAATGGCATCTTTTCACTCCTACTCAGGTGCTCTCCACACAGAATTAAACTCTAACAAAAACAAACCCCTTCTTTATATGGATGGATTCCTTAGCAGCTACTGTTTGAAAGGGGCTATGGAGAACTTGGAAAGGATCCAGGGAACAATAACAATGATTAAGCCTTTGAGGAATAGGCCTCCTATGAAGAAAGCCCAAAGGAAACTGGGTCTGCTAAGCCTTAAGAAGAGAAAGTTAGGGGATATAGAGAGCTCAAATCAAAGCTCCTTGTAGATACGTAATTAACCTGTGAAATTAAGGAAACGGCTTTCATTTTCATTAAAATAATGAACGTAAGCTCCTTGAGGGAAGGGACTACTTCCTTTTTGTCTTTGAATTTCACTTTGTCCCTGAGGCCCCTGCCACAGATTGGAGAATAGAGAGCTTCTTCCACAACCTCAATTTAAGGAGGGCACACTAGCCAACCATCTCTTCATTTCCTACCCTCCTATATGTCTCTGGATTTTTCCATCATGCCCCTGGTCCAGGTACCTACCCTCTCACACACACCCTTTTCAGTTCCCTTTTATGTGTTATCTTCCCCCATCAGAACAGAGGGTAGGGACTGTCTTTTGCCTTTCTTTGTATCTCCGCCCCCCACCCCCACGTAGGGTACTTAATGATGCTTGTTAAATTGAATCAAAGAAATAAGTCTAAGACTGGCAATAGACATTCCACCCTTAAATTGACAAGGAGTAGAGTGGGGAGGAATGTGTATAAAATTCTTATTTTCAGCATGTGACTTTTCCATTGTATTCACTTAAAATTTGATTGAGATTTACCCGTTATTAATAATCTATCTGGTTATCTGGTTTCAGGTTTTTTATTTGAAGAATCTAGGTAAATAATTATAGCTAACATTTATATAGCACATAGTATGTGATATATATGTATGTATACATATATGTACATATGTGTGTATGTATGTATGTATGTGTGTATGTATGTATATGCATGCTCCAGGCATTGTGTTAAACATTTTATACATATAAATATCTCATTTTGTTCTTACAACAACCCCTGGGGGGGGGGGAGATGCTATTATTATCCCCATTTTATAGCTGAGGAAACTGAGGTTAAATAATTAGCCCAGAGTCACACAGCCATTAAGTATCTGAGGCTAGCATTGAACTCAGGTCTTCCTGAATCTAGGCTCAGTACTCTAGACAGTGCTCCACCTAGTTGCCTGTAAGCATGGTTTTCATTAAATATACCTATAGGGATGGGGGAAGCCAATCCTATCAAACGTTTGACTTACTACATTTTGTGTCCCTATAAACTGAACATAATGAAATAATCTGTGATTCTGAAAACAAAAATTACTGGAAAGATCAAAGGTTTTACATGAAATGGAGAGGAAGTAACAAAAACAGAAGAAAGTAATTGACTTGGTTATGTCTTATAGGTAGCAGCTTTGTTTTTTAGTCATGTACAATTCTTTGTGAACCCCATTTGGGGTTTTCTTGGCAAAGATGCTAGAGTAATTTGCTATTTCCTTCTCCAGCTTCTTTTACAGATGAAGAAACTGAGGCAAACAGGGTTAAGTGACTTGCTCAGGGTCCTACAGCTAGTAAGTGTCTGAAGCCATGAAGGTGACTCATGAAGATGAATCTTCTTGACTGTAGGCCCTTTGCTCTATCCACTACTGCACCATCTAGCTGCCCTAGTCAGAAGTCCTGGCTGACGACTGCTACCACCATTACCTTGGATAAGTCATTTAACGTCTATAGGTCTTAGTTTCCCCATCTATAAAATGAGGAGGTAGACTAGATAGTCTCTAAAATCTCAGATCTGGGATTCAATGACAAAGGTTGCATTGATCATGTGAATGACCCGGACATCTTAGGGGACTGAAAACTCCAAAGGAATCAACAGTGTGATAAGTCAGCCACCTGACACTACTCTTATCAGGTGTAGTGTCCCAAAGGGAAGCACTAAGGCTGCAGTAATTGCTCTGGTCAAGTGACCCCTTGAGTATTGTGTTCAGTCCTTGGAAGGGAACAGAAGAAATGGAGCAGCCCAGAAAGGGTTCACCAGGATAGGGAAAGGAAAGAAGATGGTCCCATAAGTGGATCATTTAAAAAAGAACGGGACAGATGAGTATTTAACCCGAGGAAGCCAAGCCTTTGGAAGGACAAATAGCTGTCTTTGAGTACTTGAAGTGTTGTGATGTATAAGAGGGATTAGATTTGCTCTATGGAGGTCCAGAAGGAGAAATAGAAGCAATTGACAGCAGATGTGGAAAAGTAAATTTCCAAGCAATTTAAGGAAAAGCTTTGTAGGAATTAGCACTGTCTGATAATGAAAGATAGTATAGTAGGAGGCAGTGAATTTCTCCTCACTTGTATTCATCAAAAATTTAATAAATAGGAAGCCTTGGTCTCTAATGACACTTTCAATTCAGAAATTCTATGATTCTAAGATTGGTGTCTGCTATACAATGGATCCAAAAAAAGGGGGCAGATTTGGGGGGTGGGGTGGGAAGGGACCCTCTCTTGCTGCCATAAAAACTATTGTGATGGAAATGTTGCTACTTTCCTTCTTTCTTGATTTTCCCAGAATCAACCCAGGACCTAAAAGTTGGATGACCTACGGGAATTCTCAGTTCATCACAGGGATGTGTTAAAAAAATAGTTCTAATGGAGCAAATATTATCAAATACCTAGGACTCTCAAGTCCCAAAGTCATTCCAACCATAATAGATGATGCTGAGCTCTAGTCTAAACCCAAAGAAACCACAAAAGAAAAGCTGACTTCACACAAAGTACCACCAAGTGACAAATATACAAAACCTTGCTTTGTGACAACATCCCAGACCCTCAAGTTTGTCAACATACTGGTAGAACAGATGTTACTCAATTTGTCTATTATGCCAACACAGATGGGCTGGCCACAAGGCCCGCTAGCAAGAAAGAGGATAAGGCTTTCTTGTCTCAAAGACTCAATTTCTATTGGCTGTAGACATTTCTAGCAAGTCCAAAACATGCCAGACAAAACATGTGACAAAGTTTTCCTACAACTTGCAAGTGCTGGAAGCCATGTGCTTATGAAACAAAGAGTAAGACACCAACTTTATTCAGGGAGAGTATTTTATAAAAGGTATCACATTTCTGTCATGTTTTATCCCAAATCCAGATGACTAAGAAATGAGAAGACCTCCCACATCTGATTATTTGCACTCTAGATGCCATGTATTCCTCCGATCTCATTGCAGTTTTTATGTTTTCTTCTATGTTTCTATACCAAATTAATCAAGCCACCCAGCAGTCCAATTTAAGTGGCTACCTAGTCATTGTAATATGTCAACGGGTCATAAAAACCAACAAAGTGTATAAATCATGAAGTTGTCGATGTGGTTATGGCTGCCTGCTTCACCACACAAGGCCTTATTTTCTCAAATGAGAGAGGAGGTATCCAACATTATTTAAACCTTCAAAATGGTAATGTCTTTTTCACATTTTATAAAAATGACCCTGATGGTTAAATATATAGTTACTATAATCACAAGAAGGAAACCTCATCTATAAAGACTGATACTCTATAGCAGAAGTATCAAATCTGAAGGCCATATTGAGCCTGCAACACTCCCAAATGGGGCTCGATCTGATTAAAATATAATTGGGAAATGTTTAACAAAATAAATAAAAATACTATACAACATATATAACGTTAATTTGTGATTTTCTAAGTCAATCCGCTCCCTAAGAATGTATGGTTTAGAGATCCCCTGGATCAAATGAGATACTATTTGCAAAGCACTTTGCAAACCTTAAAGTGGATAGAGTGCTGTACCTGGAGTCAGTAAAACTTGAGTTCAAATCCTCCCTCAAACACTTACTTACTAGTTGTGTGATCCTGGACAAGTCCCTCAATCTCTGTTGGCCTCAGTGTTCTCATCTATAATAAGGGGATAATAGCATCTGCCTCCCACAGTTGTCATCAGGATCAAATGAGATAATATTTGCAAAGCATTTTGAAAACCTTAAAGCACTATATAAATGCTATGTACTAATGTTATTACTATTAACTTAATTACCACTTTCCCTCCAAAAATATTTTTAATCTCTGTTTTTGTGAACTAGAAGAAAAAGGCAAATTGCTACCTGATGACTAGACCTGTGATTTCTTTAATGGAGGGAACTCCCAGAGGAGGACACTCCCTCCATCAATAAAGATCAGCACCTCCTCTTCAACATATAGCTTCAGAGAGTTAAGAGCATTGAGAATTAAAGCGACTTGCCCAGGTTCACACAGTTAATATGAGTCAGAGCTTGAAGTCAGGTCTCTATTTACTATTTTATTGTATTATTATTTATTTATTTATATTTATTTAGCTCTCTGTGGAATACCACATTGTCTCTCACGTCTTATCTCTCTAACCCTAATAATCTCCTTTCTGCTTTGTATACAAAGTTTGCATAGTTTGTAGTTCTTATAATTCTTCTTTTTTAAAACTTACAAATGAATTTTGTGTGCCTCATCTTGGAAGGTGTCACTTCTATTGTGGGGTCCCAAATTATCCAATCTTCAAGAAAAAACACTGAGGCAGAGCTCTGAGCTTTTACCCATTTATTAAAGGGACCCAATCCCTTCAATGAATGGGATCCCTGATCTTCCTCATGATATGAGACAGCCCCTTCCTCCAGGGCATTAGTGCTACACTAGACACCCAGATGATAGAGAAGAGCCCCACTGGTTGATAGATATAAACCTTGATCCTCTAGGAGGGTCTACACAAAATACAGACAGACTGATGAGCAGACCTTGACAGACCTTTCAGGAGGTCCCACCAAACCAACAAGTAGAACCATGGACTAGGCTGATAAAATACCTACACGGGCCACAGGCTGGCAAGCAGGGCTACTTATTGGCTAAATGCTTATGGCCATATGCCCCATGTTGGATGACGAGGGATAGCTGGGGACTTTCCATGTCATTGAGGCCCCTTTATTATTCTGGTCACCATAACAAGGCAAAAACAAGGGCGTAGGGGCTCTGTTTATCTTTCTATGATTAAGCAAGTGAACTTAGCATCTGCACTTCACAGCTCTAGGGCCTAACATACAGAATTTATCATCTCTACCTCTATGCAATCATGTCAAACTGATTAATACTGATTAGAATGAAACAGAAGTCCAAATAACTATCACACTATCTATACTAAATTCTTAGAATAGACTTGTGTCCATTAAACATAATATTCTTATTATTTTCCTCTTTCCTCATTCTTCCTTTCTGCTCTGTTAACTGCATTTGTCACATTCCCATGATACGTTTTTTTTTTCTTACAATACACCAGTTCCAGATCTTTGCATGCTACTGATCACTAGAATGACTTCTTTTAAAAAAATGAGAAGAAGAGAAAAGAAAAGAAAAGTTGAGTTTCCACAATGAAAGAGACCTCCTCCCAGCAGGACACACATTGTCACAGTCTGATAGACATTGTAATTCACTAAACTGTCCATGGTGATTTTGGTATTTTGTGCAAAGGATTTCTGACTGTAAGTTGGAAACACATTTCACCTCTTCCTCAAGCAAAGAAGAAATATTTTCACAGGATTTAAAGTACAAGAATTAAAGCTCACTTCCTTCCTAGATGGCATCAAGGGATATTTTTAGGCGATTTTTTGCTTTTATTATTGCTAAGATAGGTTCATTTGAATTTTGGAAAAGGAAAGCCCAAGACAAACAATTAGTGAAGGCCTAGTGAAAGGGTTAAATCATTTTCCTACAGCTTTCCTAAGCGGAACTGATAGCCTTAGTCTTACTTAAGGAGCTGGAATCAAAAGGCTGCCAACATCTGTTTTGGTCAGAGACAGATAAAAGAGACTAATTCATAGCTGGAATAACCCATGTATGGCATTCTGTATTGCATTACTGTTTTCCCCAAAATACACTAGCTAGAGATGGAATGATAAACTCCCACCTAAAGTTTTTTGACTACAGAATGGGAAGAAAGGTGAAGGAGCTCAAAGCTTTCTAGATACCCTGTGTTAGGGGCGTGGTGTGCAGGGTTGGGAGGGAGAGAAGGGAGAAAATCAGGTGGTTCAGTGGATAATAATAGCTAACATTTATATAGGGCTTACGAAGTACTATACAAATGGTATCTGACTTCATTCTCACAACAACCCTGGGAGTTAGGGACTATTATTATCCTTGTTTACTTTCGAGGAAACTGAGGCAGACAATGGTTAAGTGACTTTCCCAGGGTCACACAAGTGTCTGAGGTCAGATTTGAACTCAGGTCTTCCTAACTACAGGTCCGATGCTCAAAAAAGTAGTTCAGATCCAGACTCAGACACTTACTACCTGTGTGACTTTGTCAATGCATCACTCAGTCTCAATTGCTTTATCTATAAAATGGGGATCATAATATTACCTACCTCCCAGAGTTATTGTAAAGATCAAATGAGATAATATTTCTAAAACACTATGTATATACATACATATATACAGACATATATACATATACAGACATAGTTATGCAGACATATATAGACATTTATACAGATGTATATGCAAACATCTTTATACGGACATATATATGCAAACATATTTATATAGACATATATATGTCTCTCTGTCTCGCTATCTCCCTGACTCTCTGTCTCTTTCCCTCTCTCTGTCTCTGTCTCTCTGTCTGAATATGTAGAGTCTTTCCATATTAAGGGCTCTGCCTGCAGAGACAGTGTTTACAACAAATGATAAATATAATAAAATATTTAAAAATAATAAAATATATCTTCAAAATCAACCACAATAATGTAGGACAAGTACAGCATGGAGAATGGAAATCCACAAATGATGCCAGACCCTCACTTGCACTGTTAGCTCGAGCATCTCAGGAAACATCCTCCAGAATGGCTTTACAAGCAGCCAAATGAACTGGAAGTTCTATTTTCCTTTCTGGCCTCATCCCTTAGTAAAGACTTAGAAGTAATGGAGAGGAATAGCAGCAAGAATCTGTGTAATCCACACAACGAAGAGTCAGGCCATAAACAACCAAAAGTTGGCTATATCAAGATTTTAACACCAGAGGGGGAAAGGGATATTTATTCCTTCCTTTCTCATCCAGGAAGGCCAGTAGTTTGCAATACTGTGCAGTGCTTTGAACACCATGACCCTGTCAATAAACAATGTCAACTGTCTGCCTCTAGACAAAAAGCCTGGCTTAAAAATCCATTTTAGTTTTATGATGGTAATCTTTACATTACTGAAACAGATGTGATTGGAAGAGGGTTTTATGATATGCCTTTGACAATGGGAGTGGGGTGCTGTAGGTATTTCTCCATAACAATGGAGAATGGGCTTCATTTTTTTAATAAACAAATGCTACACTTCGCGAGGCATATAAAATAACAGCTAATAGTTTATATTTCAATAGACAAATATTTACTAAATGAGATATAGAAGACATGTCCATCCTGTTGTGGTTGTTTAGTCATTTTAGTCTTGTCTGACCCTTCATGACCCCATTTGGGGTTTTCTGGGCAAATATACTGGAGTGGTTTGCCATTTCCTTCTCCAATGGATGCATTTTGTCAGGCAATCAAAAGTTAAGTGACTTTCCCAGGGTCACAAGGCTAGGAGATATCTGAGGCAGAGATTTGAACTCAGGTCTTCCTGAGGCCAGGCCCAGTGTTCTATCCACTGAATCACTAGCTATCCCTCCTTAAAGGAAAGAGTTGAAGGCTCAGCCCTGAAATCAGAAGAGCAGAGAGATAAAGTGTGACTACCAAGGCTGATTGGATTCTGCAAGGTGATGAGATTTCCCAATAAGTTTACTGAGGGCCTTGTGGAGAAGCCTGCCAGAGGTTTGCAAAACATTTTATAAATGTTATCTTAATTGATCCTCACAACTCCTCCATCAAGAAGGTGTTGCCATTATACCTATTTAACAGATGAGAAGACTGAGACCAAGAAAGGTCAAGTGACTTGTCCAGGGTCACACAGCTAGTCCATCAGGTAGACAACCACAATTTATTAAGTACCTTTACCATGTGTATGATAAGCTCTGGGGATACAACAGAAGGCAAAAACACAATCCCTTTCCTCAAAGAGAGTACATTCTACTAGAGCAGACAGCATGAAGATAATTATGTATGTACAATATGTATACATCATGAATTGAAGGTTGCCTCAGAGGCAAGGTTCTAGGCAGGAAAGGAGAATAGTGGATTAGGAAAGGCCTCCTGCAGAAAGCAGAGTTTGAACTTGAAGGAAAAGTCATATTCAGATCTTCCTCACTTTTGATTTGTCTCGATAATATTGTTATTGTCTTGAATCCATTCATTCCTCTAGGCATTATACCATTAATTAGGCTATTAATCAATTAAATTAATTGAGGCATAAAGCTACTCTTGTGACCCGCATCAATATAGTATTTTTTAAGGGGGAAGTAGGAAGAGATGGGGAAAATTGAAGTGAAAAATTTTTCTGTCTCTTTCCTTGATAGCTTGCAGTTTGCTCTCCCAAAAGATGTGAACATCTCCAGAACCTTCCCTTTATTTCTCTTTTAAATTTCACTTTTATCTCCCTCCCCTCTTCCTCCCTTTCCTCCACAACTTCCCTCTCTCTACCTCCACCCTCCAAAAGCTGAAAAGTGGTTCAACACCAGCAGAGGTGTATTGGCATAATCAAATGGGGATGTGGTATTTAGGGAGGGGAGAATGTGGTCAGGGGTTGGCAGTCAAACTGTTCCAGTTACTTATTTTTCCCGACTACGGCACTACATTAACATCGGCAAGCATTTGACATTTATGGAGAAGTGCAAAATAAATATTACCTCTTAGAATAAAAGCCTTATGCAGTCTAAAGGTCACTGGAAGCCAGGATTTCTTATCAGAAATGTTATTGAAGTACTGACCAGGGATGTGTTCATTAGCTTTCAAGATCCATATGACTGAAGGAGAGGATTGAGGGATGTTTAGAGACACTTCAGATGCGTTCAAACCTAACTCTTCTCCATTATCTCAAAAGAGAAATAAATATGCCAAGAATGTTTTAAAAAACAACAAATAACAAAAAGGGGAAAAGAAAGAAGTGATCAAACATACACATACACACAACACACATAACTTTCAGAGAAAAAAGTAGAGAGACCAATAAAGAAGAAAAAAAGTAGCAAATAACCAAAAAGAAGCTTAAATACAATGAATAAATACTATGGGATTAAAAAAATATATTCAACAACATCATATGAAAAGGAAAACACTGTAACAAGAGCTGCTAGATATCCCAGAGTTAATAATAAAACAGCTAAAGGAAGCTTTAAATATATATATATATATATATATATATATATATATATATATAAACAACTTTTTTTTCTTCTTTATTTTAGAGGGGGTAGGGCAGGGCAATTGGGGTTAAGTGACTTGCCCAAGGTCACACGGTTAGTTAAGTGTCTGAGGTCGGATTTGAACTCAGGTCCTTCCTGACTCCAGGACCAGTTCTCTATTCACTGTGCCACCTAGCCATCCCTAAAGGAAGCTTTTTAATGTTTCAGGAGAGTAATAAAAGAAATAAAGGAAGAAATAAAACTTTTTCTAGTCCCACTACTAATACATACATACATACTTATGTGTGTATGTATGTATGTATATAGATGGAGAGAGAGAAAGAGAGAGAGGGAGATTTGTTGGCTGACTTCCTGGAGAGAAGAAATCAAAACAGGGAATTGATATCGTGGAACAATTGATAAATAATTTTTCCAAAACAGTAGAGTCTCTATTTTGAAAATAAGATTAGAATATTTGTCATTTTTTAAATGCAGAAATAAAAGAAAAAATCACAACCAATCAAAAGGCAAACTTAGAAAAAACATCTGCAGTCTCTATAAGCTAAGGCAAGGGATCTTGCAAACATAATACAAATAATTAATGAGAGAATTATCACTGTTCCAGAAAAACACAATATAATTAAAAGCTTTAATACTATACTTCAATAAATCATGCAGGAAGATTACACAGAATTTTAGGGGGAAAGGGCAAAATACCAATAAATGGAATCCATGATTACCAATAGAGAGAAAATCCTCATTTAACTCACCCAGAAATCTCATGGTCAATCTTTAGAAAGGGAAAGTCATTTAACCTTGATGGGTCTCTATTCCTTCATCAATAAAATGAGAAGTTGGGCTAGATGAACTTAAAGCCCCTTCCTGCTCAAAATCTACGATCTTGAATCTATGGTTTTTTAAAAATTCTCTCTTCCACAACTCTAGTTAAGGTTCTCATTATCTCTGGCACACAGCTATTGTAGCAGCTTTCTAGCATGTCTCTATGTTCCCTTTCATATCCAGCTATTCACAACAGTTAGATTAGAGATGATTGATTCATCCACTTGACAAATATTTGTTGAATATCTCCTTTGTATAAGGCACTGAGCTAAGTGCCATGAATCAAAGGAATATCTTGACCCTGTTAAAAAAAAAAGCCAGTATTTGCCCATAGTGTACTAAATTACTAATTCCCCAAATCCTTATCCTAGCATTCTAAATCCATTACAGTATGGTTCTAACTGGACTTTTCTTTCTTTTCTCATACTTCATATACATTGGATTGCTCACCAATAACCAAGCACATTCCATGTTTACAAGGTTCCAGACTAGACTATTCAAATTGCCACCTCTTTATCTTGGCTCAAAGTTCCTAATATTTAGATACTCTCTCCCTTCTTCTCTTAGCCTATTGAAAACTTCTCAATGATTAAAAAAAAACTACATGGAAAAATTTTTAAATAAATTTAAATATTTTAATAAAAATTTTAAAATAAATTATTGATTAATTTCTTTTAAAAACCCACAAAACTTCTCAATTAAACCTTCCCTACCTCCACCTGGGAGAGATTGCTCCCTAAGGTCAAGTCAATAGACATTTATTAAGCACCCACTATGTACTAGGAACCACCATGAAAAGAGCTGGATATACAAAAGCAAAATCAGTCCCCATTCTTAGGGAGCTTTCAGTCTGATAGGGACAATAACATATAGATATAAAAATGTATAAAGAGGAAAAAATTGGAGATAATCTCAGAGGAAAGACATTAGCATTAATGGGAATTGAGAAAGGCATCTTGCAGGAGGCAGGATTTTAGCTCAGACTTGAAGGAAACCAGAGAAGCCAGAAGACAAAAACAACGAGGGAAAATTTCCAGACATGATGGACAGCAAGTGAAAATACACAAAGTAGTGAAGTTTCATATGCTCATCATTTGGGGAAGGGGTGACTGAACAAGCTATGGTATATGAATGGGCTGTAAGAAATAATGAAAGGGATGATTTCAGTAAAATCTAGAAAGAATTATAAGAACTGATGCAAAGTGAAGTGAGAGAACCAGGAGAATGACTTATATAATAACAGTAATATTATAAAGACAAACTTTGAAAGATTTAAGAACTCTGGTCAATACAATGATTAACTATGGTTTTAGAGGACTCAATGCTACTCAACTCCTGTTTGGTTTTTGTTTTTTTAATTTTTTCCCAGGTGGGGGGAAGGAGTTAGAAAAGATGAGAAAGCAAGAAAATAAATGCTTGTTAATTGAAAAAAATAAATATGAATACTTATAAAATTAAAAATACTAAATTATGTCCAGGATATTACTATACCTACAAAGACTAAAAAAAGTGTCACATCTTTAAAAAGAAAAAAAGAGAAGACTTTAAACAAGGTCAAACATCTTCTGAACATTTGGGATAATTAAAGTTTCGCTGTAAACAAAAAGTCACCTGGATGTCTTTCTCTCTGAGAAGTTGTTGATGCCCTGATCCTTTGTGGTAATTAGGAACCAGAGCCCAAATTCAATATATTGGTAGGATTAACATCCTAGGTTCTATTCTCAATTTTGTGACCAGGGGCATGTCCTTCTGCTACCCTAGCTGTGAAAGAAGACAATACGATCCTTTAATTTTAGAATTACAACAATAACTCAATTCTGTAGTACCTTAGGGCTGTTCTCACAACAGCAAAGTTCCTTCCAGCTCCTATGGTCTCATAATCAATCAACCAACTAATGAGTATTTGCTCTGCACAATTGGTTGGTTTTTGTCCTTTGTCCTTAAAGAGAACCAAGATGACATCACTATGCCAGAGCTTGGAATATTCTACCACAGATCGGGCATAAAGTGCTCATGTGAACATTTGGGGTGGATTCTCGAAATTTTCACATCTTGAGTTTCTTTTGAACTACTTCAATTCTGTTTTGCTCCTAGAGCACACACATCACCTTTTCTGTTGAGGACATGCTATGCTGAGTGTTCCTGTGCCAATTTCTCCCATGTCACATAATCAATTCCAAAGTTCTTAAGAGAGACCTTGGGAGTATCCTTGTATCACTTCTTCTGACCACAACATTAATGCTTACTTTGTATGAGTTCTTCATAAAATAGTCTTTTTGGCAAGCTTACATTTTAGATTCGAACAACATGGCCAGCCCATTGCAGTTGCACTCTCTGAAGCAGAGTTTGAATGCTTGGCAGTTTAGTTTGAGAAAGGACCTCAGTGTCTGGTACCTTTTCCTGCCAGATGATCTTCAGAATCTTCCTAAGACAATTCAAATGGAAGTGAGTCAGTTTCCTGGCATGGTGCTGGTATATTGTCCACATTTCATAGGCACACAACAATGAGGTCAGCACAATGGCTCTGTAGACTTTAAGTTTGGTGTTCAGTCTAACATCTCTTCTCTTCCATACTTTGCTTCAGAACCTCCCAAACACTGAGCTAGCTCTGGCAATGTGTGCATCTGAAGGCTTTATATATATGTCTGTATATCATAGGTTGATGGTCTTATAGGCCTTCCTCAAGAACCTTGCTTTCTCAATTATCTGTCAAAATTGGAAAATTCCTAGGACTCAGGTGTTGACTGAAAATGATTTAAAGTGTTCTCTCCTAATGAGAATGGGATGGGATGGGATAGGTGGGAAAGCACTTATTAAGCTTTACCATGTATCAAATACTACACTAAGCACTTTAAATACAAATAGAAAAGTAAAACATTCCCACTCCACAAGGAAAATACATTCTAATAAGGAGAAAAAAATCCATACAGCTTAGCTAGAGGGCAGATGGAAAAGTGCAGAGGTTCTTAGGATGCAGTGGGCATCACAAAACTCAGGAGTCTTTAGAATGGTCATAAGGAAGTGCCTAGTAGACCTCCATCTTACTGGAAGAATTATAATTGGCAGTTTCCTGATCATCCAGGTAACGTGAGTGGCAATGTCTCCAACCATTGGTGGTTGAAGAGGAGATAATGAGCATGAACATCAGGATGGAACAGTGCTCTGGGTAACAGCTGGCAGGATCAGCTTCCCCAGAGGCAGCATTTAAAGCTTGGTGAATAGTAGGAACTGTGGTAGGGGATAAGAAGGGCTTTCTAGCCCTCCACCCCCCCCATCTATTTTAGCCCTAGGTACTTCAGCCCTGAAGCCTCCCATTGATTTTTCATTCAATTAATTGATTCCTTAGAATTAATCTAAAATGGTAAGATTTCAATCTGTGTTATAGACAGGGAGTGGGGAGATTTTTAGGGAGCAATCTTTATCTTGTCACCCCTCAAAAAGAACCACCTAAGTGCTCTACTTCTAGAGACAGCCTGCAACGATGAGATGGAGTAAATAGAACAAATACCAAATTATATGCTGAAGAAATTATATAACAAAATGGATAAGATTTGAACACAACCTGGAATGGGAAATTAAACCTGGAGTAGAACAGGGTGAAATTAGGGGGTCAAGTGCGGGGGAGTTCCAAACTAAAGTTTACTAGTGGGTCATTTTTTTCCCTTAGGAAAATACAGTGTGGTAAGACATAGTATACTTTCACAAAGATACATCCCCTTGGAACTAAAGCCACTTGTGAAAAAGTCTGGTGTCATTTTAAAAATGTTGCACATGTTATCAATTAGACCTTCCCATCTTAAGCTACTTGGGGGAGAGGGCAAATTTCACCCTCCTCCACAGCTATTTGCCACCACCATCGGCACTCCCACATACACCCACCCTCCACAGAAGGGACTCATTTAACACCCCTCATAAGCTCTTCACATTATCCCATGCAAAACAATTCTATCTGGAGTCAATTTGGAGGGGTGTAATTTATTCCAGACTTTTGCTGGAAAAAAGCTTGTGCTCCTGAGTCTTCTTAGATGTGTAGCCAACAGGAGCTCCCCTGCCACATGCATTTATACAGTTAGAGTTCTGAATGCCAAATCTCAAATTCAGAGACAGCATACAAATGTACAATGTTCCCTGAAGGAGACTGGGTCCATACTCCAGGAATAAATGGGATATATATATATATATATACACACACACATATATACATATGTGTACGTATACAAATTTATATTGATATATTGATGTTGATATATATGTACATATATGGATATGTACTTCTCGCAAGTATTATGTGGATTATACTTAAGGAAAGTTATCATTTAGATGCTACACAATTCTCATTTAATAAATAGGCTGCAAATTCATTATCTTTGAAGCTAATAATAGGATGAAAACATAATTCATATTATAAATACCTGGATCAGGAATCAGAGAAAGCATTGAGACAACTGAGAACAGGACAAAAATAGAAGAAGGGTCAGGGTTAGGAATAATTTGAAAATGTATTTCATGGTTTAGTACTAACAAAAAAATGAGAAGACATTTTATATGGATGTCATAAGGACTTTGGTTCATGAGTTACATTGATATATAGAAATATCAAAATTACACATAGCCAGAGCCATAAGTAGCAAGGGGACCAAAAGGTCTTTACCCCAGGGTGTTAACATCTTGTAAAGTCTGCTTCTTCTCTGTGGTGACCATTGTCCTTACATTTTGCCTTGTGGTCACCATCAGGGGGCTCATCTTCCTCCTGAGGGTTAGGGGAAGGGCCAACCCCTGTCCTAGCTGATATGTACCAGAAGTTAGACTGATGTTGCTGTTTTTATATAGTTGTTTGCATGTTATCTCCCTATTAGACTGTGCATTTCTAGAGAGCAAGGACTGTCATTAAACTTTCTTTGTATTCTTAGCACTTTACACAATGCTGGGAACATAACAGGTGCCTAATAAATGTATATTAACTTGACTGCAGCTATTACCCCCAAAGGTTTTTGCCATAGGTGAAAAAATTCCTAATGACAGTTATTTTTTCACTTTTATTTTTTAATTAACAAGTATTTATTTTCTCTTCCGCCCACTAATTGAAGAGGGACAAACCCCTATAATAAATACATATGGTCAAGGAAAACTGATTCCCATATTGACTATATCAAAAAATGTAAAATGTATATCTTGTTTTGTATTTTGAATCTATCATTTCTCTGTCAAGGGATAAGTAGAGTGAGTCACCATCTGTCCTCTGTTTGGTCATTGTGTTATTCAGAGTTGTTTTTCTTTACAGTTGTTTCTATGTTCTCCTGATTCTATTCACTTTACTCTGCATCAGTTTGTACAGGTCTTCATAGGTTTCTCTTAACCCATCACTTCCAACATTCTTAAACTTTTATTTTCAGTTCCAAATTCTCTCCCTTCTTCCACCTCCTCCCCAACATATTCATTGAGAAGGCAAGAAATAGGATATCCATTATACATACCTTTCATTGTTTCTTTATTAGCCTTTGGGTCAATCACCTCTAACTCCTCATGGAAAGGTTCCAGGAGGCATAAACGTATGACTTAAGTTTGTAAGTTCAGGTAAATTAGGGTCCATGTTCAGGGTTTCCTGAATCAGTTTTCCCTAAAAGGCAACAAGGCTGTCATTAGGACTTGACTGATCCCCTCCTCCTTTGAAATAGTTCCCTGGTCACTTTTTCATTGTTGTTCAGTCATTTCAATTGTGTCTAACTCTTCATAACTCCATTTGTGGTTTTCTTGGCTCATTTTACAGATGAGGAAACTGAGGCTAAGGGTTAAATTACTTGTCCAGGGTCACAAAGCTAGTAAATGTCTGAGGCTGGATTTGAACTCAGATTTCCCTAACTACAGATCCATTGCTCTAATGCACTGTCTTAACCTAACTACCCTGTCCTGGTCATTTAAGGGTATAAAAGTCCCACTCATGTGGAGTTGGGATTCTTTCCAACTTGATAAATATCTAAAGACCACCGAATCACCATATTCTGTCCTGCTGACTAATGAATTTCCATATGGAGGTGAAAAGGACCAACCAGAGAAGTCTGAGCAACTGCATCCTTTATTTTTTTTTATTTTTTTTTTTATTTTTTATTGCTTTTTGGGGGTGGAAGGCAGGGCAAATGGGGTTAAGTGACTTGCCCAAGGTCACATGGCTAGTACATGTTAATTGTCTAAGGCCGGATTTGAACTGAGATCCTCCTAACTCTAAGGCCAGTTCTCAATTTACTGTGCCACCTACCTGCCCCCAACTGTTACCCTTCTTGAAAATCCTTGCTGTGTTGGGGCAAAGTAAGCCTCTTTTTATTAGCTATTCAATGACTTATGAGTGCCTCATTTCATCCCAATGTCAGCTGAACCAACAGGGAAATGGCTCTAGGCCCACCTCAAACAAGGGGGAAATATTCAGTCTAAATGACAGAAAAGTCTGGATTACACAATATTTTTAAGGGCAGTTGCATTTCTTCTGGTGTGTGGATTAATAAATTGAGTACAAGGGTCAGCTAGGTGGCACAGTGAGTAGAGCGTCGGCCCTGGAGTCAGAAGGACCTGAGTTTGGATCCGACCTCAGTGAGACACTTAATGCACACACAATCAAAAACCTAGCTGTGTGACCTTGGGCAAGTTACTTAACCCCAATTGCCCTCCAAAAAAATTAAATAAATAAATAAATAAATAAAAGGAAGGCTTTCCTGTTCCACCTCTTGCTGGACCTGCTTTAATGGAGGGAGAACATTTGTAATTAACATTATTAACCTACTTAGAATATTAAAAGTTCTTTAAAAGCTTTTGGCTGCTTAGAGACTTAAAAGGAACCTGACACTTTTGTTCACGCCACCAATTTAATTAATAAACCCTTTATTCCTAGTAAACTGAAAAATTTAGCCCCTGGTCAGCTTCACACTATCTGAATCAACAAAATAGCCATTCATTCACTCTGTGCATTCTCCTGGACAATATTCTAAGTCCTAGGCCATGGGGCTCTTCTTGAGTCAACACATTGGTGTAATACTCAGAAAAATACTTCTTTCTTCAGAAGGTTAGAACCTACTTTGTTTCCAAGAAGTAACACGAGGGGGCACAGTAATCAGAAGGCAGGAAGACAGAATGACTCTGATTCAAATCCTGTTTCATTTCTTTTCTATCCAAATATGGGCTAGTCACTGAACCTATTTCAAACTCAGTTTCATCATCTATAAAACAAGAGTGATAATCATACCCAGAGTGTCTATCTCACAGAGCAGTTGTGAATCTCAAATGATGCGATAAAGTAAACTTGAAAACTTTGAATGATGATGGGAAGACATTTGAAGTAATACCAAATGGAATGATCAGAACCAGGAAACAATGTATACACAATGACAGTGGCAATGTAAATGGAAAAGAATAAAAACACAAAATTGAATGGTATATCCAATTATGATCAAACTTGGCTCCAAAGAGGACAAGAGAAAATATACCTCCCTCCCTTCTAGTGTGGCAGAGCAAGCATGGATAAGTTGAGATTGGCATCATCAAAAGAAACTTCTGAATCAATACCTTCAAGGAACCATTTGAGAATTTGAAGAAAAGTAATAGAAATGTCCATTTTTATGAACTTAGACCCTGGGAGAATATAACCCAGTAAATGCTAATCTTAGACTAGAACCAATTTTTTTGGACTAGTCATGTGATTTCCTTGTCATAGGGAACTCCCTGGTGAGGAAACTCCTTCTGCCAAAGCAGACTAGGGTCTTTTCTCCAGTTTATTGTCTTAGAAAGTCTCCAAGGAGCACTGAAGGTTTAAATGACTTGTTCAAGTCACACAGCAAGTATGTGTGAGAGATAAGACTTGAGCCCAGGTTTTTCTGTCTCCTAGGTCAGTTAGATATCTACTAAACTAATAATAATAGTTAAATTGACTCAGTGGTTTCTTCTGCATTCAGCTCCTCAAAAAAATTTAATCAGAATTTCTTTGCCTCTATAGAATTTCTCACTAACCTGTTTTCTTGGCTGAGGCATTATAATACCTCAATATCATAGTCATTTTGAAATCAAGCCCTATTTAGAGACATGTCTTTGAAGATAGAGTTGCCAAGGAAGTGAGAAAAGTTATTCACCAGTTTTGTGTTGGACACCTAGGATTAAACCCTATGCACATTTGTCTTGGGGAAAAGGACAGAAATTCCCTGGGATGCCTGTCCCCTGTGGATGTCTGCCTTGTAAAGAACACAAAATGGAACCTTTGTTCATCCGAGTTTCAGGTAGCAAATATTCAGGCCCAAAAACCAGAAGGAAGGAAGGAAGGAAGGAAGGAAGGAAGGAAGGAAGGAAGGAAGGAAGGAAGGAAGGAAAGAAGGAAGGAAGGAAGCGTCTTTTAAATATATATATATATATATATGTATATATATATTAGTTTTCAACATTCATTTCCACAAGATTTCTAGTTACGTATTTTTCTCTCCATCTCTCCCCTCTCCCCCACCCCAAGGTGGCAAGCATACTGAATATCCCTTCCCCTGATCTAGAAAGAAGGATTTTTTTTTTAAAAAACCCTACTATTTCCAGGCTCTGTGCTAAGAGCTTCACAGATAGTTTCTCATTTCATTATCACAATAGCCCTAGAAGTAGATGCTATTATTTTTTCCATCTTACAATTAGGGAAACTGAGGCAAAAAAATCTATTAAGTGACTTGACCAGGGTAACACAGCTAGAGAGTGTTTGGCACAGAATTCTAATTCAGATCTTTGTGACTCAGTATTTTATTCACTCTGTCACTTAGCTCTCTAGGCATGAGGGATACAAAGAGTAATCCTGTGAATTAAGCTTGAACTTGGAGCTTGTTTACATAACTTGGTAGACTTCTTTAGAAAGGTCTTTTAAATTTGCACCCTTCTACTTCCCAAAAGGATTAGGCAGCTGGCATTTATTTTGGGTCCCAGATAAGGTCAATTAGGAGTGTTATTTATAGAACTAGAAATATTCTATTTAAATGAGATCATTTGAATTTTGAAAATATAAGGAACACATGCAAAAATTTCTTCTGTTCCTTTTTTAACCATTCCCCTCCCCGCTAAATTATGATTCTTTTGCCATGACAGGAGGAAGTCAGGTGATTTATTGCAAGGTTCACAGATCTGAACTATAAATCCCAAGGATTAACATTGAATAATTTCTACAAATTTCTCAGCCTGACCCAGGGCCACATAATACACATGTGGTCTAAGTGAATTCAGTATTTCTGACAGGAACCATATTTTCATTTCCATAAGTTCCAAGTGTTAACTCCAATTGTTATCTAGGCCTCCAGCAAGGATGAAGTCTTCCTGGCTCCTCCCACGTATCTAGACCCTGGCTATACAGTTCTGAAGGCACATCATTCTCTGAATCTATATGTATGTCTATGAATCCAACAATGGAACATGGATGGAAGCCCATCTATGTGCACAGGATTCAATTTAGGCAAACATAAAAATTAATGAATGAACTTGGGCAACACACATAAGCAGGAGATGATTAGTAGTAAGTCTGCAGCTCTTTTATGAAGTATAATCCTTTGTTAGAGTAAGTAACAGCCAGGGATTCCTGCGGGAAAATTCAGTAAAGCTTCCTCCTATTAGGAAATGAAAGAGGAATATTGTGATCTGACTTCCCTTGGCCATTGCATTCCTTCACATGCAGGTACTGAATTGCCTACACCTAGAGATTGGCTTCTATCACTGCGAAAAGCAGCTATAGGACAACACGGGTTGTCTGATCCCCAGTGCAAAGAAATCAAAGAGAAAATCAGAGAAGGACCAACATATAGAATGATATTTAGACTACCTCTTTTTATGTTGTAAAAATAATCCAGGAAACTACAGGGATGCATATCATCTGGGAATAGCTAACCAAATTATGGCATGCATATTTGATTTGATGTTTATTTTGGCATAATTAATGATGGTTTCAGAAAAACCTGGGAAAACTGTATGAACTGATGCACAGTTAAGTGAGCAGAACCAGGAGAGTAATTTATACTATAACAATAACAGCATAAAGACAAATAACTTTGGGGCTTATGGAGGTTGTCTAAAGTTATTTTTTTACTTAAATTTTATTTTAATTAACAAAAGTGCCCCTTCTCTCCCTCTTGCCAGCTCCCCACAACCCCCCCACACACACACACACTGAGGAAAACAAAACTTCTGTTAGAAACATATATAGTCAAACAAAACAAATTTCCATATTAACAAACTTCAGGAAAAATATGTCTCAAACTACACTCTGATTCCTTTACCTCTGTAACATGTTTCATCATGAGCCTTCCAGAATCACGTGTGGTCATTGCTGATCAGTGTTCCTAAGTCTTTCAAAATTGAATACAAACAACTTTTAAAAACTTAAACATTCTGACCGATGCAATGACCAACCATGATTCCAGGAGATCATTGATGAAAAATCCTAACAACCTCCTGACAGAGAGATAACAGTCTCAAGAGGAAGAACGAGACACATATTTTTGGACATGGAAAATATGGAGATTTGTTTTGCTTGACTATGCATTTTTCTTACATGCGGTTTTGTATTTCTTTTTCTCAAGGTGGGGGAGAGATAGTGAGAGAGAAAATAAATGTTTATTAATTGGAAAAATAAAAAGTTTTTAGCATTATGTAGGTAAAACATATAAGGTACAATGAATAAAGTGCTGATGAGGCTGGAGTCAGAAAAACCTGAGTTCAAATTCAGGCTCAAACACTTATTAACTGTGTGACTCTGGACAACTCACTTATCCCTGTTTGCCACAGTTTCCTCACTTGTAAAATGAGTTGGAGAAAGAAATGGCAAACCACTTCAGTAGCTCTGCCAAGAAAACCCCAAATGGGGTCACTAAGAATTGGACATGACTGAAAATGACTAAACATTCTATATATGTTAATGATATGTTTGTTGCTGTTGTTGTTGGACAAAAAGATACAGTGGGAAAAGCAATGGACTTGGATTCCAGAGATCTGAATTAAAAATCTACCTCTACTATTCATTAGGGCAGGCCTCTGAGCCTCAGTTTCCACTCTGGTTGTAGGAAAGGAGTGGTACTTGTAAGAGAGTCCCTTTGGATTGTACCTTCCAGAAGGCTTTGGAGAATCACATGGAAATGTTTTCTAAGGAATTTTTGGAAAAGAGAAACAATGCCTGTCATGCCCACCCTTCTCCCAGGTGAAGGCAATAGCTGATTAAGGTAGCTGCCTCGATTCTTCTGGCTGACATGCAGTAGAATTTAACTTCCCCCCGGATAAACAGACGACTTAAGATAATAGTCTTATTAATAGACTTCAGGTAATGAGTATTGCCCTCATGCCTAGCTAAAGAGTGGATGGAGAGGGAGGAGTAAAGGGAAAGGAAGGTATTTATTAAGCCCCTACTTGTTCCAGGGCAGCGAGGAGGCACCATGCACAGAGCACTGGACCTAGGGTCTGGAAGCATGTTCCTGAATTCAAACCTGTCCTCAGACACTTGCTACTGTGTGACCCTGGGCAAGTCACTTAACCCTGTTTACCTCAGTTTCCTGATATATAAAATGTACTGGAGAAGGAAATTGCAAGCCACTCTGGTATCTTTGCCAAGAAAACCCCCCAAATGGGGTCACAAAGAGTCAGACATGACTGAAATGACTGACCAGCAACAATGTCCATGCCAGGCTTTGTGCTAAGTGCTTTACAGTTATCTCATCTGACCTTCACAATGACCCCAGGAAGCAGATGCTATTATTATCATAATTTCTTAGTTGAGGAAACTGAGGCAAACAGAGGGTAAGTGACATGAATAAACAATCTCCTTTTAAGCTTATGTTTCCCCATTTCCAATTCTTGTAATTCATACTAGATGCCACCTCCTTGGTTTTAGTGACCTTGTCTTCTCCTGTTTCTCCTCCAACCTATTTGATCAATATCATATTTTTCCCCACTTGAATAAACAGTTATTTAGCAACTAATGTGTGCAGAGCATTGTACCAGGGATTGGGGACACATAAAGTTTAGATAAAATACTTCTTGCTTTGCCATTTATAGTCCACAACTTGTCTTCCTTAATAATAGATGCAAGGCCATTTAACACAAATCAAAAAGTATTTCACCCCAAACATCTGAAAATACTCAAGCTCTTTGCTAGACAATCAAAGAAATCACTTGTTTATGCTGACTATGTGTAGAAATGTATTGAAAATGGTAGGTCTAACATGGTCATAATGATAACTAAAATAAGTGTCTTACAAAGAGTTGTTCCAGTTATTTGGTCATCTTAAAAATGATGATCCACCCACCGCTCAGTATGGAACCTTTATGGGCATCCAAGAAAGTCATATCTATAGCCTTGATGGTCTCTCCAGGAGATAAGAAAATATCAGTAAACAAACATTTATTAAACACTTACTGTATTCCAGCACTGTGTTAAGCTCTGAGGAGACAAAGAAAGGACAAAATATAGTCCCTGACTTCAAGATGTCTGCATTCTAATTGAGGAAACAACATGAGAAAAAAATGAATGTATAAGACGTAGACAGAAGGTGACAAGAGAAGGTGTTAGCATTCAGAAGAACCTAGAATGATCTCTTATAGAAAGTGGGATTTGAGTTGACTATTGGAGGAAGACAGGAAAGCCAAGAGTCAGAAGTAAGGAGGGAAAGCATTCTAGACACGGGAGATGGGGGAGGACATTGAAAAGACAGAAAGAGACAGACTCAGAAATTTCCTGTACAAGAAATGTGGCTGGATCATACAAACTACCAACAATTCTCATAGGCAGCTCTTGGTACCAATCCATCATCCCACCAGTTTTCTTTTCTACCTACCCCACACACCCATATAAACTCTAGCTGTGGGGCATTTCTTTTTTCATTTGGAATTGTACATTTTGTTCTCCCTAAGATTCTGCTGCCTTAGGAAACCACCTGCTCTAACTCAAATAATACTGAATCTACAAGTCCCTGTACACACACCTGCAAGTGTTCTCATTCTCGAGATCAAGTGTGCACATGCACACAAACACTGACATGCAAAGATCTCTTCCCGACAAATTATAAATCCTCTTGTCTTCTTTAGTCTATTATTAAACATAGTTTTCTCTACTGTTGAAGGCAAACTTCCTTTTTCATACTTACTGAGGTAGCTTCTTAGAAAAAAAAAAGAGTAAATCAATAAACCAGTAAAAAAAATTCATGTTGCAATTGTCTTGTTCTTAGACCTCTTTGCACACATGAATCCATATAAGTTTGGACTGACTAAACTATCTAAAGCATACATTTATTATACCACCACCACCAAAGATATGGAATTTGAGATTTTCTGAGTAATTGCTGCTAGCTCCTGATGTGAGACTGCTTCGTGAATCAGCCATTTGGGTGCAGTCAGACCAGTCACTTATTAGAGAAAGGATCACAAAGCTAGAAGGATGATTGAACAAAAGGAAATGTCATGTCACCGAAACTATTTGGTCTTGACTTATTCAAACAACTTTTTGATCAGGAAAAATATATAATGAAGGGATATTGAAAATAATTATAATAATTTGAAACTGAAGTCTAAATCAGGTAAATCAATTGCCTGAACTAAAATGACCTAAAGCATTTAATATGACTTAAAAAAAACTTGTTTATTTGCCAAAAGGAGAAAGATGGCAGCCAGAAGTAACACCAGACCAACTAAAATAAGATTTACAGAGAAGGTTGACAGATTATGAACAGAAGCCTCTCACAAAACAGGATGATCCCGACTCTGCCCCCAGATTCCTCCCAAACTATGTAAAAGGGGACTCTGAACAACTTCTGGAGCCCCAGCACCCACAGAACGACACAGAGAAGCTAACCTCCTGCTGAGGACAGCCCAGCAGCCCTGCAGGAAGGACCAGCACAGCGGTCTGGGACCTGGCAGCGCGCAGCACGCAGAGCGCGGGGAGCCGATCTGAGTGCCGAGGTTTTAGCCCCAGGGCGGCAGGGCCAGCAGCTGGCTGGAGGAACCCCAGAACACCAGCAGCTGTGGCGATTCCAGAATTCTCAACATAGATATGCCTAGGACAAAGTAAGAGGTTAGTGTCCTATGGACTTTGGGACCAGTATTTGGGGAATGCATCGGCTCCCTCCCCTGGGGGCTAGAAGCCTCTGAGGAGACACGCCATTTTGTAGTTTTCAGAGGCAGCTCCAGCTCCTGGCCTGAGAATTTGTAGGGAGATCCAGCGATCAGTCTTGGGGGGTAATCGCTCTTGCTTTAACCTCCCTGGATCTGGATTGTGATCTAGGGTGGAAGTTGTGGGTGGGTTTACAGCTTGCCAGAAACGGAAGTTGCCCCCCACATGTTCAGGAAGAAAATTCCTCCATCTGGCCTTAAAGCCATAGTGTGGCAACAAGTCCAAAAGTCAAGTAATTAAGTGGCAACATGCCAAGGCAAAGGAAACATAAAAATGCAACCCTAGACTCCTATTTTGGGGGCATAGAGCGGGAAAAGGACTGTGAGGTCAGAAGTCCTGCTCCAAAAGCCCCGGGGGAAAACATGAGCGGGTTGCAGGCCATAGAGGACCTTAAGAAGGACTTTAAAAATCAAATAAGAGAAGTGGAGGAAAATTGGGAAGAGAAATGAGAAGGATGCAGGAAAAGTATGAAATGAGGGTCAACAGCCTGACTGAGGAAAACAACACCTTAAAAAATAGACCAGCTCAAATGGCAAAGGAGGCCCAAAAGGGCAACGAGGAGAAGAATGCCTTAAAAAGTCGAATTTGCCAGATGGAAAAAGAATCTCAAAAAGTTCACTGAGGAGATTCATTCCTTCAGAGTTAGACTGGAGCAAATGGAAGCTAATGACTTTATGAGAAATCAAGATGCTGTTAAGCAGATACAAACAAATGAAAGATTAGAAGGCAATGTGAAATATCTCATGGAAAAACCACTGACCTGGAAAATAGATCCAGGAGAGACAATTTAAAAATTATTGGACTACCTGAAAGCCATGATCAAGGAAAGAACCTAGAAATCACCCTTCAAGAAATTCTCAAGGAAAATTGCCCTGATGTTTTAGATCCAGGGGGCAAAATAGAGGTTGAAGGAATCCACTGATCACCTCCTGAAAAAGATCCTAAAAAGAAAACTCCCAGGAATATTATAGCCAGGTTCCAGAATCCCCAAATCAAGGAGAAAATACTACAAGCAGCCAGGAAGAAACAATTTCAATATTATGGAAACACAATCAGAATAGCACAGGACCTGGCAGCTTCTACACTGAGGGATCCAAGGGCATGGAATATGATATTCCAGAGGGCAAAGGAGCTGGGAATGAACCCAAGGGTCACCTAACCAGCAAAACTGAGTATTTTGTTTCAGGGGAAAATATGGTCATTCAGTGGAATAGAGGACTTTCAAGCATTCTTGAGGAAAAAACCAGAATCGAATAGAAAATTTGACATCCAGACACAGGAAGGAAGAGATGCCTGAGAGGGTAATCAGGGAAAAGAAATCAAAAGGAACTTATCAAAGTTGAACTATTTACATTCCTATGTGGAAAAGCAGTAACTGTGACTGATGATATCTTTCTCACTATGAAAATAATGGAAGAAGGGTGTGTGGTGATATGAATACATATGTGAATGTGTGTGTATATGGTTACAGTTATATATGGATAGAGGGCATAGGTTGAATTTGTTGGGAAGGGAGAATACTCAAGGGATGAAATTATGAGGTGAGAGAGGAGGGTGGCAAGAGGAGATGGGGAGAGACAGGATAGGGTAAACTGTCTCATGTAGAAGAAGCAAGGGGAGGTGGTTGCAAGGGAGGAGGAGAATGGGAAGGCAAAAAAGGCAAAACCACATTCTCATTGAATTTGGTTCAGGGAGAGAATGACATACATACTAAATGGGATGTCTCAACCTGCAGCAGAATAGGGGGAAGGGGGATGAGAGGAGGGATGATGGATGGGAGGGCATCCTTGGGGGAGGGGAGGTTGGAAGTACCCACTATAGAAGAGGGACAGGATCAAGTAGGGAATGGACCAGGTGGGGCGTGGGATGAGTGGGAGGGAATTATAAGCAGCCTTGTACAATATATCTACTATGATAATATTTTGCATAGCTAGACATGTACAACATATACTGAATTACTTATCTCCCCAGAGGGAATGGGTGACAAGGGAGGAAGGAAATGGATCTGAAATTCGAGGTCTTAACATTAAATGTTTCAAATATATATATAAACAGGATGATCCCAGTCTAAGGAAAGAGTGTTGAGAGACCCAACTAAGTCAAGTCAAAAAGGATGTTTAAGGGTGAAACTGGAAAGAGGGCAATAGAAAAAAAAGAAAAATAGGAAATACTCATATGACAAACTATTTTTCCCATCAAAAATAGAAGAGCTTGGGGCAGCTAGGTGGCACAGTGAGTAAAAGCGCCAGTCCTGGCGTCAGGATGACCCGGGATGGGTCCGGCCTCAGAAAATGAGCACCCACACATAATGACTAGCCGTGTAACCTTGAGCAAGTTACTTAACCCCAATTGCTTTAAAAAAAAAAAAGAATGGAAGAACGATTTCATTTTCACTAATGACACAACCCCAAGTATGTTTCTAGAGCAGAAAGAAATGACATTAAGGTAACAAAGGACAGGGAAAGGAAAAGCAGTCAGATTAGACCCCAAGTGTACACATAGGAGGTTTTTGCAGGAAGTCTTACACGATTGTGAGAGTATTAAGAGATCTGTTCACAAGGTTTTGAAGAGAGAAAGGATATCAAAGGTGAGAGGGAAAAATCTCAGATTTTATTAACCCCCCCCCCAAAAAAAAGGTAACCAAGAGGTGATGAACAACTACCAGTCTTCTTCTTTATCCTCTAAAAAGAATTTTTTAATGAAAATCTTCTACATACACTGAAGGTATTCTTCATTAGAGTATTAGTAAAGAACAGATAGTTTTTAAATGAAAATCCATCACCTCTCCCCCTTTCTCTCTATACCACACCTCCCCACCCCTCCCCAAATGAGAAATCATGAAAAACAAAATCCCCTGTTACAAAGATATATAGTCCCATTGGTCATGTTCAAAAAGAATGTATATCAATCTACATTCTAACCACATTAATCATTTATTAATCACAGTAAACATTTACTAAGCACCTAATATGTAGGTGGCACAGTGGATAGAATGTTGGACCTGGAATCGGAAGGACCTCAATTCAAATTCAGTCTCAGATACTTACTAGCTATGTGACCCTGGGCAAGTCATTTAATTCTGCTTGACTTGGTTTCCTCATCTGCAAAATGAGTTGGAGAAGGAAATGTCAAACCACTCCAGCATCTTTGCAAGACAGAAGAAAAAACTCCACAAATGGGGTCACAAAGAGTCAGATGTGACTCAACAATATGCCAGACACCTCTCTATTAGGAAGTGGGTACTATTTTTTCATCATGAGTCCTCTGGAACCATGGATTGGGTTAA
>WOXC01010752.1:0-234622 GCA_011680675.1 Gymnobelideus leadbeateri | reverse complement strand
AATCTGAGGGGGAATCACATTTTCTTTAACCTGCTTGGATCTGTATCACTGTCTGTGGTGGTGGTCCTAGGGTGTGTGACAAGATTGCCAGAGGCTTCAGAGAGGGAAGCCAACCAATAGCTCCAGCAGCTGAGAAAACCTCAGAGACTGGGACAAAGCTCCCCCTTCTAATAGCAGAGTTCTACTGTGGAAAAAGCACAATAGACAAGTAATTGATTGGCAACATGAGCAAAGAAAGCAGAGCAAGCCGATTTTGGACTCCTTTTGGGGGATAAAAGGATTGTGACATGGAACAGGAGGAAGACAATGTCAGAACTGGACCAAAAGCTCCCAACAACAGAAAAAAGCTGCTTATAGGCCATAGAGGGGCTTAAGAAGGATTTTGAAAACCAAATAAGAGTAGTGGAGGAAAAATTCAGAAGAGAAATGAGAATGATGCAAGAAAATTTTGAAATGAGAGTCAACAACCTAAATGAAGAAAATCACACTTCATGAAATAGACTAACTCAAATGGAAAAGAGGCTCAAAAAGGCAATGAGGAGAAGAAAAGCCGAATTTGCCAGATCAAAAAAGGATCTCAAAAGCTCACCAAAGAGAATCATTCCTTCAGAATTAGATTGGAGCAAAGGGAAGCTAGTGACTTTATGAGAAATCAAGATACAACTAAAGAGATCCAAACAAATAAAAAAAAATTGAAGGTGATGTGAAATATCTCATTGGAAAAAGCACTGACCTGGAAAATAGAGCCAGGAGAGACTTCCTGAAAGCCATCATGAAAAAAGGAACCTAGAAATCATCCTTCAAGAAATTTTCAAGGAAAATTGCCCTGATGTTTTAGAACCAGAGGGCAAAATAGAATTGGAAAGAATCCACTGATCACCTCCTGAAAAAAGATCACAAAAAGAAAACTCCTAGGAATATTATAGCCAGGTTACAGACTTACCAGATCAAGAAGAAAATATAACAAGCAGTGAGGAAGAAACAATTTGAATACTGTGGAAACACAATCAGGATAACACAGGATCTGGCAGCTTCTACTCGGAGGGATTGAAGGGCTTGGGATATGATATTCTGGAGGGCAAAGGAGCTGGGGTTAAGACCAAGAATTACCTACCCAGCAAAACTGAGTGTCATGTTTCAGGGGAAAATATGGTCATTCAATGGAATAGAGGACTTTCAAGCGTTCTTGATGAAAAAAAAAACAGAGTCAAATAGAAAATTTGGTACTCAGATACAAGAAGCAAGAGAAGCATGAGAAGGTAAACAAGGAAAAGAAATCACAAAGAACTTATCAAAGTTGAACTACATACATTCCTACATGGAAAAATGATAATCATAACTGATGAAATTTTCTCAGTATGAGAATAGTTGAAGGGAATAGAAAAAATATGTATATATATATATATATATATATATATGTGTGTGTGTGTGTGTGTGTGTGTGTGTGTGTGTGTGTGTGTGTGGTGTGTGTGTATGTATATATATGTATATGTACATATATGTCTATACAGGAGGGTGTATGAATACATATGTGAGTGTGTGTATATGTGTGTACAGGTATACATAGACAGAGGGCACAGGACCAATGAAATAGGAAGGGGTGATACTTCAAAGGTGAAATTGAGAAGTGAGGGAGGAATATAATGAGAGGAGAGGAGAGACAAAATTGGATAAGTTTTCTTATATAAAAAAGATAAGGGAAAACTGTAACAATGGAGGGGAAGATCAGGAAGGTAAAAGGGACTTAGTCAACCTTATTCTCATTAAATTAGGCTTAAGGGTTAATGACATACACACTATATGGGGTATCTCACAGTACAGGACAGTAGGTGAGAAAGGGATGAGGGGGGAATGATGGAAGGGAGGGCAGGCTGGTGGGGAGGGAAGTTGCAAGCGCCCACTTTTGAACAGGAACAGAGTCAAAGTAAAGAAAAGAAGTAGTGGGTGATGGGATAGGATGGAGGGGAATATAGTCAGTCTTTTACAATATATCTGCTATGGAAATGTTTTACATAGGTATATATGTACAACCTATGTTGAATTGCTTATCTTCCTAGTAAGTGTGGGTGATGAGGGAGGTAGGTTAAGAATCTGGAATTCAAAGATTTAGAATCAAATGTTTAAAATGTATTATCATTGTTATTATTATTATTAATTTTACATGTAACTGGGAAATAAGATATACAGGCACTGGGACATAGAGATCCACTATGCCCTACTGGAAAGTTAGAGGGGGGATGGGGGAAGATATGGGAGGGAGTAGATTGGAGAAGGGGATATTCAGTGGGAACACTGTGTTGGGGCGGTGAGTAGGGGAGAAATGTGGAGAAAATTTGTAACTCAAAATCTTGTGGAAATGAAAGATGTAAAATTAAAAAAAAGAAATATATGAGGAATCCTGATGGCAAAACCTATGGAGTTCTCATTTTTCATTTAGCAGCTTCTGAATATTCCTATCATTTTCATGAAACCGATCTTGATAGTTTTGAGTGTTCTGACACAGATGTGCCAATGCAGTAATGTACAACAAATTTCCAAAAGCTGCCTACTCCCTCTCTGTTCCACTGTTGCAAACTCTGTGCTTCCTCAACTCTCCCTTGAAATTAGCAACAAACTAAAGGAGACTCTGAACAAACTCTGGAGCTACAGAACCCACAAAATGACACAGAGAAGGTAACCTTTCACTGAAGACAACCTGGTAGCCTGGCAAGGAGTGGCCAGCAGCTTTCTGGGAGCTGAGCCCAGGCTTGTGTGAGTCTTGAGTCAGTGGTTTTAGCCCCAGGGCGGCCCAACCAGCAGCTGGCTGGAAGGGGTCCAGAACACCAGCAACTGTGGCATATGCAGATTTACCAATATATAGATGCCAAGGACAAAGTGAGAGGTTAGTGACCTATGGACTTTGGGATGTACCAGGCAGGAGAGCATTTCGGCTTCAATCCCTGTTGGAGAGAAGCCAGTGGGTAGTCTGAGCAGCTTGCACCATATTGCAGCTTCAACTCCTGACCTGCAGACTGTGGGGGGCCTGGGAAATCAGTCTTGGGGGTAATCGCTCTTGCTTTAACCTTCTTGGATCTGGATTGCAGCCTGGGGTGGAGGTCTTGTGGTGTGTGACCAGTTTGCTGGAGCATTTGGAAGATTCATGGAGGTCACCCAACTAATATCTCCAGGAGCTGAGAAAACCTCAGTGTTTGGGACAGAAGCTCCCCTGACTGGTGGCAGAGTCCTACTGTGACAACAAGCCCCAAAGTCAAGTAAGTGAGTAGCAACATGCCTAGGCAAAAGAAACAAAATAAACAGAAAAAATCAACATTAGACTCCTATTTTGGGGGCAAAGAGGATCAAAGCATGGAAAAGGAGGAGGACTGGGGGGTCAGAAATCCTGCACCAAAAGACCCAAATGAAAATACAATCTGGTTACAGGCCATAGAGGACCTTAAGAAGCAGATAAGACAAGTGGGGGAAAAATTCAGAAGACAAATGAAAAAGATGCAAGAGAAGTATGAAATAAGAGTCAACAGCCTGACTGAGGAAAATAACACCTTCAAAAATAGACTAACTCTAACGGCAAAAGAGGCTCAAAAAGGCAATGAGGAGAAGAATGCCTAAAAAGCTGAATTTGCCAGATGGAGAAAGAACCTCAAAAGCTCACTGAGGAGAATCATTCCTTCAGAATTAGACTGGAGCAAATGGAGGAAAGTGACTTTATGAGAAATCAAGATGCTGTTAAACAGATCCAAACAAATGAAAGAATAGAAGACAATGTGAAATATCTCATGGGAAAACCACTGACCTGGATAATAGATCCAGGAGAGATAATCAAAAAAATTATTGGACTACCTGAATACCATGATCAAAGAAAGAACCTAGAAATCATCCTTCAAGAAATTTTCCAGGGAAATTTCTCTGATGTTTTAGAACCAGAGGGCAAAACAGAGTTTGAAAGATCCACCAATCACCTACTGAAAAAGATCCCCAAAAGAAAACTCATAGGAACATTACAGCCAGGTTCCACACTTCCCAGATCAAGAAGAAAATATTACAAGCAGCCAGGAAGAAACAATTTGAATATTGTGGAAACACAATCAGGATAACACAGGATCTGGCAGCTTTTACACTTAGGGATAGAAGGGCCTATAATATGATATTCTGGAGGGCAAAGGAGCTGGGATTAAAAACAAGAATCACTTACCCAGCAAAACTGAGTATGAAGTTTCAGGGGAAAATATGGTCATTCAGTGGAATAGAGGATTTTCAAGCATTCTTGAAGCAAAAACCAGACTTGAATACAAAATCTGACATTCAGATACAAGAAGCAAGAGATGCTTGAGAAGTTAAACAGGGAAATGAAATCATAATGAACTTATCAAAGTTGAACTCCTTACACTCCTACATGGAAAAACGATAACTGTAACTGATGAAACTGCTCAGTATGAAAATAGTTGAAGAAGGGTATATGGGCATATGAATATATATATATATGTATATATATACATATATATATATATACATATATGGTTACAAGTATACATACATAGAGTGCACAGGTCAAATTTAATAGGAAGGCATGATACTCAAAAGGTGAAATTAAGAAGTGAGTGAGGAATATAAGAAGAGGAGATGGGGAGAGACAGAATGAAGTAAGCTATCCCATATAGAAGAGGCAAGGGAAAATGGTTACAAGGGAGAGGAAGAACAGGAAAGCAAAAAGGCAAAACCTTATTCTCATTGAATTTGGCTCAGGGAGAGAATGACATACATACTAAATAGGATATCTCACCCTACAGTAGAGTAGGGGATAAGGGGATTACAGGGGGGATGATGGAAGGTGGGGGGGAAGTTGGAAGCACCCACTTGTGAAAAGGGAAAGGATCAAAGTAGGGAATAAACCAAGTGGGAGGTGGGATAGGAGGGAGGGAAATATAGTTAGTCTTTTGCAGTATATCTACTGTGGTAATGTTTTGCATAGCTACACACGTACAACATATACTAAATTGCTTTTCTCCCCAGTAAGGGTGGGTGACAAGGGAGGAAGGAAATGAATCTGCATTTCAAAGTTTTAAAATCAAATGTTTAAAAATATATAAATACTATTATCAATACTATTCTACTTATAATAGGGAAATAAGATATACAGGCATTGGGGCACAGAGATTCACGTTGCCCTAATGAAAAGTTGAAGGGGGTATGGGAGAAGATATTGAAGAGAGAAGATGGGGTGAGGGTATATCCTGTGGGACTGCTATTATGGTCTGGTTGGTAGGGAAAAATGGGGAAAAAACTGTAACTCAAAATCTGATGGAAATGAATGATGTAAACCAGAAATTAAGAAGACATTTGGGAAAAAAACAAAAGAATGTCCAAAAGACCTCTTTTATATTGAATTACCATATTTTCCCCTGAAGTATTATACTCAGTTTTGCTGGGTAGGTGATTTTTTATTTTAATCCTAGTTCCTTTGACCTCCAGAATATCATAATTCAAGCCCTTCTATCTCTTAATATAGAAGCTGCTCGATCTTGTGTTATCCTGATTGTATTTCCACAATACTCAAATTGTTTCTTCCTAACAGCTTATTTTCTCCTTGACTTGGGAACTCTGGAATTTGGCTATGATATTCCTAGGAGTGTTCTTTTGGGAATCTTTTTCAAGAGATCTGTGGTGAATTTTTTCAATTGCTATTTTGCCCTCTGGTTCTAGCCTATCAGGGTAATTTTCCTGGAGAATTACTTGAAGGATGATTTCTGGGCTCTTTTTGGATCATGGCTTGCAGGTAGTCTAATAATTTTTCAATTATCTCACCTGGATCTCTTTTCCAGGTCAGTTGTTTTTCTAATGAGATATTTCACATTGCCTTCTATTTTTTCATTTGTTTGGATCTGATTTATATTATCTAATTTTTCATAAAGTCATGAGTTTTCATTTGTTCCAATATTATTTGGAAGGAATTATTCTCTTCAGTGAGTTGTTGAAATTATTTTTCCCTCTGGCAACTTCAGCTTTTTAAGGCACTCTTCTCCTCATTGGCTTTTTGGACCTCTTTTGCCATTTGAGTTCATGAATTTTTAAGGTGTTATTTTTTTCAGTATTTTCTTGCATCATTCTCATTTTTCTTCCCAGTTCCTTCCACTTTTCTTAACTTGATGTTCAAAATCTTTCTTGAGCTCCTCCATGGTCTTCAACCAGTTCATGTTTTTCATGGAAGCTTTTTTTTTTTTAGTAGAAATTGAAAGTTTATAAGTGCTTCCTGTGCTTTAGGACATTTGAGTTTTACAATAATCCTGTGAGCTAGGTACTATAGAAACTGTTATATTGTTTTATAGATGAGAAAATATAGGCTCAAATCACTAATAAAGGAAATACAAAGTAAACCAACTCTAGAGTGGTGTCTGCAACTTTACCACCCATCAAATTGCCAAAGATGAGAAAACAACAAAGGGATAAATACTGGAAGGTGTATGGGAAGAAAGACATATTGATGCACTGTTAGTGGAGCTCTGAATTGGTCCAACTATTTTGAAAATCACTTTGCAATTCTATTAGCTATGAAATAAGGAATGGGTGTTTGAGTCATGGAGTAGATTCAGACCTTCTGTTTTACTGTATTAATTCCCACTTACTTTACACAGCAACTACAGTGCACAAAGAAATTAAGCAATTTCATGTGGAAATTGAATTTAACATTTCCACTTAAAGTAACATAAAGGTTTTTTCTTCCTTTTATTTTTTTTCACTTTATTAAACAAATGCTTTATTAACATCTGTTTTACATCATTCATTTCTGCCAGATTTTGAGTTACAATCATTTTTCCCCCGTTATTCCCCTACCCAGCCTCCCAGAATAGCAGTCCCACAAGATATCGCTTCCTCCAATCTGCTCTCTCCCATACCTTCTCCCATACCCCCTTCGACTTTTCCATTAGAGGAAGGTGAATCTTGGTGTCCCAATGCCTGCACATCTTATCTCCCAATTATAAGCAAAAGAGTATTAATAATAGTATTTACATATATTTGAAACATTTAATGTTGAGACCTCGAATTTCAGATCCATTTCCTTCCTCCCTTGTCACCCATTCCCTCTGGGGAGATAAGTAATTCGGTATATGTTGTACATGTCTAGCTATGCAAAACATTATCATAGTAGATATATTGTACAAGGCTGCTTACAATTCCCTCCCACTCATCCCACCCCCCACCTGGTCCATTCCCCACATGATCCTGTCACTCTTCTATAGTGGGTACTTCCAACCACCCCTCCCCCCAAGGATGCCCTCCCATCCATCTTCCCTCCTCTCATCCCCCTTCCCCCTATTCTGCTGCAGGTTGAGATATCCCATTTAGTATGTATGTCATTCTCTCCCTGAACCAAATTCAATGAGAATGTGGTTTTGCCTTTTTGCCTTCCTATTCTTCCCCCCCTTACAACCACTTCCCCTTGCTTCTTCTACATAAGATAGTTTACCCTACCCTGTCTCTCCCCATCTCCTCTTGCCACTTTCCTCTCTCACCTCATAATTCATCCCTTGAGTATTCTCCCTTCCCAACAAATTCAACCTATGTCCTCTATCCATATATAACTGTAACCATCTACACACACATTCACATATGTACTCATATGACCACACCCCCTTCTTCCATTATTTTCATAGTGAGAAAGATATCATCAGTCACAGTTATTGCTTTTCCATATAGGAATGTAAATAGTTCAACTTTGATAAGTTCCTTTTGATTTCTTTTCACTGATTACCTTCTCAGGCATCTCTTCCTTCTTGTGTCTGGATGTCAAATTTTCTATTCAATTCTGGTTTTTTCCTCAAGAATGCTTGAAAGTCCTCTATTCCACTGAATGACCATATTTTCCCCTGAAACAAAATACTCAGTTTTGCTGGGTAGGTGACCCTTGGGTTCATTCCCAGTTCTTTTGCCCTCTGGAATATCATATTCCATGCCCTTCGATCCCTCAGTGTAGAAGCTGCCAGGTCCTGGGCTATTCTGATTGTGTTTCCACAATATTGAAATTGTTTCTTCCTGGCTGCTTGTAGTATTTTCTCCTTGATCTGGGGATTCTGGAACCTGGCTATAATATTCCTGGCAGTTTTCTTTTTGGGATCTTTTTCAGGAGGTGATCTGTGGATTCTTTCAACCTCTATTTTGCCCTCTGGATCTAAAACATCAGGGCAATTTTCCTTGAGAATTTCTTGAAGGGTGATTTCTAGGTTCTTTCTTTGATCATGGCTTTCAGGTAGTCCAATAATTTTTAAATTGTCTCTCCTGGATCTATTTTCCAGGTCAGTGGTTTTTCCCATGAGATATTTCACATTGCCTTCTAATCTTTCATTTGTTTGGATCTGCTTAACAGCATCTTGATTTCTCATAAAGTCATTAGCTTCCATTTGCTCCAGTCTAACTCTGAAGGAATGAATCTCCTCAGTGAACTTTTGAGATTCTTTTTCCATCTGGCAAATTCGACTTTTTAAGGCATTCTTCTCCTCATTGCCCTTTTGGGCCTCCTTTGCCATTTGAGTTAGTCTATTTTTTAAGGTGTTGTTTTCCTCAGTCAGGCTGTTGACCCTCATTTCATACTTTTCCTGCATCCTTCTCATTTCTCTTTCCAATTTTTCCTCCACTTCTCTTATTTGATTTTTAAAGTCCTTCTTAAGGTCCTCTATGCCTTGCAACTCACTCATGTTTTCCCCTTGGGCTTTTGGAGCAGGACTTCTGACCTCACAGTCCTTTTCCTGCTCTATGCCCCCAAGTCTAGGGTTGCATTTTTCTGTTTCCTTTGCATTGGCATGTTGCCACTTAATTACTTGACTTTTGGGCTTGTTGCCACACTATGGCTTTAAGGCCAGCTAGAGGAATTTTCGTCTCGAGCGTGTGGGGGGCAACTTCCGTTTCTGGCAAGCTGTAAACCCACCCATGACTTCCACCCTAGATCACAATCCAGATCCAGGGAGGTTAAAGCAAGAGCTATTACCCCCCAAGACTGATCGCTGGACCTCCCTAAGGTTCTTCAGGCTGGGAGCAGGAGATGCCTCTGAAAACTACAAAATGGCGTGTCTCCTCAGTGGCTTCTAGTCCCCAGGGTTTCTTGGAAGCTTTTAATGCATGAGTTTTGACTTCATCAACTTCTTCTTGTACCATTTTTTTTTTTATCATTTTTGTCCTCCCAAGAAAGGATTCTATGGTATTATTGTGCTTCCTCTGCTTGCTCATCTTGCTAGCCAATTGTTGACTTTTTATCCCTTTGCCATGGCATAACTCTGCTTCCAGAGTGAAGAGAGCTGTGTCCCAAATTGCTGGGGTTTTCACAGTTGTCAGACCTATGAGGAGGGCACCCTCTCTATACCTGCCACAAGGTCGGGCTCACTCACCCCAGGACCACCACCCAAGGCTGCAACCCAGATCCAAGCAGATCAAAGTGATTACCCTTTGAGTGGTCACTTGGTCCCCTACAAACTGCAAGCCAGGAGCTCTGGAGGCATCCTCACAACAGCAGTTGCCCCACTTCTACCACCTCAGCTGCCCTAGGGACAGAAGCGTGGTCTTCTATCATCCAGTTACAGGAGAGTTCCCTACTGACCTTTTACTTTCCCTTTGGCATTTATGGGTTAATTCTGGAAACTGCCACAGCTGCTGGTGATGCACTCTCCTGAATCTATGTTCCCTCCCTTTGTTAAGCATACAAGCTTGTTGACTACATTATTTTCCATTGGAAAACCTACACCAAGTTTATGGCATTTGCCTTCACTGTGGCTACTCCAGAAAAACATGTATTCAGCTCTGACTTTAGTAAGCTGGTCTTCATTTGCCAGTCTTTTTTACTCAGGGCAGCTATTTGATTGTGGTACCTTTTAAATTCTCTTGCAACAATAAGTGTTCAGCTTTTAGGTCCTTTGTGGTCTATAAGAGTATGTACATTCAATGTATTGAGGGTAAGTGGAATAACATATATAGAAGTTTTTATATCGTGTGTGTGTGTGTGTGTGTGTGTGTGTGTGTGTGTGTGTGTCTGTGTTTACTGCAGGATGGGTTCCCCACTGCTGTGGTGATAATACCAGCATGTAAAGGGAAGCAGAGCAAACTCTGCCACTTGTTTCAATTATTCAAGTGCCTCTGAGTCTTGCCTTTGATTGTATCAAGAGTCTTTTTTGGAAACAGCATACATTTTGTTGCCCTTAATAGGTCTAAGGGAATTTAAAGACCTTCCCTGACCTTAATAGGTCTAACTTCATCATATGGAGCCCATGGTGGGATGAGATTGCTGAAAGAGCAGAACAGGAAGGGTGGGGGAGGAAGGGTAGAACAAGAAGGAGCAGAGCAGAGAAAATCTCAAGCAGAGGTGGAACTAAGCAGAACTGGGAGGGAAAATGCTTATGATTTTGGCATTCTGTTAATTTGTGTTACTTCCTGTGAACTGAGAGAGAGAGAATGTTTGTATTTTTGGCACTATCTGTTGTTCTGTCAGACAAAAGCAGCATGTGTGTTGTTCTTAGACAGAAGAAGCCCTGAAAGAGGACTTTACTGTTGCTACAGAAGTCCTGATAGTTTACTGTTGATCTGGGTTTGTTTCTTAGACAGATGACTTGACTGTTGATTTGTGTTACTTTGTCAGACCTAAAATGAATTGAGATGATAGTGCTGGCAATGTGTGTAAATATTGCAACATTTTAAGCATAATGTGTGTAATATTGTTGTAACTCTGTTAAGCTTTGTCTTCCTAAAAACAGAAACTTTGAAGAGCTTAGAGAGTAGAGCAGTCCCTGTAAGGTGACGTATGAAACAGGAGTAGAAAGCTGCCTATGTGTGAGTCCAAGCAAGAGCTGGAAGAGCTTCCTACCTATGAATCCAGGCAAGACCTGGGAGCAGTCAGCCCATGGAAGAGGAGTCATAGGGTTTGGAAGTCAGCCTTAAATTAATATGAAAGAAGACTTTATTGGGTACTCTGTATTGACTGTTGAGATTGTGACTACTGTGACCTAGGGGTGGGTGGTATTTGTACCTTCTGCTGCCCCTTAAGGATGATTTGCTTAAGGATGATTACCCTTTAAGGATGATTGACTTAAGGAAGATTGCAAGCCAGTCTCAAGTCAAGATGAAAGAATACTTTACTTGGGAACTCTAAATTATTTGATGAGGTTGTGACTTAATGCATGATATATTTTGTTTAAGACTATGTGGACATCTTAGTAATAAATTATGGTATATTGTTGTGAATGTTGTGCTTTAGTTTCTTGAATGTTTATTGCTGAATAAATAGAGAGTTCACTATACTATGTGATTAGATCCTTAAGGTTAATCACAGCAGCAGACCCTGGGACAACTACTCCTGATTGGCTTATAAAGCCAATAGGGTTGAGTAAGCAGACAATTTTTAGGGCACTTTTTTTAGCCTCTTCCTCACACCAGGCAGTAAGTAATGAGATCCTTAAAAGGCTGCTCAGACACTCGGGATTGCCACATCCCACTACTGCTTCCAGTGAGAAGATGACCCTATGGCATGGGCCACCTGTGTGCAGGTTTTTGACTACATTTCCTAGTGTGTCTCTACCTGCTTCTTCATCACTTGCCTGGCACCACAGGACTTTGAGATAAGTAAAAATGGTAAAAATGATATGGATGATGTCTTTTTATTCACATGTAAATCTTGATCAAGATAAAGAAGACCAAGTAATCATTTCCTTCTCCCAGTCATTGTACAGATGAGGAAATGGAGGCAACAGGGTTAAGTGACTTGCCCAAGGTCATATACAGTTAGTAGGTGATTAAGGCTGGATTTGAACTCAGGTTTTCCCGACTTGTGGTTCAGTACCCTATCTTCTGTTCCACCTAGCTGCCCCTGAATAATATCAAGACTGTATTTTGCATAAGTAACACTTCCATGATATTAGCAGATTAAATAGGAGAGAAGGAATTTACCCTATGTGGCTAAAACAAAGTTTAAATCAAATTGGAAAAAAAAAAGACTCATTAAAAAAAATAAATGTTAGTACACCATCCAAAAGAATAAATATATGTTTATCTTTTAAAATATGGAAAGTAAAATTAGAGAATGAATTTAAAAGGGATTGATCAAACTAAAGAGAAAGAAAAGACAAAATAAAATTTCCAGAGTGTGAGTGGGTTGGGGGTAGGAAAAGAAATATTATTGAAGTTGAAATGATGTAAAATATTAGTCAAAATAATATATTAAAACTAGATTTAAAATATAAAATAAAAATCCATGTGTATAAACATAAAATATTTAAAATTGATTAAAATGGAGTATATAGAAATAACATAAAAGTATATAAGAAAAGTGAATGCAAAAAATCTAGTTATTAACATAAGAAACAACTTAAAATTATCATTAAAATAATAATCAGAAGATGGAAAAATGAAATAATCTTTCAAAAAACCAATCAAGCCCGATGACAAAGTCCCCCAGTGTAACATAAATTTTCCTTACTAAGTAATTTTTGGCAACAAGTAACAAGTAATAGTGCCCCAGAGTGCAGTGTTTACTGACATGGTAAAGCACAAAAGTTGTAGAATCCCTCCAGGCAAGGCAGGCAGGATATCTATCTCTACTATAAAAAAAGTGCTATTTGCAATAGTTCCACTCAATTAAAAGGGAGTCCTTGATATTCGGCAATATGAGTAATAAAAGACCCAGGTATAAACAGTACAGAGGATATGTATCAATCTAGATTCATTAGCAAGGTCTAATGATTTCAGGGTTTAGGAATTAGAAATCTAGTTTATTGTAGTATTCTGTCTCGGTAGCTACAAAGATTTCCAGTCTTTCCAATTAGTTTCCTTCACAGATCTTGCTTTTATCTAGGTGTTTTCTTATCATTCAGTTCAATTTTTCTTTCAAGGGTATTCAAAAAGTGATGCTCTCTCCTCATCATCAATTCCTTCCAATATTTCTGGGTGTCTTTGAGGGCAAAAGAAGTTCGCTCTTCTTTGGTTATACAAGATGAATACTTTCCCTTCTTCTTCCCAGTCCTTATTTGGAAACGATCCATATCACCAAAACTGGTGAATCCCTGGAAAATTTCTGCTGGCTTGCCATAGCTATTTTTGGACTTTGACATTTCTATGGAAATACTTATAGCATAATAAAACAAATGTATACTCTAGGAAAAAAAGGAAAGTATATTAAAATCATAAAGTGGACTGATTTAATTTGATTATAGGAAGAAAGTTTTTACTCTTTTCCTGTATTAGCAGTTGGGACACAAGCATTTATTAAGGTCTTACTATGAGTCAGTGTTATAGGAATGTAAATTTTTAAGATCTTCCCTGCCCCGAGGTTAAGTGCCCCTGGAGCCTGTGGTGGGAGGCTTGTTTTTCAGGAGATACTTTGTGATTGGGCAGCAGGTCAAGAAGGTTGTTACATTCTCTGAGCCAGGAGAAGGCTATATAAGCCTTGATGTGAGGCTTTGTTTTGGGGCTCACTTTGAGAAGTGTTGTTTGATTTGACCAAATGAGAGTCTGGGCAGCTGTTGAGAACCCCCCAGCTTTGAAAAATCCAGATGTTGGTGCTTCCCACTCTAGTAACTTACCAAGTATGGATGTAATGGTTGGACAGTTGGAGACCTGTCTGCATGATCTGTTTGTTTCTCTGTCTTCTTGTAATTTCTGCTTGTAACCTCTGTATACTCTGAAGTTCGGGGTGCTGACGTTTTCCCCTGAACTAGGAAAATGATATGTTTGATTGATTAAAGCAAAACTGTTAACCCATTTTGAGTTGCTTTCCTTTAGAAAAGCAGATCTAGGAACCTGTGTTGTCAGCCACCCTGGGGATGCTGGGGTGCTTGCTGCTACAGTCAGGTACTGTGCTAAGCACTGGGTACCAAAGGGTCTAGAAAGAAAGGGACTAGAGAGCAGTACACAGAATGGAAGAGAGAAAAGTAAAATCAGAGCAAGGATAATGGATTGAGAAAGTATTGAATTGTGGAGGGATGGGAAGTCTTAATAAGGATGAATAATCTTTTGGATTCAGCTTTAATTACTTTTTACTTTGTGTATAATCCCCTTTTCTATGTGTTGGAGTTAAAGAAATTTTTAAAAACAACCACTCCACCAATTTGCCTGTCCTATTGTATATTAGACTTGATAATTGTCTTTAAGTATTTTAGGGGTTGTCTCCAATAGAAAATAGATTGAATGTACTTTCTTTGGCTCCAGAAGGTATTATTAAAACCAATGTTCTATGGGATTCTCTGTGTAGTGAAGTCATTATCTGGGTTCATTAATATATATATATATATATATATATATATATATATATATATATATATATATATATATTCTATGATTCAGCTTTCATACACAAGTCACAAGTATATACATTCACTAGCTTTGTCATAATTATTTTCACAGGAAACATTTTTCTCTGTACATTTTCATTTGAGTTTTACATGGAAATGGAAAAAAAAAGAACTTGAGGGGGAAAATAGTGATTTTTTTCTCAAATAAAATAAAGGCTATGAATTCAAATAGGGACTGATGCTTTCCTTTTTCCAATTTCTGATTAATAAGCTATTCATATTATTATAATGACTTTCATACCCCACTGTACTAACCCCTGTCAATGACATGTTCTCCATGCATATGTGATGATTTCTTCATGCCAAAATGTACTTTGTTATACTTAAATGTCAGATTGAAATGAGGTGATATTATACAGAACAGAATATCCACTGGTAGAGCAGAATGAAATATAATGTTCTTAATAACTTTTCATTTACCAAATACCACCTGCTCATCAGGAAATTCAGCTGAAGGAATGAACTCAAAGGAGAGCACTTATCTGTGAATACTACTAGTGGAAAGTTTTGATCACATTATTTGAAGCTTTGACATATTCTAATTTACAATTTTATTATATACTGTTATTTTATTGTTGTTTTATAGTTATTTTTATAGAATGGGTCTATAGAATGATTAGACAAGAATTTTAGACTAGGAGGATGAAAAATGATTTTTTTAAAGAGAGAAAGAGAGAGAGAGAGAGAGAGAGAGAGAGAGAGAGAGAGAGAGAGAGAGAGGGAGATGTAGATAGATTAAAAAAAAAGATTTTTCCAAAGAAGTTAATTTCATGATGCCCTAATTTCTTTCACTGTTATGTAGAGGTGTAAAAAAATAAAACAGCAACAGAAGCAAAGATGAATACATATATAGTATATATTTACTCATGTATGCATGCATGCATCACTAATTAAAAGGCTCTAAAGAATGCATTATCATAAAAAGTCCAATGGCAAAATGGAGGTTAAATAAAATTCTCAGAGCAATGGTATTATTGATTTAGTAGGTTTTTTTTTTATGAGCTTTTTAACTATATCCAATTAAGTATGTTCCTCTTTTATATGTTACTATATAAAGTAATATGATTTCCTCTCTTTACTATTGGAAACATTTTAGTTTGAAAGTAAATTTAGAGGAAATAAAAAGAAAGAACAATTTAATAAGGCTTTCAATAACTCAATCCAAATTGTTTGATTGTTCACTACATATATAGATTTAGAATAAGAGCTATTCATGGAGAGAGGTGACATCTCTGTATATTTAAATAAAGACAAAATAATATGCCATTAATGTTAGTTGTGTTTCATATTTTTGATAGTTGTTACAACATAAGGGAATTAAATTACTTTTTCACATCTGGTATATCCATGTAATAAGCCAATTTTCAGGTATTATTCTTTTCACTTTTAATAAATAAATAAAAAGTGGTTGATGTATATGTTTACTAAGACCATTAATAAAATCAGAATCAGAAATTATACTATAGCATTTGAAAGTAGTATTAATGAAAGTTGGAGCTTGTATACATTATTCTTTTTAAAAAGACTTTGAGCTCCTTTTCTCAATGTTGTGAGCTATATCTATGTCATTTAAAAAATATAATCTACTATGTCTTAAAAGTTAGATATCTGCCTCTGCACTTTCTTGAACTAGAAAGAAGTTGATATCACAGCTAAAGAAAGTTTAATGGTATCCAAAATTGATTCAAACATGATCATTCATCCATTTTCAGTTTTCAATAATTCTCCTGCTCTCTTTAAAGTGTCATTTGTTCTTTAGGTCAACTACTGTTAGGGACATCATGATTACTTATTTGAAGAACATTGTTTTCATGTCCTCTTCTCTATTTTCCCAACAAATTACTTGATAACTTTCCCTCCTGCCCTTTGATATACATTCTATCATATAAACAGGTGTCTTGGTATTTATTGTCTTGGTATTTATTAGATTGCAAATTAACACATCAAAATTTTATATGTCACTTCATTTTAGAGAGTAATCAATACTCTGTGATTTGAAATATGTAGCTTTGCACTGCTGAAGTTTCTTGGTAACATGCTAAAAAAGTACAGATTATAGGTATGTTCCCTTAGGCAGTAGACAATTCCACAATCTAAAAGGTGAAATGTTTATGTTTATACAAATATTACATTCATACTTATCTATTTACTCTAAAAATATAATTTTATTTCTTGTTAATAAGAAACTACAGGATTCAGTTATTGAATGTTTTGAGCAATAGGAAAAAAAACATATCTGGCATAATATAAACTTTCTATTTGATATGTTCTACAATTTACGGTAATATGAATTCACACATGAGACAGTGTTCTACAGATTGTCAGAAATTCATTGTCCAAAATACCATGGTCGATTTCCGTGCTATACTTATGAATTTTATTAATGAATTACATCCTTAGAAGCAATTCTTAGAAAGCTTGTATTTCTTCAGATTCATTAAAATTTTATATATGCAAATAGTTACAATTCATTATAAATGGCACTAAATACAGAATGAAATTAAGCTGAATTGACTTTTTCAAATAATATCAATATTCACTTATCTAAGATCATCTATTTTATGGGGTATGCAATGTGAATTTTTAATTCCAGGATTACTTTCCAATCCTCCCCATCCCATGGTATGTTCTGGTCATGCAAACATGCAAACTGACTTTTTATTAGTGTGAGAAAAAATATAATTAGGAAGATAAATTTCCTTCACAGAAAAACACAATATATTCCAAGGCCAAAAACAAATATAAATACCTTTCAGATAATCTATTCAGAGGGTTAGACTGTCAATACATTTGGACCCCAAATAACCAAAACACAAAAGAACTTATAAAACAAATCAGAAATCAATAATCATTTTAAAAATTACTTCTCGAATCTTTATTTCAATCTTGCAGTCTAGGAATAGAATTAAAGATTATTTTCAGTATAAAGGCCCTCAAAAATTAGCATGTTTTTGACTCGGTGGGCAGAGTCAATATGGCTGAGTAGAAACAGCACTTATATGGAGCTCCAGCCCACACCACTTCAAAATTATGTAAAAGAGGGACTCTGAACGACCTCTGGAGCTCCACAACCCATACAATGACACAGAGAAGCTAACCTCCCACTGAGGACAGCCCAGCAGCCTGGCAGCCCATCAGGAAGTGGCCTTCACAGCATTCTCGGAGCCAAGCCCAGACCTACATGAGTTGGAGGTTTTAGCCCCAGGGCAGCCAGACCAGCAGCCAGCGGGAGGAACCCCAGAACACTAGCAGCTGTGGAGTTTCCAGAATTAATAGCACATATATGCCTAGGACAAAGTGAAAGGTCAGTGTCCTATGAACTTTGGGACTCGTTGGGAGAGTGAGTCACCTTCTTCCCCTGGGGGTGAAAAGCCACTGAGGAGCCAGCACAGCTAGCACCACTTTGCCACATTGCAGCTTCAGCTCCTGGTCTGCAGACTGTAGGGGGATCTGTGATCAGTCTGGGGAGTAATTCCTCTTGCTTTACCCCTCTTGGATCTGGATTAAAGTCTGAGGTGGAGGTCTCGGGTATGTGACCAGCTTGCCAGAGTTTATGGAGGCTTCAGAGAGGCCACCCAGTTAATAACTCAGGCAGTTGAGAAAACCCCAGAGTTTGGGATGGAAGCTCCCCTGGCTGGTGGCAGGGATCTACTGTGGCAACAAGCCCCCAAATCAAGTAATTGAATGGCAACATGCCTAGGCAAATGAAACAAAATAAACAGAAAAATGCAACATTAGACTCCTATTTTGGGGGCAAAGAGGATCAAAGCTTGGAACAGGAGGTGGACTGGGAGGTCAGAAAACCTGCACCAAAAGACCCAAATGAAAATACAAGCTGGTTACAGGCCAGAGAGGACCTTAAGAAGCAGATAAGAGAAATGGAGGAAAGATTGGGAAGAAAAATGAGAAAGATGCAAGAAAAGTAGGAAATGAGAGTCAACAGCCCGACTGAAGAAAATAACACCTTCAAAAATAGACTAACTCAAATGGCAAAAGAGGCTCAACAGGGCAATGAGGAGAAGAATGCCTTAAAAAGCTGAATTTGCCAGGTGGAAAAAGAGTCTCAAAAGCTCACTGAGGAGAAACATTCCTTCAGAATTAGACTGGAACAAGTGGAAGCTAGTGACTTTATGAGAAATCAAGATGCTATTAAGCAGTTCCAAAACAAATGAAAAAATGGAAGGCAATGTGAAATATCTCATGAAAAAAACCACTGACCTTGAAAATAGATCCAGGAGAGATAATTTAAAAATTATTGGACTACCTCAAAGCCATTATCAAAAAAAGAATCTAGCAATCATCCTTCAAGATATTCTCAAGCAAAATTGCCCTGATATTTTAGAACCAGAGGGCAAAATAGAGGTTGAAAGAACCCACCAATCACCTACTGAAGAAGATCCCCAAAAGAAAACTCCTAGGTATATTAGAGCCAGGTTCCACAATTCCCAGATCAAAGAGAGAATATTACAAGCAGATAGGAAGAAACAATTTGAATATTGTAGAAACACCATTAGGATAGCCCAGGATCTGAGAGCTTCTGCACTGAGGGATCGAAGGGCATGGAATATAATATTCTGGAGGGCAAAGTACCTGGGATTAAAAACAAGAATCACCTACCCAGCAAAACTGAGTATCATGTTTCAGGGGAAAATGTGGTCATTCAGTGGAATGGAGGACTTTCAATCATTCTTGAGAAGAGAAACAGAGCTGAACAGAAAATTTGACATTCAGATGCAAGAAGCAAGAGATGCTTGAGAAAGTAAACGGGGCAAACAAATCATAAGGAACTTATCAAAGTTGAACTATTTACATTCCTACCTGGAAAAAATGATAACTGTGACTGATGAAACCTTTCTCACTATGAAAATAGCTGAAGAAGCGTATATGGGCATATGAATACATATGTGAATGTGTGTATATATGTTTACAGGTATAGAGGTCGGCACAGGTCAAATTTAATGGGTAGGGGTGATACTTGAGGGGTGAAATTGAGAGGTGAGAGAGGAACATAACAAGAGGAGATGGGGAGAGACAGAATAGGGATAAACTATCTTATGTAGAAGAGGCAAGGAAAGTGGTTCAAGGGAGGGGAAGAACAGGAAGGCAAAAAGGCAAAATCTTATTCTCATTGAATTTGACTCATTGGGAGAATAACATACATACTAAATGGGATTTCCCACCCTATAGGAGAGTGGGGGGGGAATTGCAGGGGAGATGATGGAAGGGAGGGCATGTTGGGGGGGAGGGAAGTTGGAAGCACCCACTTTTGAAAAGGGACCAGAATCAAAGTGGGGAGTGGACCAGGTGGGAGGTGGGATAAGAGGGAGAGAAATATAATAAGTCTTTAACAATATGTCTATTATGAGAATGTTTTGTATAGGTACATATGTACAACATATACTGAATTGCTTATCTTCCCAGTAAGGGTGGGTGACAAGGGAGGAAGGGAATGAATCTAGAATTCAAAGTTTTAAAGTTAAATGTTTTAAATATATATAAATACTATCATTAATACTATTTTATATATAATTGGGAGATAAGATGTGCAGGCATTGGGGCATGGATATTCACCTTGCCCTAATGGAAACGTTGAAGTGGGTATTGGAGATGAGGTGGAAAAGAGCAGATTGGATGAGGTGATAGCCTGTGGGACTGCTATTCTGGGGTCGTGGGTAGGGGATAATTAGGGAAAAAATTGTAACTCAAAATCTGACGGAAATGAATGATGTAAACTAGAAGTTAATAAAGCATTTGAAAAAAAATTGAAAAAAGAAGCAGAAATTAGTATATTTAATCCTCTCACAGGACCTCTTCCCTTTTGTAAATGAGAAAACAGACTAAGAAAACTTAAGTGACTTGCCCTAAGTCACACAACTAGTAAGAGTCAGCACCAATACCTCAATCTAGGTCTCCTGAACTTTATTCCAGTCTTCTTTTAATTAGCTGATGCTACAACATTATTGCTCTTGTTCACTTCTCCTTGTCTTAACTAACCACCTAAAAGTATATTTCTCATATGCCAAGATATTTGGTATTTGTCATATCCCTTCTTCCAGCATGGTCCCAACTCTGGCCTATCTAGATTCATTCTGCTCTATTGCTACTGATATAAATGGCTACTTACAAATGGCCTAGATTTGCAAATGGCCACGTGTGGCTTTGTTATGATTATATTATGGTAGCAGGAATTATTTATAAACTCAAAACTTAAGGCAATGTGTCTCTTTTTTGATTCATACATGCTCTTCTCTAGGCTCTGGGCTGTAAAGTTAGACATTCTATTTTCCATTTATACTTTGCTTAACTATAAATTTTATAATAATCAGAATCAGAGACTTTTAATATTCATTGAGTCTCTCTGTGGGGAGTTGCCTGACTCCCCAATCCACCACAATCTCAGGTGTTTCTATTTGTTTTTGGCTGCATTCTCATCTTTACCAATGAGATACATACTCACCAGGAGTAATGAAAATGCTAGATCCCATTATTTTTCAGAAGGGATGTCAAGTTCTGCATCTACTTCTAGCTTCTGTGAGTCAGCATTTTGGGAGAAGCAGGGTAAAAGGAAATAATTTGAAGCAAATAAAGATAAGGAAATCAATTATCTGATTCAGAGGTGAGAGCTAGGGATATAGGTCAAGATTTAATTTGGGGAGGATAAATTTGGAAAAATTTGAAGAAAAACCTCCATGCCCTGATATTGATAAAAATTCTGGTTAAAAGATAAGTATGATGGAAGAAAATATTGTACTATACAAAAGATTAAAGAAAAAAATCAAGATTAAAGAGTTACTCCCTCCAATATGCCTCCCCCTACCCATACACAGGAAATGAGTTAGTTTATTTGTCGCCTGTTAGTTTTCTTTTTATTAGAGGGGAGATGATGGGATTAACAGGTTAGGCAATAGCTGTAACTAGAGTATCTCGGACCCTGACAAATCTATGATCTTTTTCCAGGGTCTTGAGAATCAATAGCAATCTGCACTTTTGTGGTTACTAGCATACCACAAACACATCTGCCAAAGACCAGTGAAGAAGCCTGTTATGAAGGAGGTCTTCACCTGTTACTTGAACAAGAAATTACTTAGAATTATAAACTTCCTAGTGAGCCAAGAGTATTATCTTTGCAGTTTTACCATTTCCTTTCCTCTGGCATTCTCCAGATTCTCTTCATTGCCATTTACTCTCCTAAGGCCCTGTATAGTTGTGTGCGTCTTACCATCTTTCCTGACACTAGAACTGCCAGGTTTTGTCATTGATGCTTTAATTGAATCCCCCTCTTTTTTATTATCTTCTATTAGAATGTGAGCTTCTTGAGGGCAAGTTTTCTTTTCTTTTTATATCCCAATGACTTAATGCAGGGCTTAAGACTTAATGAGTGCCTAAAATGTATTCATTCATTGAGCTTCATTTCCCTTCTATCTTCTGATTTCATTTATTGAAAGAATTTCAAGATTATAAGGATTCAACTCCTCAAGGAATATATCCACGTTTTTACTAGACAATTATCTCACATTTATAGTACCAAAATTAAGTTAAATTTTATAGATGATCTAAAAATAGGAGTTTTCTCCCCCTCTACTCTCTTTTCCATCATTCCACCATTGTCAATAAAGAAGCAAAAGTGGCTATGGAGGCCTAAAGGCCATTTTGTATTATTTTCTTTCTGGATTGGTAAGGCATAATAATTTATCATGAAATGGCTAGACAACTTATAGTTTATTCAATATTTAGGTAGGCTGGTCTTTGAAAATAGGATTTATCTGTCCTTGCAGTAACATTCTAAGTTTCTCAAGAATTATGGAATCTGCTGAATTTTGTTTCATTGCCATGACTCTTAAAATTTAAACAATCAACAAATAATCATTTGTTAAGTGTCTACAATATGCTAGGCATTATAGTAGAATATAAAATAACTTCAAGAACATTATCAGCTGATCTGTATATTACTAATCAAAGCAAGGTAGAAGACAGAAAGAAAGAGAAATTCAAGTTAAGATTAGTATAAAATAGTTTTTTTAAATATATTTTATTTCCCAATAAATGTTATTTAATTTTTTCTTATTTAACAATTAAATGGAAAATTATTTTTTATTTGAATCCCAGATTTTCTATCTCTCCTTCCTACTCTTCCCCCCAATTTCAGAAAACAAGCAATTTAATACCAGTTATACATGTGATGTAATGCAAAACCTTTGTATGCATTATTCATGTTATAAAAGAAAACTGACAACAAAATACAAAAAGAAAAATAAAGGAGAAATGCTTCAATCTTCAGAGAAATACACATACACATATTAACATGGATGAAGCAAAGACATAAAGACAAGTGTATTGGAAAATAAGGATCAAAATTATTGAAAGATAATCTTGGATTTTTATGGTCAAGATGGTGGAGTAGAAACAGGACTTCCACTGGGCTCCAGCTGCCACCTTCACCAATCAATGTAAAATGAGACTCTGAACAAACTTTGGAGCTACAGAACCCACAAAATGACACCAAGAAGCTAACTTCCCACTGAGGACAGCTCGGCAGCCCGCAGGGAGAGGCTAGCGTAGTGCTATGGGAGCTGAGCCCAGGCTCCCATGAGCTGAAGGTTTCAGCCCCAAGGTGGGCCTGACCAAACATTGGCTGGAGGGACTCCAGAACATGAGCAACTGGGGCCATTTCCAGAATTATCATGTAGATGTGAAGGACAAAGTGAGAGGTCAGTGCACCGTGGACTTTGGGACCAGTAGTTGGGAGAGTGTCAGCTTTAGCTCCCAGGGTGAGAAGATACTGAGACTACCCAGCACAGCCAGTGCTACATTGCAGCTTTACCTCCTGGCCTGCAGACTGTGGGGGGACCAGGCAACCAATTTGAGGGGATTTCCATCTTGCTTTAACCTTCTTGGATCTGGATTGTGGTCTAGGGTGGAGGTTCTGGAGTGTGTGACCAGCTTGCCAGAGCATTTGGAGGATTCAGAGAGCCCATCCAACTAATACCTCTGGCAGCTGACAAAAACCCCAGCGTTTGGGACAGAAGCTCCCCTGTCTGGTGGCAGAGGCCTACTGTGGTAGAAAGTCCAAAAGTCAAATAATTGAGTGGCAATATGCCAAGGAAAAGGAAGCAAAACAAACAGAAGAGTCCAACATTAGACTCCTATTTTAGGGACAAAAAACAGAGCAAAGCATGGAACAGGAGGAAGACAGTGGAGTCAGAACTCCTGCACCAAAAACCTCAAAGGAAACTACAAGCTGGTTACTGGCCATAGAGGACCTTAAGAAGCAGATAAGAGAAATGGAGGAAAAAGTGGAAAGAGAAATGAAAATGATGCAAGAAAATTATGAAATGAGAGTCAACAGCCTGACTGAGGAAAATAACACCTTCAAAAATAGACAAACTCAAATGGCAAAAGAGGCTCAAAAAGGCAATGAGGAGAGGAATGCCTTAAAAAGCCAAATTTGTCAGATGGAAAAAAGAATCTCAAAAGCTCACTAAGCAGAATCTTTCCTTGAGATTTAGAATGGAGTGAAGGTAAGCTAGTGACTTTATGAGAAATCAAGATGTTGTTAAACAGACCCAAACAAAGGAAAGATTAGAAGGCAATGTGAAATATTTCATGGGAAAAAACACTGACCTGGAAAATAGATCCAGGAGAGATAATTTAAAAATTATTGGACTACCTGAAAGCCATGATCAAAGAAAGAACCTAGAAATTATCCTTCAAGAAATTCTTAAGGAAGGGGCGGCTAGGTGGCGCAGTGAGTAAGAGTGCCGGCCTTGGAGTTGGGATGACCCGAGATCGAATCCAGCCTCAGAAAATGAGCACCCACACATAAATAATGACTAGCCGTGTAACCTTGAGCAAGTTACTTAACCCCAATTGCTTAAAAAAAAAAAAAAGAATTGTTTGGGGCGGCTAGGTGGCGCAGTGAATAGAGCGCCGGCCCTGGAATCAGAAGGACCTGAGTTCGGAGCCGGCCTCCGACACTTAATCCATACAAACAAAAACCTAGCCATGTAACCTTGGGCAAGTTACTTAACCCCAATTGCCCTAAAGGGGCGGCTAGGTGGCGCAGTGAGTAAGAGCGCCGGCCTCGGAGTTTGGATGACCCGAGATCAGATCCGGCCTCAGAAAATGAGCACCCATGCATAAATAATGACTAGCCGTGTAACCTTGAGCAAGTTACTTAACCCCAATTGCTTTAAAAAAAAAAAAAGAAATTCTTAAGGAAAACTGCTCTGATGCGGTAGAACCAGAAGGCAAAATATAGGTTGAAAGAATTTACCAATCACCTCCTGAAAAAGATCCCCAAAAGAACACTCCTAGGAATATTTTAACCCAGTTGCAGAACTCCTGGATCAAGGAAAGAATATCCCAAGCAGTGTAGCAGCAAGCACGCCAGCATCCCCAGAGTGGCTGCCAACACAGGTTCTTAGATCTGCTTTTCAAAAGGAAAGCAACTCAAAACGGGTTAACAAGCTTACTTTAATCAAACAAAGATATATTACCTAGTTCAGGAGAAGGTCAGCACCCTGAACTTCAGAGTATACAGACAGATCAAACAGACAGGCTTCCAAACTGTCCAACCATTATATCAATACCAAATCAGTTACCAGAGAGGGAAGCATCAACATCTGGGTTTTCAAAGCCGGGGGGCTCTCAATGGCTGCCCAGAATCTCCTCTGGTCAAATCAAACAACACTTCTCAAAGTGAGCCCCAAAGCAAAGCCTCAAATCAGGGATTATATAGTCTTCTCCTGGGTAATAGAATGTAACCGCCCTCTTGACCCACTGCCCAATCACACAGCATCAAGGTGTGGTCATTCCTGAAAACCAAGCCTCCTACAATAAGCTCCATGTGACCACATTCAGCCTATTAGGGGGCAGAGTATATTTTCAAATCAAGGAAGGTTCTCAGAGTCACTTAAGTCGATCAGAGTCTCTTAAGCCAATCAAAGGGCCTAGGGGCAGGGAAGATCTTCAAATCTACATTTCCATTATAAGCAGCCAGGAAGAAACAATTTTAATATTGTGGAAACACAATCAGGATAACACAGGATCTGGCACCTTCTACACTGAGGGATAGAAGGGCCTGGGATATGATATTCTGGAGGGCAAAGGAGCTGGGATTAAAACCGAGAATCACCTATCCAGCAAAACTGAGTATCATGTTTCAGGGGAAAATATGGTCATTCAGTGGAATAGAGGACTTTCAAGCATTCTTGAAGAAAAAAACTAGAGTGGAATAGAAAATTTGACATTCAGATACAAGAAGCAAGAGAAGCATGAGAAGGTAGATAGGGAAAAGAAATCATAAGGAACTTATCAAAGTTGAACTACTTACATTCCTACATGGAAAAACTATCATCATAACTTATGAAACCCCTCAGTATGAAAATAGTTGAAGGGAATAGAAAACATATATATATATATATATATATATATATATATATGCATATGAATGCATATGTGAATGTTTATATATATATATGTTTACAGTTTAGGTAGAGGGAACAGGACCAATTTAACTGGAATCGATGATACTTCAAAGGTAAAATTTAGAGGTGAGAGAGGAGTATAATGAGAGGAGATGGGGAGAGACAGAATGGGGCAAACTATTTCATATAGAAGAGGCAAGAGAAAATTGGTACAATGGAGGGGAAGAACAGGAAGGCATAAGGGAATGGGTCAACCTTACAATCATTGAATTTGTCTCAGGAAGGGAATTACATACACACTGAATAGAATATCTCACCTTCTAGGGGAGTAGGGGGGAAGGAGATAAGAGGGTGGATGATGGAAGGAAGGGGAGGCTGGGTAGGAGTGAAGTTGGAAGCACCCACTTTTAAAAAGGGACAAGATCAAAGTGGGGAGGGGACCAGGTGGGAGGTGGGATAGGAGTGAGGGAAATGTAGTAAGTCTTTTACAATATATCTATTATGGTAATGTTTTGTATAGGTACACATGTACAACATATACTGAATTGCTTATCTTCCCAGTAAGGGTGGGTGACAAGGGAGGAAGGGAATGAATCTAGAATTTGAAGTTTTAAAATCAAATGTTTTAAATACACACACACACACACACACACACACACACACATATATATATATATATTTACTATTATTAATACTCTATATATAATTGGGAGATAAGATGTGCAGGCATTGGGGCATGGGGATTCACCTTGCTCTACTGGAAACATCGAAGGGGGTATTGGAGATGAGATGGGAGAGAGCAGATTGGATGAGGGGATAGACTGTGGGACTGCTATTCTGGGGTCATGAGTAGGGGAAAAATGAGGAAAAAATTGTAACTCAAAATCTGACAGAAATGAATGATGTGAACCAGAAGTTAAAGCATTTAAAAAAATAAAAAAAAATGAGGAAACCAGAGTAGAGAGTAGAACAAGTGGGAGGTGGGATAGGAGGGGGGGAAATACAATTAGTCTTCTATAATTTATCTACTATGGTAATGTTATGCATTAGCTACACATGTACAACCTATATTGAAATGCTTATCTTCCCAGTAAGTGTGTGTGACAAGGGCAGAAGGGAATGAATTTGGAATTCAAAGTTTTAAAACCAAATGTTTATATATGTGTGTATATATATATGTATATATACATATATGTGTGTGTGTGTGTGTGTGTGTGTGTGCATGTGTGTGTACTATTATGGGAAAAAAGAGAAGGGGATATCCTGAGGGCCTGCTATTTTGGGGAGGTGGGTAGGGAAAAAACAGGGAGAAAATTTTTAACACAAAATCTGGTGGAAATGAATGAAGTAAACCAGAAGTTAGTAAAGCTTTCAAGGAAAGAAAAAGAAAGATAATGTTGATGACTGAACTGTATGACTCAAGGAAGAGATATGATAATTCCACACTACTCTTCAGATTTAGAGCTACATCAATCAAATTAGCAATGACATTTACAATATATCTATTATGGTAGTTATGCAAAACATTTTCCATAGTAGTTTTATTGTAAAAGACTAACTATATTACTCTACATCCTTTCCTACCCCCTACTTATTCTATTTTATATTTTGACCCTGTCCGTTTTCAAAAGTGTATGCTTCTAACTAAGCTCTCTCCCATTCTGCCCTCCCTTCTACCATACCCCTTCTTATCCCTTCCCCCCTGCTTTCCTCTAGGGTAAGATACCCAATTGAATGTGTATGTTATTTCCTCCTTAAGCCTAATTCAATGAGAGTAAGGTTGATCCATTCTGTTTCACCTTCCTATGCTTCCCCTCCATTGAAACAGTCTTCTCTTGCCTCTTTTATATGAGATAATTTACCCTAATCTATCTCTCCCTTTATCCTTCTCCCAATATATTCCTCTCTCACCTCTTAATTTTATTTTTAGATATCATCCTTTCATACTCAACTGATACTGTGTCTTCTGTCTATGTATACATATACACACATATGCACACAATCAGATATATATTTATACAACATACATCCTCCTATACATACATATATATGTATGTATATATCTATATATATGCACATACACACATATATATATATATTCATTCAACTATCCTTATATTGAAAAAAGCTGCATGAATTACAATTATTGTTTTTCCATGTAGTAAGGTAAATATTTCAACTGTAATAAGTTCTTTATTATTAAATTTTCCTCTTTACCTTCTCATGCTTCTTTTGCTTCTTGTAACTGAAAGTCAAATTTTCTCTTCAGCCCTCTTTTTTTTTTCCATCAAGAATGCCCGAAAGTCCTCTATTTCATTGAATGACCATATTTTCCCCTAGAGAATTATACTCAGTTTCCAGGGTAGGTGATTCTTGGTTTTAATCTTAGCTCATTTGACCTCTGGAATACCATATTCCAAGCCCTTGTAATGGAAATGCAAATTTAAAGATCTTCCCTGCCCCTAGCTTAAGTGCACCTGGAGCCTGTGGTGGGAGGCATGTTTTTCAGGACAGGCCACACCTTTTTTTTTTTTTTTTAACAAATACTTTATTAACTTCTTGTTTACATCATTCATTTCCACCACATTTTGAATTACAATTTTTCCCCATTTTCCCCCTACCTACCTCCCCAGAATAGCAGTTCCACAAGATATCCCCTCATCCAATCTGCTCTCTCCCATATCTTCTCCCATACCCCCTTTGACTTTACCATTAGGACAAGGTGAATCTCTGTGCCCCAATGCCTGCACATATTATCTCCCAATTACATGCAAAATAGTATTAATAATAGTATGTATATATATTTGAAACATTTAATTTTAAAACCTCGAATTTTAGATCCATTCCCTTCCTCCCTTGTCACCCACTCCCTCTGAGAAGATAAGCAATTCAGTATGTGTTGTATGGGTATAGATATGCAAAACATTACCATAGTAGATATAATGTAAAAGACTGCTTATATTTCCCTCCCACCTATCCCAACCCCCCACCTGGTCCATTCCCTACTTTGATCCTGTCCCTCTTCGAAAGTCGGTACTTCCAACTTCTCCTTCCCCAGAATGCCCTTCCCTCCATCATTCCCCCCTCTCATCCGCCTTCCCCCTACTCTCCTGGAGGGTGAGATATCCCATTTAGCATGTATGTCATTCTCTCCCTGAGCCAAATTCTATGAGAATATGGTTTTGCCTTTTTTTTTTGCCTTCCTGTTCTTCCCCTCCCCTGCAACTACTTCCCCTTGCCTCTTCTGCATGAGATAGTATACCCTACCCTGTCTCTCCCCATCTCCTCTTGCCACTTTATTCTCTCACTTCTTAACACCCACACCTTGATACGTTGTGATTGGGCAGTGGGTCAAGAAGGTTGTTACATTCTCTGAGCCAGGAGAAGGCTATATAAACTCTAATGGGAGGCTTTTCTTTGGGGCTCACTTTGAGAAGTGTTGTGTGATTTGACCACATGAGACTCTGGGCAGCTCTTGAGAGCCCCCTGGCTTTGAAAACCCAGATGTTGATGCTTCCCTCTCTGGTAACTCATTTTGGTATTGATAATATTTGGACAGTTTGGAAGCCTGTCTGTTTGATCTGTCTGTATACTCTGAAGGTTGGGGTGCTAGAAAGTAGGGGGGAATGGGATAAGAGGCAGAATAATAGAAGGGAGGGCATATTTGGGGAGAGGGTAGTTAGAAGCAAATACTTTTGAAAAGGGACAGGGTCAAAGTAGAAAATAGAATAAGTAGTGGGCAGGAGAGAATGGAGGGAAATGAAGTTATTCTTTCCCAATATATCTACTATGGAAATGTTTTGAATAACAACACATGTACAACCTATAAGGAATTGCTTATCTTCCCAGTGGGGGTGGGTGAGGAGGGAGGTAGGGAAAGAATCTGGAAATCAAAGTTTTATAAAGAAATGTTAAAAAAATCTTTTTTTACATGCAACTGCCAAATAAAATATACAGGTGGTTGGGTATAGAAATCCATCTTGCCTTACTAGAAAGTTAGAGGGGAATGGGGGAGTATATAAGAAAGAGCAGATTGGGGTAGGGTTATTCAGTAGGCTCACTATTTTGGGGAAGGGTTAGAAGAAAGATAGGCATGAAAATTTGTAACTCAAAACCTTATAGAAATGAATGATGAAAATTAAAAATAAACAAACAAAATAAAATAACTGATCAAAGCAAAAAGAAGAAATATTAGAAAAAATTAAAACCTAAAATAGAAGAAAATATGAACTTTTTAAAAATAAAAGCAACTGACCTAAAATAAAAAGTGCTCACATTTACTAGAACCAGAAGCAAAATGAAAATAGAAAGTATCCACCAGTCGCAGAAAATCATAGCTCCAAAGAATGCTATAATGAAAATTTAGAGCTTTTCTATAGAAGAAAAAAAGATACTGCAGCAGCCTGAAAATAATGAGTTCTCAGAAGTCACAGTATACATCATATAACACTTTGCAGCTCTCACCTCAAACGAGAAGATAACTGGAATATAACATTCCAAATGTCCAAAGATAAATTTTTCAACATGAAAAAAATGTCCCCCCAAATTGTAAAATCCTACAGGGATAATATGAATTATTAATGAAATAGAGAATTTCCATTTTTTCCTCAGGGGAAAAAAAACAAAGTTGATTAGAAAAATTGAAATGCAAACAAAGAAATTAAAGAAAAACCATAGAAAAGTCTATATGTTTAAATATTTGTAAGGACATATACAATGCAGAACTATTTGCATTTATTTAGAGAGAGAGAGAGAAAATGAGTGTTCTTTCAGAACCCTTATTTTATTAGCATTTATACACAAAATCAAAAACAATAACAACAGCAATGAGCACCTGAGAGTAGTTTTGTTAAGTTTTTACCATATTAAGAGAGGAAAGAAAAAGAAAAGGTTGTAAATGGTATATAATAGAAGAGAAAGGGAGACCACAATATTTAAGATAATATTGGAACCTTGACTAAACTATACAAACATGGAAAAAAGTGAAACAAACAGAATAAAACAATTTCAGAATTCTCTCATTTTCATGTGAGCTGGATAAAGGGATGTTGATGTACACACACACACACACACACACACACACCCACACAGATTTTTGTGTAGAAATATATTAAATTTAACAGAGAAATGTGTGGCAACTGAGAAATGGGAAAGGGATGAATAAGAGGCAGGGTAGACTGATGATGATATAAATTTTAGGCAAAACAAACTCTAATCTTGAATGACAGATTGTTAAGGGGAAGGGATGGGGGGGAGGAGGGGTGGAAATGAAGGTAAGAATGTCTGATTGTTGATTGAGTGAATAGAAGAGAATAAGGACAGTGGATTGGAACCATATTAAATAAGTTATATGTTAGTAGTGTAGAGCACACTCATTTTTTCACCATGTTTTTTAAATAGGAGAGGGAGGTTAAATAGATAAAAGATTTAAAAATAAGGAAGATACAACCCTTTAGAGTTCACTCATGGTTATTTTTAGAAACTATTTTGATACATTGAAGAAAATGAAATAAAAAATTTTCATTAAAAAACACAATAGCTACAAGATCTGTAAACATACTTAAGTAACTGTGGTAATACTAAATTCAGACAATACCAATAAATGAAAATACATTAATTACTCACAGTAATTAATATGATAATATTAATGATAGTATTATTATTTATATTATACGATATATGACAATAGAATTAATTATTAACCTATGATAATATATTAAATTATAATATTTATAAATCAATTAAAATGTGAAGAATCATAGTAATTAAACTACCATAAAATTGTTTTACAAAATTTCTAACTTCCTGGAAAAACAAAGGATTGTGGATCTGAAGTGAAACTGTTACTTATTTATTTTTAAAATTTAAATTTCTTTATTTATTTTTAGTTTACAACAATTACATAATCCCTTGAGTTTCAAATTTCCACCCCCCCCACTCTCCACCCCCTCCCTCCAGCCATGGCTGCATGCCATCAAACATAGGATCTCCAAATACCTTCACATTAAACATAAGTCAAGTTGTAAAGAAGGATTACAACTAATGCCATGAACAGTGAGAATGAAGAAACAAAACAAAACAAACAAACAAAGAGAGCAAGTAGTTTGCTTCAATCTGCATTCAGACTGTAGTTCTTTCAGTGGATATGGATGTCTCTTTTCATCATGAGTCCCCCTGGATTTGTCTTATAACCCTGCATTGCTGAGAGGAGCCGAATATCTCAAAATTAGTCATCACATATACTATATGTCTGTAGCTGTGTATAAGTATCTCTTGGTTCTGCTCTTCTCACTCAACATCAGTTTATATAAGGGTCTCCAAGTTACTACGAAGTCTGTCTGCTCCTCATTTCTCATAGCACAATAATATTCCATTACATTCATATACCACAACTTGTTCAGCCATTCTACAGTTGATGGGCATCCCCCAATTTCCAACTATTTGCTACCATAAAAAGAGTTGCTATGAATATATATATATATATATATATATTTACATACAGGTTCTTTCCCCAGTTCTATGTTCTCTTTGGGATACAACCCTAGAACTGGTATTGCACGGTCAAAGGCTATGCACTTATTTATAACCTTTTGGGCATAGTTCCGGATTGCTCTCCAGAATGGTTCAATCAGTTCATAACTCCACCAATAATGCATTAGTGTTCCAATTTTTCCACATCCTCTCCAGCATTTATCATTTTCCTTTTTTGTCATCTTAGTCAATCTGACAGGTGAGAAGTGGTGCCTCAAGTTGTTTGATTTGCATTTCTCTAATCAATAGTGATTTAGAGTAAGAGCACTGGCTCCAGAGTTGGGAAGACCTGGGATCAGTTCTGGCCTCAGAAAATTAGCACACACACATAAAAATGACTAGCCATGTAACCTCAAACAAGTTATTTAACCCCAATTGCTTTAAACAAATTAGTGATTTAGAGCATTTTTTCATATGATTATAGATACCTTTAATTTCTTCTTCTGAAAACGTCCTGTTCATATCCTTTGACCATTTATCAATTGGGGAATGACTTGTATTCTTCTCTTTTATTTGCTTTTTGGAGGGTAATTGGGTTTAAGTGACTTGCCCAAGGTCACATGGCTAGTTTTTGTGTTAAGTGTCTCAGGCTGGATTTGAACTAAGATCCTCCTGAATCCAGGGCTGGTGATCTATTCACTGTGCCACCTAGCCACCCCAAATGACTTGTATTCTTATAGATTTGATCCACTTCTCTGTAAAATTTAGAAATGAGACCTTTATCAGATATACTGGTTATATAAATTGTTTCCTAATTTTCCACTTCCCTCTTAATCTTGGTTATTTTGGCTTTATTTGTTCAGAAACATTTCAATTTGATGTAATCAAAATTATCCATTTTGCATTTCATAATGCTCTGTAACTCTTGTTTGCTGATAAAATCTTCCCTTCTCCATAAATATGACAGATAAATTATTCCTGTCTTTCCCAGATTGCTTGCAGTATCTGCCTTTATAAATAGATTATTCCTGAAAAACAAGCCTCACCCCACAGGCTCCAGGTGCACTTAACCTGGTGGCAGGTTAAGTGTACCTGGAGCCTATAAGTCTATAGCACATAAGTCTATAAATAGACCCATTTAGACTTGATTTTGGTATATGGTGTAAGATATGGGTCTATGTCCAGTTTCTGCCATACTATTTTCCAGTTTTCCCAGCAGCTTTGATCAAACAGTGAGTTCTTATCCTCAAAACTGGGGTCTTTGGGTTTATTAAATACTAAATTACTATTGTTATTTACTGTTGTGTCTTGTGTACCTAATCTATTCCATTGATCTACTACTCTATTACTCAGCCAGTACCAAGTAGTTTTGATGACTGATCCTTTATAATTGTAATGGAAATGCAAATATAATGATCTTCCCTGCCCCCAGGTTATGTGCACCTGGAGCCTGTGGGGGGAGGCTTGTTTTTCAGGAATGCCCAAACCTTGATACTTTGTGATTGGGCAGTGGGTCAAGAAGGTTGTTACATTCTCTGAGCCAGAAGAAGGCTATATAAACCCTGATTGGAGGCTTTGCTTTGGAGCTCACTTTGAAAAGTGTTGTGTGATTTGACCACATGAGACTCTGGGCAGCCATTGAGAGCCCCCCTGGCTTTGAAAACCCAGATGTTGATGCTTCCCTCTCAGGTAACTGTGATTTGGTATTGATTTAATGGTTGGACAGTTTGGAAGCCTGTCTGCTTGATCTGTCTGTTTCTCTGTTTTGAAACTTCTGTCTATATACTCTGACATTTGGGGTACTGACCTTTTTCCCCTTAACTAGGTAAATGATATATGTTTGTTTGATTAAAGTAAGCTTGTTAACCAATTTTGAGTTGCTTTCCTTCAGAAAAGCAGATCTAAGAACCTGTGTTGGCAGCCACCCTGGGGATGTTGGGGTGCTTGCTGCTACAATAATACAGATTATAATCTGGTATAAATAAGCGATCTTCCCTAGCACTTTTTTTCATTAATTCCCTTCATATTCTGGACCTTTTGTTCTTACAAATGAATTTTGTTACTATGTTTCCTAGCTCTACAAAATTATTTTTTGATAGTCTGATTGGTATGGCACTAAATGTGTAATTTGATTTAGATAAAATTGTCATTTTTTATTAGCTCGACCTAGCCATGAGGGATTGATGTTTTTCCAATTATTTAGATCTGACTTTATTTGTGTGAAAAGTGTCTTGTAATTGTGTTCATATAAGTCATGGGTTTGTTTTGGCAGGTAGATTCCTAAATATTTAATAATATCTACAGCAACTTTAAATGGAATTTTGGTATTTCTTATTGTTGAATTTCATTAGGAATATATAAGAATTCCAAGGATTTTTGTGGGTTTATTTTATAACCTGCAACTTTGTCAAATTTGTTTATTATTTCAAGTAGTTTTTCACTTGATTCTCTAGGATCCTCTAAGTATATCATCATATCAACTGCAAAGGGTGATAGCTTAGTCTCTTCTTTGTCTAATTTGATTCCTTCAATTTATTTTTCTTCTCTTATTGCTACTGCTAACATTTCTAGTATGATATTTAATAAGAGGGGTGATAGTGGACATCCTTGTTTCACCCCTGTTCTTATTGGAAATGCTTCCAGCTTATCCCCATTACATATAATACTTGCTGATGGTTTTACATAGATGCTACTTATTATTGTAAGGAAGACTCCACTTATTCCTATACTTTCTATTGTTTTTAATAGGAATGGGTGTTGTATTCTTTCAAAAGCCATTTCTGCATCTATTGAAATAATCTTATAGTTTCTGCTAGTTATGTTGTTGATATGACCAATTATACTGATTGTTTTCTGAATATTGAACCATCCTTGCATTCCTGGAATAAATCCTTGCTGATCAAAGTGTATTATTCTCACGATAAGTTGCTGTAGTCTTTTTGCTAATATTTTATTTAAATTTTTTTGCATCTATATTCATGAGGGGAATTGGTCTACAATTTTCTTTCTTTGTTTTGTCTCTTCCCAATCAGCACCCTATTTGTGTCATAAAAAAGAATTTGGTAGGACTCCTTCTCCAATGTTCCCAAATAGTTTGTTAAGTATTGGAATCAAGTGTTCTTTAAATGTTTGACAGAATTTGCTAGTAAATCCATCTGATCCTGGAGATTATTTTCTTAGGAGTTCATTAATGGGTTGTTCAATTTCTTTTTCTGATATGTGGTTATTTAAGTGATTTACTTTCTCTTCAGTTAATCTGGGCAACATATATTTGGATGAATAAATATTCATCCATTTTCCTAAGATTTTAAAATTTATGTGCATACAATTGGGCAGAATAATTCCTAGTCATTGTTTTAATTTCATCTTTATTGGAGGTAATTTCACCTTTTTCATTTTTGATACTCATAATCTGATTTTCTTTTTTTTTTATCATATTGACTAAAGGTCTATTAATTTTATTGTTTTTTTTTCATAAAAACAGCTCTTAGTTTTATTTATTAATTCAATAGTTTTCTTAATTTCAATTTTTAAATCTCTCCTTTGGTTTTCAGTATTTAAAATTTAGTATGTAAATGGTTATTTTTAGTTTGTTCTTTTTCCAGCTCTTTCAGTTGCATGCCCAGTTTATTGACCTCTATTTTCTCTATTTCATTCATGTATGCATTCAGACATATAAAACTTCCCCTAAGAACTACTTTTGCTGCATCCTAGATGTTTTAGTATGTTGTCCCATTATTTTCATTCTCTTAAATGAAGTTATTCTTTCTGAAGCTGCTAGGTCCTGTGTGATCCTGATGGCAGTTCCATGATATTTGAATTGTTTCTGTCAGGCTGCTTGCAGTATTTTCTCCTTGAACTTATAATTCTGGGATTTGGCTACAATATTTCTTTGGGTTTTCAACTTTGGATCTCTTTCAGAGGGTTTTCAGTGAACTCTTTTGATAAATAGTTTACCCTCTGATTCTAAGACCTCAGGACAGTTTTCTTTGATAATTTCTTGAAGGATATTATCGGCCTGTTTTTTACATCATGGTTTTCTGGTAGATCAATAATTATTAGATTATCTCTCCTGGATCTGTTCTCCAAATCAGTTGTTTTTCCAGTGAGATAAATCACATTTTCTTCTAATTTTTCAGTCTTTAGGTTTTGTTTGATGGCTTCTTGATGCATCATAGTTTCATTAGTTTCTATTTGACTGATTCTAAATTTTGGCAAATTATTTTCATCAGTTAGTTTTTGAAGTTCCTTTTCCACATGTTCAGATTTCATTTTTAGGGAGGTATTTTCTCCAGTTAGATTTTGAATCTTCCTTCCTATTTCACAAATTTTACTTTTTAAGGATTTGTTTTCTTCAGGAAATTTTGTTTTCCATCTAGTCTATTGTATTTTTAAAATACTTTTTCAATTTAGCTTCTACCTCTCTAATTTAGCTTTTAAAATCCTTCTTGAGCTATTCCAAGAATGCTTTCTGGGCTTGAGACCAGTTCATATTCCCTTCTGTGGTCTCAGGTGTAGGTATAGAGTCAATGGTGTCCCCTTCTGAGATTGGTTCTTCTTGCTCTCAATAATAGAATTCAAGCATCTTTGGTTTTGCTTTAACCACTTGCTTCCAGCCCTTTGCGATTGCGTACTCCTTGGCTTTTAAAGTAGATTTCTGCTTCTGTGGTACAGAGGGATCTGACCCATGCTTCTCAAGCTGGGTGCTAGGGCCCTGGTTGTTGACTTTGTGTGCTATAGCCTCTGTGTGTCTAGACTAAGGTCAAGGCCAGGACTTTCAAAGTTTCCCCTGGGTTACCCTGAGGCTCACAGAGTAAAGTGTGGGGGAGGGGTGGTCTGGCCACTTCAGGTTTCTGCCTCTGTGCCCTTGGGCTAGAGCTTAGGAAGGCTCTTGGCCTGCCCTGATGGTGTTTGCAGATTCCCCTGATTATGCTAAGGCATACCTGGGCTTCTAGTGTTAGTGCTTGCTGGCTCCATCCCCCCGGGGCTTTGGGATCTCCCACTGGTCAGATGAGATGGGGTTTGTTGGGACACCTCCTGTCCACTTCAGGCTCAGCACAGCCTCAGTTATACCCTTCCTCTATGACTCCCAAGCCTGCCACTGCTTCCCCTATTTCAGGATTTTACAGTGGGGCAATAATCTCTGGGTTTTCAGGCTCAGGGAGGGTTAGAGCAGCTAAGGTTTACTCAGCATTGTTGGCTCCCAGATGTTCAGGTAGGTGATTTTTAAAAATCCAGGCTGTGGGTTGAGAGCCCCAGGAGAAGGTGTTGTCACTGTACCAGACCCTGTGTTTGTCTTTTATCTAGCTCTGACAGAACCTCTGTCCAGTGGTGCCAAGGCCTGAGAATTACCCTTGGGGTGGGTGAATCTGCTGGCTGGGCTCCCACTGACTCTACTGTGATCTGCTCTCAGTTCTGCACTGGTGTAGCCCCTGTGAACTCTATGCTCCCCCTGCCCAGTCCTATGTGTGCTCTTTTCTGGACTGGGAATCTGCCACACTACATCTCCCAATGGATGCTGTCACTCCAAAATCCATTCAGATTCACCCCTTAGAGGTTACTGTCAGAATTCACAGAGGAGTTCAGTTTTGTTGCTTTCACTTTGCCATCTTGGTGCTGCTCCCTGTTATTTATTTTTTGTTTAGAAGAAGTGGGTCTAGCTGTACCAGATATCAAAATATACTACAAAGCAGTAATTATCAAATCTACTTATTAAGTTAAAAACTAGAAAAAGTTGATCAGTGTACATGTTAAGTAACAGTGTATTTGATAAATGAGACTACTATAATTACCTGAGTGAGCCATTAATATTAGAAAGAACTGTTAAAAAATTAAAGTTTGTCAGAAAGTAGATTTTGGCTATCACTAATATTGTATTCCAAAATAAATTCATACTCATAATCTAAATATAACAGACATCTTCAAAGACAAGTTTGAGAAGCAAGGATGGAAATGCCTTTCGTAGCTATAATTGGAGAAAGAACTGATGACCAAGTCAGGGATAAAAATGTTCCCAGAAGAAAAAATGGAAAATTTTTACTATATAAAATTGAAAAATGTCTGCCAACATAAAATCATTAAAATTAAAAGTAGAACAGAAATTTTCCATTAAAATAAAATTTTATTTTTCCAATTATACATAAAAAACTTTTTAAAGTGTTTTTTTTTTTAATTTTGACTTCAAATTTCTTCCCCATCCCCTACCCCTCTTTGAAATGCCAAACAATTTGACTTAGGTTATTCATGTACAGTTCTGCAAAACAAATTTCCATATTAGTCATGCTGTGGAAGAAAACACAGATCAAAATAATACAAAAAAAATTAAGCAAAACATGTGTACTTTCAGTTGACATTTTGACTCCATTTTTTCTCTGGAGTTGGATAGTATTTTTCATTATAAGTTTTTCAGAATTGTCTTAGATCATTGTATTGCTGAGAATAGCTTTGTCATTCAAAGTTGGTCATATAATATCACTATTGCTATGTAAAATGTTCTCCTGAAAATAGAAAAATTAAACAAAATTTGTCTATGAGTTTTGATAAAGTAATATCCAAGATATATAAGAATTGAATCAACTATATAAAAACCACAATAGATAAACGATTAAAAGATATGCAGAAGTAATTTTCAAAGATGGACATCCAAGCTATAAATAATCATATAAAATGTTCCAAATGACAAATAGAGGAAGGTAAATTAATACAGCTCTTCAATTCTACCCTATCCCTGTCAGAATACCAAAGACAACAACAACAAAAAAGGAAAATTATATTAACTGAAGAGGCAGTGGAAAGATAGGCACACTAATGCCCTCTAATAAACTGTAAATTGGTCCAGTCATTCAGGAAACCAATTTGTAACTATACCCCAATTCATTAAAATTTTCAGATGCTTTGATCCATTGGTATAAATAACAGACATACCCCAAAGAGAGAGGAAACATATCTACATGCATGTGTGTTTATAGCAATCTTTTCATTGTAGCAAAGAACTAGGAACAAATGTACTGTCTATCATTTGGGGAATGGCTGAACCATATGTGATACATGAATACAATTTATTATTATTGTACAACAAGAAATGATGAAAAGAAAGAATTCAGAGAAACATGAGGAAACTTGCATAAACTAATTCAGGATAAAGTTAAACCAAGAAAATAATTTATATACTAACAATAAACCAAATGACAATTGTGAAAAAAAAAAGCTTCTCATAGGGCAATGATGATCCATGGCTCCAGATCACTAGCAATAAGTCAAGTTACCCATTTTCTGTTGAAGAGGTTACTGAATCATAGAGTCTATTGAGATATAAATTCTGGTTCATGCCCAATATATTTCTAGGTTTTGCTTCACTATGTTTACTTGTTGAAAAGATGTTTTTTCTTTCATTTTTCAGTTGTTGCATCATTTGGAACTGAGTAGGACAGCAAAGATACAGTTGCACACTCACACTGTCCAGAGGAAGATAATAGTCACTAAAACCCTTAAAAGAAAACACATATAAAAGCATAGAAAAATTGAGGAAACAAAAAATTTTTGAAAGTAAAACATTGAATTTGTTATACACTTTTAAAAAATGAGTCATATATAGTAGAGATTTGTGGTTTCATATTCAATCATTGCTTTTTTTTTTCCTCTTCTGTTTTGTATAGAAAAATGTTTATCTTGTTTTGGTATTTAACTATAGAATATAGAAAATGAGCATTGGTTCCCTCAAATTACATGGATTCAAATGGAAACACTCATTCTATCAGTGCAGGTATGGCTCTAAATTAATAGCATTTATGTTTGTAATCATGTGCTATTTTGGGGGTAACTTCAGTATAGGCTTATTATTTACCTCCTTATGTCTTTATTTAACTTCTCATTAATTTTTCTTTCTACACACAGCATATAAACTTCTTGAGAGAGGAGACTGTGTTCTGTAAATCTTTGTCTCCTCTACAGCAATTAGCGCAATGCCTTACAAATAGTAGCTGCATAATTAGTATTTGTTAATGCTATTTGGTCATTACTGTGGTAGCATTTTTTCAGCTAGTATTCATATATATGGCAATATTTGTGTGTATCGCTTGTGTGTACTGTACCTCTCTTACTTATAAAAGAGAGCTACACATTTGTAAAAGTATAGCTATGCAAATACTTACAAACTTCTGCCAGATTTTAGGATCATTTATCAATTTACGAAATAGTTGCTAGTGCATAACAATGAAGTAAATTCAGGATTTAATGGAACTATATCCTTAAAACTAAGTGTTGGAAAGCAAAGTCATAATTCATCATAGCATTATGTCAGTTCTTTTTTTTTCTAATTTCATTTTTTTACCAATGTCAGAATAACTCTGATTGGTTATCTTCAAAATCTATCATTCCAATGCAAGCTATTAGCTATAGAATAAAGTGTAAATGAATAGAAAATATCTATAGTTTTCTACCTTTTTTCATTACTCTTGGTAAAGAAAAATTAAAATAATTAAAAACTGGCAGTCCTTTAGATAGATGGCTTAGGTCTGCCATATTTTCCTAATACTGATTTAAATTTACTAGAGATAAGTAGATGAAGTACTAACATAATTTTGGATGCTGTTGTTGCAGATCTGTAAATTTTCATTTGTAGTTTATGCAACATTCATAAAAGAGATAAATCTGTGAAAGCCTAAGTTTTCTGACACTACAAGAAACAACATCATGGAAACAAGATAAATCAACTGCAAACTCACTGTGCTGATGATGTAAAGCTTGTAATTTGGTATTTAGCTGCTAAATATGTTTCTTTCTAAAATTCAGCTTTGATGCCTAGTGCATTTCCTCCATCCTTTATCAAAGTATGTAACTTATTTAGATGCTACTAGAAGTAACCACTCTTTCCCACCAACTCATCATTATTATTGAAACATGTCACATTATTTAACTCAGCCATTACTGAATGATGGACACTCTCTCTTAAATTATTTAAAACTCAATCCACGTACAGACCAAAAAAAAAAAAATAGTTCCTAAGAAAAAGTGGAAGGCAGACATATGTCCCTAATGATGACAATGGGTTATTTCTGAAAGTTTCCTCAATCCCAAACATGAAAATGAAGGAATTCAGTGCCAAAGATGAGTGATTGCAGCTGAATGAACAATATAAGAAGACAATTCCTGAGTAAGGTAAAAATTCCACAAATTTGGGGCGGCTAGGTGGCACAGTGAATAGAGGACCAGCCCTGGAATCAGGAGGACCTGAGTTCAAAATACAGCCTCAGACACTTAACAAATAAACTAGCTGTGTGACCTTGGGCAAGTCAACCCCAATTGCCCTCCAAAAAGCAAAAAAAAATATTGAAAAAAATTCCACAAATTCACAACAGAAAATATTAATGTTTTTAGAACTCTCACTAAGGACCACTCTTGACTGACTTATAAAAGACCATGGTGTCCAACTAAGCAAACTAAAAGGCATAATATTCAGGCTTCAACTGTATACTGGGGAAATCAAGTTACTATATTAATGTGCCTATAAATATACTCCTCCAAAAAAAAAACTTTAAAGAAGTAGCAGATATTGATTCTGCACAGATACATTGATTAAGGGAGCAAAGGGGAGGCCATAAGTGAGCAGGCTAAATATGTGTTTGGTCTGGGACAAGTGATGACTATAGTCAGAGTCACAGAATAGAAGGGAGCTATCTAGTGCAAAGGCGACTGGAAAATGAACTGAGGCTATTCTTGTCCAGGGTTTACTGAAGGAAAGGGCCTAGGTCACTGATTTGCATATACCTCAGTAAGAGAAGGCTTAGGCATCCCCATAACCCCAGTCTTCATAGCAGGGACAGGAGGGATCAAAAAGTAAGAAATTACAGAATACAAAAAAGTCTGAAATACTAAAAATATCAAGAGAAAAGGCCTTGATAAAATTTAAAGATAACTTCTATCATATGTTACTTGCCTCAGTTGAATTTTTCTAAGAGGCATAACAGAAAAAAGAGAGGCCAAGACAACATTTGCAAAGGTAATAACATAGAAATTGGATGGATGAAGGAGCTCAAATCTGATGTTTAAGAATCTTTAAATGCACAAGGGAAAAAGAGAAAATAAGTAAGAAAATATAATATTTCATACATTAATAGCAAAATGTGACATTATATAAAAGTATTATGTTATATGGTATTTCATTACATAAAAATGCATTTAAAATTGATTGGAAAAGGAGAACTAATGAGGAGAAAAAATTAACTTTTTGGAGAAGGGCATAGAAAACATATATATCATATAATATGTGCAATATATTATATATTCACACAGTCAATTTTATATCCATATATGTGTATGAAAAGTGGTTAAAGGAGTAAATATGGGGTAAATTTTTATTCAATTAACTTAGTATCAAAAGAAAATGATAAAATGAGGGGGAAATATATAACTAAATCAGATAAATTGAAGATTAAAGCAAAATCATGAAACTTGGTATAGAGTAGACAAATGGGAGTGAAGAAAGGAGAAAGGCCTATGGAAATAAATTAGCATTAAAATATAAAACTTAATCATATGAATATATAGTATCTCTATATAAATACTATTTCTATAAATAGAAATAACAAAAAAGTAACAGATACTAAATACATTGGGAAAGATAGAACAATAAAATAATTTAAACTTAATGGATTAATCAGTATAACAAAACAAGAGAGATGGAATGGATAGGAAAACAAAACCCAATAGTCTGTTGTATAAATGTCCCAGTAGTAATAATACGTATCTAATGAAAATCAGAGAGTAGAAAAAAATTAACTAAATATCTTGATACAGAGACCTGTGATTTCCTTAATATAGGGAACTGCACAGTGATAATACCCCATTTAACAAGGAAGTTCTCTACAACTTAGAGCAGGAGTTTGGAAGCTGAGGTCTGTAAGTCACATGTATCCCTCCAAGTCCTCAGGTGGGGCCTTTTTTTCTTTTTGCAGGACAATTGAGGTTAAGTGACTTGCCCAAGGTCACACAGCTAGTACTTATTACATGTCTGAAGCCAGATTTGAACTCAGGTCCTCTTGACTCCAGGGCCAGTGCTCTATTCACTTCACCACCTAGCTCCCTATGTCTGGCCCTTTGACTGAATTTAATCATCACAGAACATCTCTCCTTGACAAAAGGATATGTTCTGTAAAACCTGGACTCAGTAAAAAAAAAAAAAGCTATACTCAAGGACCTAGAAGGCCATATGTGAACTTGAGACCTTAGAGAGGGTAGAGTTACTCATTCAGGGTCAAATAGCCAGGATGTGACACAGATGGAATTTGAACACAGGTCTTATAGGCTGACAAGTCAGTTCTCTATACACATCTAGATCAGAGTGGAATTGATTATAATCAGTGCTGCAATATCACAGATAAGTTCTGTGTCTGCCCATAACAGAGTAAAGGAGTCCTCTCTCTTATTGACCCCACAGATCTCCTTAACAAGTTCCTTAGTTCAAGGGATAAGGGAATGTTGGACTCAGTCAGGAAATAAAATAGGAATCAGAAAGTTATTAGCTGTGTGATCCTTAGCCACATTTTCCTCATATATAAAATGAGAGAAAAATAACATCTACTTTAGGACTGTGGTGAGGATCCAGTGAGGCAACATGTAAATCTTACTGCTGTAGTGCAGATATAAACGGCTTCTGTCACTCAATATTTCAAGTCAAAGTCATTCCAAAAGCTGTAATATATATTTTAATTAAGAATATAATAAAAATAATAGAAAATTATGCTCACTTCTGGTTCACTGTCCAAGATATGAACATAACGTACACAAGCATATAAGTGGTATAGGATCATAAGCAGTTAGTGGCAAGTTTATGCTCACTGTTTGGAAGGTGTTAGGATGACTTCCTTCCCTGAATCTATTATTTTCCTTCAGAACTGGTCCTATGTGCCTCAGCTTCTCTATCACTAAAGTTTCATTTATTCCATTCAAGCTTCATCTTATCATCTTCATTTGTAACAAAAGATATATCTGCTTTTCTGGTTGTCTCTCAGTCACATTATTTGTATACCATGCCTTTGTGGGCTCTATCGTTTCTTGCAATTATCTTTCCTGATAGCATGGTTTTGTTCACAATTCCATATTTCTTTAAATTTCTTATGGTATTTGGGTCTCAAATCCACATCTGCAGTGCAGCTTCTTGCCTTACTACTTTGGCACATGTGTGAAAGATGCTCTAGAATTAGCTGAGGTTAAATCTTTCCAAGGTTAAAGTCCTCACTCCCCTTTTTGTTCCCATGTCATCCTGCACACTGTGCTTGTCACCTTTTCAAACAATAGTGGAGGTTGGTGAAAATCAATATCAGCAAGTTATAATTTTATTTTTGAAGTATGTATCATTCATTCCAATCTGGCCTCATCTGCTTCCTAAGGTTTTGAGGCTTTACTCTTTATAGTAATCTCCTTAGTTGAGCATTCACATGAATTACAAAGTCAATTATTTGTACTGAACATTTGTCTTAAGAAAGAAATCTTATGCTTGCAATGGCATCCCACTGATGCTGAATCGTCTTTCTAGTTTCTGCAAACAAGTGTGTCATGTGAGATCAGATAGGGTATTATTTAAGTTCTAAGCCATTTCTAAAGCTGACCTTTCTGAAACATTCCATTAAGTGACTCATATTTTCTAATTGAGGGGTCTGGTGATTTTATCATGGTTTGATCTTCATTTTAACCCAATTTTTTTCATGTCAAAAACCAGAATCCTAAAATATGTTGTTTACAAGAAACACACTTGAAACAGTGGAATACACACAGGGTAAAGGTAGAAGGCTGGAATAGATTATATTATATTTCAGCTGAAGTAAAAACAACAACAACAAAAAAAAAAACAGGCATAGCAATCCTACTCTCAGACAAAGCAAAAGTAAAAGTAGATCTAATTAAAAGACATAAGGAAGGAAACTATCCTGCTAAAAGGCACCATAGACAATGAAGTAATATCATTACTAAACATATGTGCACCAAATGGCATAGCATCCAGATTCTTAGGGGAAGAATTAAGGGAGTTATAGGAAGAAATATAGAAAGTTATACTATTGAGGGACCTCAACCTTCCCCTCTCTGAACTTGATAAATCTAATCTCAAAATAAACAAGAAAGAAGTTAAGGACCTGAATAGAATTTAAGAAATGGTATATATGGTAGACCTCTGGAAAGAAATGGAGATATAAAGAAACTTACATTTTTTTGACAGTATGTGGCACATACACAAAAACTGACCATGTACTAGGCATAAAAACCTCACAATCCAGTATAGAAAGGCATAACAATTAAACACATCCTTTTCAGATCATGATGCAATAAAGTTTATATGTAATAAAAGAACATGGAAAGATAAACTTAAAATTAATTGGAAACTAAGCTATGTAATCCTAAAGAATAAGTGGGTCAAACAAAAAATCATAGAAACAATCAGTAACTTCATTCAAGAGAATGACAATAATGAGACAACATAACAAAACTTATGGGATGCAGAGAAAGCAGTGCTTAGGGGAAGTTTCATATCTCTGAATGCTTGCATAAATAAAAGAGACAAAGAAAGATCAATGGATGGGGCACAGAACTGGAAAAGTTAGGAAAAGAATAAATTAAAAATCCTCAATTAAATACTAAATTACAAATACTGAAAACCAAAGAAGAGATTAATAAAATTGAAATCAAGAATGCTGTTGAGCTAATAAATAAAACTAAGAACTGGTTTTGTGAAAAAAAATATAAATCTTTGGTGAATTTGATTAAAAAGAGAAGAAAACCAAATTAATAGCATCAAAAAAGAAAAAGGTGAATTCCCCACCAATGAAGAGGAAATTAAAACCATATTTAGAAACGGTTTTGCCCTATTATACGCCAATAAATTTGACAATTGTAGTGAAAAGAATTTTTACCAAAAATATAAATTTCCCAGATTAACAGAAGAAGTAAAATACTTAAATAACAGCATCTCAGAAAATAAAATTGGATAGATAATCAATGAATCACCTAGGAAAAAATCTCCAGGGCCTGATGGATTTACAAGCAAATTCTATCAAATATTTAAAGAACAATTAAGTCCAATACTATGTAGATTATTTTGAAAAATAGGCAAAGAAAGAGTCCTACCAAATTCTTTTTATGATACAAATATGGCACTTATACCTAAACCAGGAAAGGTCAACACACAGAAAGAAAATAATAGCCCAATTTTCCTAACAAAGATACATGCACAACTTTTAAATAAAATATTAGCAAAGAAATTATAGCAACTTATCATGAGAATAATGCATGATAATAATGATCAGGTAGGATTTATACTAGGAGTGCAGGACTGGTTCAACATTAAGAAAACTATTCAAAAAATTGATCATATCAACAACAAAACTAACAGAAACCATATGATTATCTCAATAGATGCAGAAAAAACTCTTGGTCAAATACACCACCTGTTTCTATTAAAAACACTAGAGAGCATAGGAATAAATGGAGACTTCCTTAAAATGATAAGTGGCATACATATAAACCCATTAAGAAGCAGTATATGTATGGAGGATCAGTCAGAAGCATAAGATCGAGGTGAAACAAGGATGTCCATAATCACCACTGTTATTCAATATGGTACTAGAAACATTAGGTTAACCAACAAAAGAAGAAAAAGAATCAAAGGAATTAGAATAGGCAAAGAAGAAAATAAGTTGTCACTCTTTGCATATGGTGTGATGATATGCTTAGAGGATACTAGAGAATCAAGTAAAAAACTACTTGAAATAAGAAACAACTTAAACATAATTGCAGGATATAAACACACACAAATAATCATATGGTAGACCTCTGGAGAAAAATGAATGTAGACAGAATGGAATATACCTTTCTATATATTACTAAAAATCCCAACAGCAAGAAAGAGAGAGAGAGAGGGAGAGAGAGAGAGAGAGAGAGGGAGAGAGAGAGAGAGAGAGAGAGAGAGAGAGAGAGAGAGAGAGAGAGAGAAACTGCATTTAAAGTTACTGTGGACATTACAAAAATTTTGGGAGTCTACCTGCCAATCCAACCCAGGAACTATATGAACACAACTGCAAAACACTTTTCACATGAATAAAGTCAGATGTAAATGATTGGAAAAACATCAGTTGCTTGTGGGTATGCTGAGCTAATATAATAAAAATGACAGTTCTAGCAAATTAATTTACTTATTCAGTGACATAACAATCAAACTACCAAAATTATTTTGTAGAGCTAGAAAAAAATGGCAAAATTTATCTGTGAGAACAAAAGGTCTAGAATATCAAGGGAATCAACAAAAAGAAGATGGCTTAACCATACCAGATCTTAAATTGTAGTATTAGGCAGAAATCATCAAAACTACTTGATTTGCTAAGAAATAGAGGAGTGGAACAGTGGAATAGGTTAGGTACATAAGACATTGCAATCAAAGACTATACTAATCTACTGTTTGATGAACCCACAGCTTCTGGGACAAGAACTCACTGTTTGACCAAACTCCTGGGATAACTGGAAAATTGTAATAAAAAAACTGGGAATAAATTGGCTCTTACACTATATACCAAAATAAAGTCCAAATGGGTACATGATTTAGATATAAATGCTGACACTTTAAGGAAATTAGGAGAGCAGTGAATAGTTTATTTGTCAGATTTATGGAGAATGGAAGAATTTATGACCTAACAAAAGACAGAGAACATTTTGAAATTGGAATTAATAATTTTGATTACATCAAATTGTAAATATTTTGCACAAAGCCAATGTGACCAAAATTAGGAGGGAAGCAGAAAACTTGGAATTTTTACAACCAGTGTCTCTGATAATGACCTAATTTCAAAAATATATAGAGAAGTGAGTCAAATTTATACATATAAGTCATTCCCCAATTGATAAATGGTCAAAGGATATGAACAAGCAGTTTTCAGAGTAAGAAATTAAAACTACAAATCTGGCTTCAGACACATAACATTTATCAGAAATGTACCATTGGGCAAATCATTTAACCCCAATTGCCATGCCTTCCCCCACTCCAAAAAAGAAAAAAAAACCAAACAAAAGCAAAAACAAAAAAACCCAAAAAACAAAAAAAAAGTAATTAAAATTATTGATAGTCATATGAAAAAATGCTCTAAATCACTATTGATTAGAGAAATGCAAATCAAAACAATCCTGAAATACCATATAACACTTATCAGATTGACTAACATGACAAAACAGGAAAATGATAAATGTTAGAGAAGATGTGGGAAAATTGGAACACTAATGCATTGTTGGTGGAGTTGTGAAGTGATCCAACCATTCTGGAGAGCAATCTGGAATTATGTCCAAAAGGCAATAAAAATGTGCATATCCTTTGATTCAACAATACCACCTCTAAGGCTATATCCCAAAGAGATCATAAAAACAGGAAAATAACCCACATGTACAAAAGGATTTATAGCAGCTCTTTCTGTGTTGGCCAAGAACTGGAAATTGAGGGGATGCCTTTCAGTTGGGAATTAGATGAACAAGTTGTGGTATATGAATGTAATGGAATATTATTGTGTTATAAGAAATGATGAATAGGTAAACTCCAGAAAAGACTTAACATGAACTGATGTTGAGTGAACTGAGAGAATAACATTGTACATAGTGTGTGGAACAAGATGACCCTTGCCCAAAATAAAATAAGCAGAGAGATCTCCAAGTAGAGACAGAAATGATTTATTTAATTATTTCTTCTTGCAAGAAGGCCAGTCTTGCTACTAGAGGCAGTCTAGTAGGAGAGGCAAAATACAAAATGCAAAGCTTGATTATATACCCAAAAGACCACCCCTTCTCCCCCTTCCTTGATCTGTCTTGTTCCTGTTAATTAAGAACCGATTCTCACAATCTTAACCACAAAAATCTACTGAGGTTGCAGGTGAAATGTCAGTAATGTCAAAAAGCAGAAGGTACATGTCTAGGGGTACATGTCTAGCAGGCATAGAAAGAGACAAAATATATCATTAGTATCAACTTAGATATGAAAGCAGAAGATAAATGTTCTAACAATATCAATATAGATATGAAAGCAGACAATATTTTATAAATCATGGGGATTTTAGGACATGGTGACCTGCCTGGAATTCCACGGCAGGATTTCCAATTTTGTATTTGTACAGGTCAAATGGTGCTCAGTGGAAACAAGTCTGGGACATTCTGGCCCGTGGTTAAATTTGCAGGTTCTGTGCTTTCCCCTCCTACACATTAGCTAAACTTAGCAAAAGCTTCAACTTATGACCAGGGAAGTAAGACAAAGGTCCCAGCTCCCAACCCAGGTTACTAAGTCTTTGGTGCTTTGTTACAATTCTGTTCAGATTTCTGGAACGTTGCCTGAGAAGTTTTCACTCTTTAAAAAATTCCACTCAATGATAACAGACACATTGAGCAATGACTGACTTTGGTAGAAGTTCTTCTCAGTAATGCAAGGAACAAGAACAGCTCCAAAAGACTCATGATGAACCATGCCATCCACACCCGGAGAAACTATGGAATCTGAAGGCAGATTGAAGGCTCCTATTTGCTATCCTTTTTGTTTGTATCCTTTTCTTTCTCATGGTTTCTCCCATTCCTTCTAATTCTTTTGTACAACAAAACTAATTTGAAAATGTTTAATAAGAATGCATATGTAGAACCTATATCAGATTGCATGTCATCCTGGGGGTGGGGGAGGGGAGGGAAGAGGAGAAAAATTTTAAAAATTACAGAAGTGAATGTTGAAAATTAAATAAATTAATTAATAAAAATAGATAGATAGACCCCACTTAATTATGGGTTATAAAATTTTGCCAAAAAAAGTCAAACTCCCCCAGCCTCAATGTTGGAGGATGCTGAATGCTGATGGTTGGGGTTCTTCCATCCTAGGGGAAGGAAAGGGGGTGGGGGTGATGCCGGGAGTGCAGACTGGGAGAACAGACACCCTCTCCCTTCTCTGGCCTTGGCCACAAGAGCGCACACGCGCCAGCAGCTCACGCAGATGCCCCGGCAGCAAGAGGTGAGAGCCAGCACTTTCTTCCAGAGCTCTGAGCCCCAGGGTGATTCACCCGCGACTCAGCTGCCTTCAGAGGAGCGCCAGGCCCAGCAGCTGCCACCCTCTCGAGGGCATGAAATTGGCTTTCCCCAAGTTGCACTGACACCTGCTTCCATATTAGACATCCTGTGGCAATATAGCATTGTGGAAGACTGGTGATTAATGGCCACAGAGGAGGTGGAGCTATAGGAAATCAGAATTTTGCTCAGCCTGGGACATCTCAGCCATTTGATTAAAGAACACAGAAGAGTGGAGCAGGGTGCCAGCGTGGAGTGTTTCATCAGGAAGGAAACAAGGCTAGAATCTACCTGGGACCAGTTCTGTACTCACTGTAGGGCCAGAGGCTAGTGAAAAGTGAATTCCCCAGTATGGTGTAGGAAGAGATAGAGACACCTTTGAGTTCAAGTCTTCAGGGAAACTGCCATCAAAAGAAAAAGAATCAGAAACAATGACAGGATGATTAAAGAAAAAAGACTCAAATTACTAAAAGTCCCAGAATAAAATTCTGTTTAAAAAGTTGAATGCATGCAGAAATATCAACAGTTTAGCTCTTAATAACAAGCGAAGACGACATCTAAACAAACCCAGAAATCTCTGAGTAAATATAACAAGACAAAGAAAAATGAAGCAACACGTGATGAGGCAGCAAAAACTTTGGATTCCCAAAAGAGTATGGAATCACAGAAGGATATTTCCGAATGGTACAATAGAGAAATTAGAATCTTCAAAACAGAATGTATGGCCTATACAGGAGAAATCATTGACAAAATTGAAAAAACTTGACTGTGCCTTAGCAAATCTCTCCTAAGAAGCAAAAGAGAAATAGTTTCAGTTCTATAAGGAACACAGAATAAATAAGAAATGAAGATATATAAAGACCATGAATGAAAGAACAAAAGTTTAGAATAGGCAAAAAGGAGAATTAATGAAGATAACAATGTTAGGAAATCATTTTTAGGAAAAAGGCACAAAATATTTAAAAACTAACACAATAAGTTAAAGGAGAGAAGAGGAAGGGAGGATTGTAAAGAATTAAATTAGGTAAAAGGAAGAATGAAAAAAGAATGAGTAAACTAAAAACTAGGGGAAAGGATGATAAAGAGAGGGGGTAGGGAGAATGAATGAATATTGATTTATTTGTTTATATTAATTCTTTTTTTATATTTGGAGTTCCAGATTCTCTCCCTCCCCTACCCAATGAGAAGGCAAGTAATATGATAATCTATACCTGTTAAGTCACTCAAAACATTTCTGTATGGGGGGGGGGAGCCAAAATATTAAGAAAGTGAACATAACAATATTTGTCCATTTGCACTCAATCAGTTCTGTCTCTGGAGGTGGATAGCTTTTGTCATCACGAGTCCTTTTGATTTAACTTGGATCATTGTGTTGATCAGAGTAGTTGTCTTTCATAGTTGACCATCATTATAGTATTGCTGTTTCTGTATATAGTGTATAGTCTGCTGGTTCTGTTCACTTCACTTTTTATCAATTTGCTTGTGTCTTTCTGGGTTTTTTTGAAACTAAGGCTTGTCATTTCTTAGAGCATGGTGGTATCCATTGCAGTCATGTGCTAGGGCTTGTTTGTCCATTCTACAGTTGATGGGCATCACCTGGATTTCTAGTTCTTTGCCACCACAAAAATGGCTGCTGGGGATTATTTTGTATGAATGGGTCCTTTTCCTTTTTCTTTGATCTTTTTGCGATACAGACCTAGGTAATGGTGTTTCTGGGTCATAGAGTATGCCCTTGGGCATGGTTCAAGGTTGTTCTCCAGAGTGGCTGGACTAGTTCAAGACTCCACTGGCTATGCATTGGGGCCCCTGTATTTCCATGTCCTCTTCAGCATTTGTCATTTTCCTTTTCTGTCACATTGGCCAGTTTGGTGGCAGTAGGATAGGATGTTGGAGTTGTCTTGATTTGCATTTCTCTATTCCATAGTAATTTGGAGTATGTTTTCCTATGACTATTGGTGACTGATTTCTTCTGAAGATTGCCTGTTTTATGTCCTTTAGCCATTTATCAGTTGGGAATGAATGGAAGAATTTAAGGGTAAAGAGATAAGAACCTACAGAAATAGGGTTTCCTTAAAATAACTTAAGCAAAAAATAACAATAAACAATATATTTAAAGATAAAGCATTAAAAAAACCCAGTTCAGAGAAAGAAAACCATATTAGAGACAAGGATAAAAATGAAAACCTAACTCATAACTTTAGGTATGAATGGATTCAATAATCCAATAAAATAAAATCTCAAGTTGAATAAGAAAAGAGGACCACAAAATCTGTTGATTACCAGTTTTGTTTAAAAAAATGTTTTTTCCCCTCTTCTTTCCTTTCATAGGGGTACTAGAAGAGATTAGTCAATGTATCAATACATTATATCAGTAACAATTTTAAAAGGGAAAAAAAAGTCAAACTCACTGGTTTATAGTTTCTAGGCTCCAATGTCTTTCCTCTTTTGAAAATGGGAAATTCATTTGCCCTTCTCCAAGAGTTTTCACAGTATTAATCTGTGTCTGAGCTATCACATCTGCAATTTCTTTCAGTATTTGGAACATTGCTTAATGGTTCTTTTGACTTGAATTCATTGGGGCAACTATATGCTACCTAACTTATTTTGGCTTTTCATTCTCTACATTTTTTTTCTTATTTCATCTTGGAAAATAAAATATAAACAAAATTTTCTCCATGGACCAATTTATTCATAGTAGCACTTTTTTATAGTGACAAAGAACTATGTTACATGAATGTGGAATATTATTGCAACATAAGGAATAATGCATGTGAAGATTTCAGAAAACATTTATATGAACCAGTGCATGGTAGGGTTAGGAGAGGCAAGAAAACAATATATACAATGACAAGTCTTATTGTTCAGTCATGTCCAACTCTACATGACCCCATTTGATACTGGACTAGTTTGCCATTTCTTTCTCCAGCTCATTTTATAAATGAGAAACTTAGATAAACAGAGTTAAGTTGCTTTCCTAGGGCCATGCATCCAGTGCCTGAGGATAGATTTGAACTCACTGCACCACCTAGCTCCCCTACACAATAATATAAATTGAGAGAACAAAAATAACCTTGTAGGAGGGGCCACAATTACATGCAGTTTCTATGACCAAACTTGCTCCCAGAAAAGAGAAAATGCACGTTTATCCTTAACACTTTTTAGCTTTGAAATTTAATGACTTTTTTTTTTTCAGTGCTACTCCTTCAGCACCATGCAACATCTTCTGGCTACTATTAGCTTCCTGGGTCTTCAGGATATCGTTACTTCCTGATTTTCTTCCTATGTGTCTAAGCACTCCTCAGTATCCCTTGCTGCATCTTTATGCACTATCTTCATTGAATGTATTTGTTTCAGGCACACTTCTTAGGCCCTTATAGTTCTCTATACTCTTTCTTGGTGATTTCATTGGCTTTGGTGGGTACAATTATCATCTCTATAGAGATTTCCCCAAATTTATTTATTCAGCTTTGATATCTATCCTAAAGTCTAATTTCACATCACAGACTCCTTGCTGGACATTTCTACTTGGATGTCTTTAGGAATTTCAAGCTCAATATATTCATAATGGAGCTCTTAATTTGTCTTTCTCTTAATTTAACTGTATCTGTTGAAGCAACCATCATTCTTTCCAGCATCCTAGTTCAAAATCTCAGAGTTATCTTTGATATCCATTCTACTTTTCCCTTCACATATAATTATTTGCCAAGTCAGTGAAGTAGCTTTCATTAAATGCTTCCTATGTGTCAGGCATGGGTGTAAGTGCTGGGGATAAATTGCTTTCAGATTTCTGAGGGCTAATTTTCTTTCTCTAGTTTCAGTTTAAACTCCTCAATTAGATTCTCAAGATTCTAGCAACATTTTAAAAGTCTTGTTTGTTTTACTTCCAGAATATCTAGTTCAAAGAATATCTTTGATATTTGTTCCCTCTTCTCTAGTCACACAACCAATAACCTTGTTCAAGCACCCATAACCTCTCACCTTGACTATTACTATTGATTGTTATTGGTCTCACTGTCTCCATGATTTGCCCTCCTCATTTTATTTTCACAACTGAGAAATTGATTTTCCTAAAATATAGATCTGATCATTTATTTCCCCTACTCAATAAGATTAACTATCTCCCTCGAAACTGGAATAAAATCTCTCTCTCTCTCTCTCTCTCTCTCTCTCTCTCTCTCTCTCTCTCTCTCCCTCCCTCCCTCCCTCCCTCTCTTTGTCTGTCTCTCTGTCTTTCTCTCTCTGCTTCTCTTTCCTCCCCTCTCCTGTTTCCCTTCCCTCCCTCTCTGCACCCCCCTTTTAATTCTGTTCATTATCTGGCTTTAACATATTATTCTAAAATGACTTAATATAATTCCTTTTCACACTCATCATTCCAATGAAATGAGTGTATACATGATATTTTGTCTTTTCACAACCTACCATCTGTGCCTAGAACACTCTTTTTTCACCTCCTCAGTGGGACCTTTAGTTCCTTTCATGGCTCAAGTCAAGTGTCACATCTTTTTTTTAAAAAATATTTATTTATTTATAGTTTCCAACATTCATTCCACAAGATTTTGAGTTACAGTCTTTTTCTCCCCAGCTTTCCCCTACACCCACCATAAGATAGCGGGCTTACTGAATACACCTTCCCCCAACATGTTTTCTCTTATATCCTCCCCCATACTCCCCTAACTTTCTAGTAGGGAAAGATGAATTTCTATACCCCAGTGCATGTATATCCTATTTCCCAGTGGCATTTAAAAACATTTTTAAACATTTCTTTTTAAAACTTTGAGTTCCAGACTTTTTTTCCTTCTTCCCTCCTCACACACCCCCACTGGGAATATAAACAATTCAATATAGGTTGCACATGTGTAGTTAACCAAATCATTTCCGTTGTTGTTATATTGTGAAAGACTAACTATATTTCCTTCCATTCTATCCCCCCTCCACTTATTCTATTTTCTCCTTTGACTCTATCCCTTTTCAAAAATGTTTGCTTCTAACTACCCTCTCCCCAAATCTGCCCTCCCTTCTACCATTCCTTCCCTTATCCCCTACTCCCTTATTTTCTTGTATGGTAAGATATCAAATTGAGTGTGTATGTTATTTCTTCCTTAAGCCAAATTTAATGAGAATAAGGTTGTCACATTCCCTTTCACCTTCCTGCTCTTCCCCTCCATTGTAACAATTTTGTCTTACCTCTTTTATATGAGATAATTTACCCTAACCTATTTCTTTCTTTCTCTGTCTCCTAATAAATTCCTCTCTCACCTCTAAATCTTATTTTTTAAATATTATCCCTTCATATTCAATTCATCCTGTGCCCTCTGTCTATATGTACATGAACATACATATGCCCACACTCACATATATATTTATATACATATACACCCTCCTATACATACATAAATATGAGGATAGTTGAAGGGATTATATATGTATATTATATACATATAATATACTATATAATATACATATTATATATACATATATAATATACTATATGCTGTATATAATATAATATATCTAACATACGTATTATATATATACATACACACACACACACACACACACACACACTTATATAATCCCTTCAACTATCCTCATACTGAGAAAAGTCTTATGAGTTAGAATTATTGTTTTTCCATGTTGGAATGTAAATAGTTCAACTTTAATAAGTTCCTTTATAATTTCTTTTTCCTGTTTACATTCTCATGCTTCTCTTGCTTCTTGTATTTGAAAGTCAAATTTTCTGTTCAGCTGTGGTTTTTACATCAAGAATGCTTGAAAATCTTGTATTTCATTGAATAACCATATTTTCCCCTGTAGCATTATACTCTGTTTTGCTGGGTAGGTGATTCTTGGTTTTAATCCTAGCTCCTTCTGTCTCTGGGATATTATATTCCAAACTCTTCAATCACTTAATGTAGAAGCTGATAGGTGTTGTGTTATCCTGATTGTGTTTCTACAATCCCCAAATTGTTTCTTCCTGACTGCTTGCAGTATTTTTTCCTTGACCTGGGAACTCTAGAATGTGGCTATTATATTCCTAGGAGTTTTCTTTTCGGGATTTTTTTCAAGAGGTGATAAGTGAATCTTCTCAATTTTTATTTTTCTCTCTGGTTTTAGGATATCAGGGTAATTTTGTTTGATAATTTCTTGAAAGATGGTGTCAAGGCTCTTTTTTTGATCATGGCTTCCAGGCCAATAACTTTTAAATTATCTCTCATAGATCTATTTTCCAGGTCAGTGGTTTTTTCCAATGAGATATTTCACATTTTCTTCTGTTTTTTTTAATTGTTTGGATCTGTTTTATAGTATCCTGATTTATCATAAAGTCAATGGCTTCAATTTGCTCCAATCTAATTTTGAAGGAGTTATTCTCTTTAGTGAATTTTTGAAATCCCTTTTCCATCTGGCAAATTCAGCTTTTTAAGGCATTCTTCTCCTCACTGGCTTTTTGGGGCTCTTTTACCATTTGAGTTAACCTATTTTAAGGTGTTATTTTCTTCAGTGTATTTTTGGGTCTCCTTTATCAGGTTGTTAACTCGCTTTTAATGATTTTCTTGCATCATTTTCATTTCTCTTCACAATTTTTCCTCCTCTTCTCTTACTTGATTTTCAAAATCCTTCTTGAGCTCCTCCATGGACTGTAAGCAGTTCATATTTTTCTTGGAGGCTTTTGATGCAGGAGTTCTGACTTCTCTTTCTTCCTCTTACCCATGCCTTGATCCTTTTTGTCCCCAAAAAAGGCTTCTATGGTCTGATTGTGCTTCCTCTGCTTGCTCATATTTCCAGCCAATTACTTGTCTTTTGAGCTCTTTGCCATGGTAGAACTGTGCTTCCAGATTGCAGAGAGCTATATCCCAAATTGCTGGGGTTTTTGTAGCTGTCAGAGCTATTATAAAGGTGCCCTCTCTATAGCTCCCACAAGCTCTGGCACCTTGCCACACACCTCAGGACCACCACCCAAGACAATGATCCAGATCCAAGCATGTCAAAGTGAGAGTGACTACTCTCTGAATGGTCATTTTGTCCCCCTGAAATCTGCAGGCCACAAGCTCCTGAGGCAGCCATGCAGTAGCTGCAAAACTGCCACACCTCTGCTGTTTATTGCTGTGGGGGCAGGGTCCAGACCACTTTCTTCCATCACCCCCATTCCAACAGAGTTCCATACTGACCTTTTACTTTGTCTTTAGTGTTTATGGTTTGAAGAGTCTGGAAACCACCACAGCTGCTGGTGCCTCACACTTCTGAAGTCTGCTCTGGGCCATCATTGGTCAGGGCTGCTGTGGGGCAAAAACCACAAGGGTCATGCAGGGCTATGCTCGGCTCCCACCATGCTGCTATAGACCTCTCCTGTTGGCCTGCTGTGCTATCTTCATTGGGAGATTTGTTTCTCTCTGTCACTTTGTGAGTTCTCTACATTTAAATTTTGTTTAGAGTCATTTTTTATAGGTGGATGGTGCTGGACCCCATGCCAAGTTTGTGTTTCTACTATGCCGTCTTGGCTCTGCTCCTTGAAACTCAAGTTCTTATATGAGAATTATTAGTGTTCTCCTTCCAGAAATTATTTTATATTTAATTGCTTCATCTGTATATATGGTTTCCCCAATAGAAGATAAGCTCATTGGAAACAAGTAAAAGCATATCTCTAATACTTAACATAGTACCTTGGGCCTATCAGTATTTAATAAAAAAAACCTGGTGAATTGCATAGAAATAAACCAATTACATGCACTGGAAAGAAAATTTATTGCTCTGTTGTTGATATGCAATTGACAGATATCCTGCAGAAATCAACAATAGTCTTCCCTTATTTATCTGATAATCATTGAATGGCCTCTCAGCAGAAGGTAGAGAGGACCACCCCTACCTCCATCTGTAGGAAAACATTAATACTCTTCTTAATACCTCATTCTTCTATTTTATTCCTTTTTGATAACTTTTCATTTTTAATATTTTTTCTCTTTTAAAAAATTAATTGTTCATTTACTTTTAGTTTACAACATTCAGTTTCACAGCCCCTTGAGTTTCAAATTTTCTTCCCCTCCTAATCTTTCCCCACACCCCCACCCATCATGGCAGCCTGCACTCAAATATAGGATCTACAGATATCTTCACATTAATCGTTAGTCAGGTTGTAAAGAAGTATTATAACTGATGGAATGATCAGTGGGAAAGAGGAAACAAAACAAAACAAGAAGAAACATAGGACAAAGTTTGTTTCAATCTGCATTCAGACTCCACATTACTTTATCTGGATGTGATTATCTCTTTCGATCATGAGTCTCTTGGAGTTCTCTTATAACCTTACTTTGCTGAAAGGAGCCAAGTCTATTGGAGTTAATCATCACACATAAATTTGTCTGTGATTGTGTACAGATTTCTCCTGGTTCTGCTCTTCTTGCCCACCATTAGTTTATATAAGTCTCACCAGGTTATTATGAAGTCCATCTGTTCCTCTTTCTTATAGCACAGTAGTATTCTATTACATTCATATAGCACAACTTGTTCAGCCATTTCCCAATTGATGGGCATCGCCTTGATTTCCAATTCTTTGCCACCACAAAAAGAGCTACTACAAATATTTTTGTACATATGGGTCTTCCTCCCCCTTTTCTGATCTCTTTGGGATGTAGCCCTGGAAGTGATATTGCTGCATTAAAGAGTATGCACTTATTTATAGCCCTTTGGGCATAGTTCCAGATTGCTCTCCAGAATGTTTGGATCAGTTCACCACTCTACCAACAGTGCATCAGTTTTCCAATTTTTCCACATCCTATTCAGAATTTATCATTTTCCTGTTTTGTCATCTTAGCCAATCTGATCAGTGAGATTTGGTACATCAGAGTTGTTTTGATTTGCTTTCTCTAGTTAATAGTGATTTAGAACATTTTTTCATATGTTAAGAGTTATCTTTAATTTCATCTTCTGAGAACTGCCTGTTCATATCCTTTGACCATTTCTCAACTGGGGAGTGGCTTATATTCTTATAGATTCAACTCAATTCTTTGTATATTTTAGAAATAGCCTTTTTCAGAGGCTCTGGTTGTAAAAATTGTTTCCCAATTTTCCACTTTCCTTTTAATCTTGGTAACACTGGCTTTTTTTATACAGAAGCTTTTCAATTTAATGTAATCAAAATGATCCTTTTTGCATTTTATAATGCTCTCTAAATCTTGTTTCATCATGAAGTCTTCCCCTCTCCATAGATCTGACAGGTAAACTATCCTTTGCTCTCCCAGACTGCTTTCTGTATCAGCCTTTATACCTAGATCATACATCTATTTCAAAACTTTGTTTTGTTGTACAGTGTTAGATATTGGTCTATGCCCAATTTCTGCCATACTATGTTCCAGTTTTCCCAGCAGTTTCTGTTAAATAGTGCATTCTTATCCCCAAAACTAGGGTCTTTGGGTTTATCAAACAGTAGATTATTATAATCATTGGCTGCTGATTCTCATGCACCTAATATATTATATTGACCCACTAATCTATTCCTCAGCCAGTACCAATGACTGCTACTTTATAATACAGTTTAAAGTGTGGTATGGCTATGCTACCTTCCCTTGCATTTCTTTTCACTAAATACCTTGAGATCCTAGATCTTTCGTTCTTCCAAATGAATTTTACTACTATTTTTTCTAGCTCTATAAAGTAATTTTTGGTAGTTTGATTGGTATGGCACTAAATATGTGATTTGATTTAGGTAAAATTGTAATTTTTATTATATTAACTCGACCCAACCATGAGCAATTGATGTTTTTCAAAATAGTTACATATGACTTTATTTGTGTGAAAAGTGTTTTGTGATCGTGTTCATATTAATCTTGTGCTTGTTTTGCCAGGTAGATTCCCAAATATTTTTATAATGTCTACAATAACTTTAAATGGGCTTTCTCTTTCTATATCTTGCTGTTGGATTTTTTTGAGATATATAGGAATGCCAAGGACTTATGTGGGTTTATTTTATATCCTGCAACTTTGCCAAATTTATTTATTCTCTCAAGTAATTTTTTACTTGATTCTTTAGGATTATCTAAATATATCATCATATCATCTGCAAAGAGTGATAGCTTAGTCTCTTCTTTGTGTAATTTGAATCCTTCAATTTCTTTTTCTTCTCTTATTGCTACTAACATTTCTTTTTTTAAATATTTAAACAAATACTTTATTAACTTCTGTTTTACATCATTCATTTCCACCAGATTTTGATTTACAATCATTTTCTCCCCGTTTTTCCCCTACCCACCCTCCCAGAATAGTAGTCCCACAAGATATCGCCTCCTCCAATCTGATCTCTCCCATACTTTCTCCCATAGCCCCTTTGACTTTTCCATTAGAGGAAGGTGAATCTTTGTGTCCCAATGCCTGAACATCTTATCTCCCAATTACAAAAAGAATATTAATAATAGTATTTATATATAGAAGCAAAAAAGTATTAATAATAATATTTATATATATTTGAAACATTTAATCTTTTTTTTTTAAGCAATTGGGGTTAAGTAACTTGCTCAAGGTTACACGGCTAGTCATTATTTATGTGTGGGTGCTCATTTTCTGAGGCCGGATTTGATCTCGGGTCATCCCAACTCCGAGGCCGGCGCTCTTACTCACTGCACCACCTAGCCTCCCCTTTTAGGGCAATTGGGGTTAAGTAACTTGCCCAAGGTCACACAGCTAGGTTTTTGTTTGTGTGGATTAAATGTCTGAGGCCGGATCCGAACTCAGGTCCTTCTGACTCCAGGGCTGGTGCTCTACTCACTGCGCCACCTAGCCGCCCCCTGAAACATTTAATCTTAAGACCTTGAATTTCAGATCCATTTCTTTCCTCCCTTGTCACCCATTCCCTCTGGGGAGATAAGTAATTCAGTATATGTTGTACATGTCTAGCTATGCACAACATTATCATAGTAGATATATTGTACAAGGCTGCTTATAATTCCCTCCCACTCATCCCACCCCCACCTGGTCCATTCCCTACATGATCCTGTCCCTCTTCTATAGTGGGTACTTCCAATCTCCCCTCCCCCCAAGGATGCCCTCCCATCCATCATCCCTCCTCTCCTCCCCCTTCCCCCTATTCTGCTGTAGGTTGAGATATCCCATTTAGTATGTATGTCATTCTCTCCCTGAACCAAATTCAATGAGAATGTGGTTTTGCCTTTTTGCCTTCCTATTCTTGCCCTCCCTTGCAACCACTTCCCCTTGCTTCTTCTACATGACATAGTTTACCCTACCCTATCTCTCCCCATCTCCTCTTGCCACTTTCCTATCTCACCTCATAATTTCACCCCTTGAGTATCCTCCCTTCCCAACAAATTCAACCTATGCCCTCTATCCATATATAACTGTAACCATATACACCCACATTCACATATGTATTCATATGACCATACACCCTTCTTCCATTATTTTCATAGTGAGAAAGATTTCATTAGTCACAGTTATTTTTTTTCCATATAGGAATGTAAATAGTTCAACTTTGATAAGTTCCTTTTGATTTCTTTTCCCTGATTACCTTCTCAGGCATCTCTTGCTTCTTGTGTCTGGATGTCAAATTTTCTATTCAATTCTGGTTTTTTCTACTGCTAACATTTCTTGTACCAGATTGAATAAGAAGGGTGATGGTGGACAACATTGTTTCACCCCTGATCTTACTGGAAATGCTTTTAGCTTATCCCCATTATATATAAAACTTGCTGATGGTTTTAGATAGATGCTACTTATTATTTTAAGGAAGACTCCATTTGTTCTGATGTTCTCTAGTGTATTTGATAAGAATGGGTTTTGTGGGTGGCTAGGTGGTGCAGTGAGTAGAGCGTTGGCCCTGGAGTCAGAAGGACCTGAGTTCAGATCCGGCCTCAGACACTTAACACACACACAAACAAAAACCTAGCCATGTCACCTTGGGCTAGTTACTTAACCCCAATTGCACTCCAAAAAGCAAAAAAAAAAAAGGGTTTTGTATTTTGCTAAAAGCCTATTCTATGTCTATTGAGATAATCATATGGTTTCTGCTAGTTTTGTTGCTAATGTGGTCAATTATACTGATAGTTTTCCTGATATTGAATCATGCTTGCATTCCTGGAGTAAATCCTACCTGATCAAAGTTCATTATTCTCATCATAAGTTGCTGTAGCCTTTTGTTAATATTTTATTTAGAACTTTTGCTTCTATATTCATAAAAGAAATTGGTCTGTAATTTTCTTTCTCTGTTTTGTCTCTTCCTGATTTCAATATTGGAACCATATTTGTGTCATATAACGAATTTGGTAGGACACCTTTTTCTCCAATTTTTCTTAATACTTTGTAAAGTATTGGAGTCAATTGTTCTTTAAATGTTTGATAGAATTAGCTAGTAAATCCATCTGGCCCTGGAAATTTTTTCCTAGGGAGTTCATTAATGGCTTGGTCAGTTTCTTTTTTTGGAGATGAGGTGATTTAAGTAGTTTACTTTATCTTTGCATTGTTAAATTTATGTGCATACAATTGGGAAAAATAATTCCTAGTTATTGTTTTAATATCCTCTTCATTTGAGGTAGATTCTCCCTTTTCATTTTTGATACTTGCAATTTGGTTTTATTCTTTCTTTTTTTTTTTTTTTGATTTTCAAATTTCCTTTACTTCCCTCCCCCCTCCCCTCATGACATCATATAGTACAGTATAGGGTCTGCAAATGCATTCATATTAAACATTATTCCAATTACAAAGGCATATTGTACTAGGTGGGATGAAAGATGGTAAGGAAGAAGTACAACCAAACAATGAGAAGAACAAGATCATTTAGTTTGCTTCCATCAGGATTCAGGCTCAGTTCTTTCTAGTTATATCTCTGGATGGCACATTTCTCACTTTCTTGAGTCATTCGGGATTAACTTATATCACTGCATTGCTGAAAAGAGTCCAGTCTGTCATAGTTGGTCGTCACAGATATGGTATGTCTGTGATTGTATACAAATTTCTTCTGATTCTACTCTTCTCGCTCAGCATCAGTTTGTATAAGTCTCTCCAGGTAATTATGAAATCCGTCACCTCCTCGTTTCTTATAGCACAATAAAATTCCATTACATTCATATACCACAACTTGTTTAGCCATTCCCCAATTGATGGGCACTCCTTTAGTTTCCAATTCTTTGCAACCACAAAAAGGGCTGCTAAAAATATTTTTGTACATATGGTTCTTCCTCCCACTACTATGATCTCTTTGGGATATAACCCTAGGAGTGGTATGGCTGGGTCAAAGGGTATGAAATTATTTATAATCCTTTGGGCATAATTCCAGATTGCTCTCCAGAATGGTTGGATAAGTTCACAACTCCACCAGCAATGTATTAGCGTTCCAATTTGCCCACATCCTCTCCAGCATTTGTCACTTTCTTGTTTTGTCATCTTAGCCAATCTGACTGGAGAGATGTGGTATCTCAGAGTTGTTTTGATTTGCATTTCTCTAATTAATAGTGATTTAGAGCATTTCTTCATATGCTTATAGATATCTTTAATTTCTTTCTCTGAAAACTTCCTATTCATATCCTTTGACCATTTCTCAATTGGGGAATGACTTGTATTCATATAGATTTGGCTCAATTCTCTGTAAATTTTAGAAATGAGTCCTTTATCTGAGACACAGGTTGTAAAAATTCTTTCCCAATTTCCCACCTCCCTCTTGATCTTGGTTACATTGGCTTTGTTTGTGCAGAAGCTTTTCAATTTAATGTAATCAAAATTATCCATTTTGCATTTTATAATGCTCTCTAATTCTTGTTTGGTCCTAAAATCTTCCCCTCTCCACAGATCTGTCAGGTAAACTATTCCTTGCTTTCCCAAATTGCTTACAGTATCATCCTTTACACCTAGATCATGCACCCATTTAGACTTGATTTTGGTATATGGTGTTAGATAGTGATCTATGCCCAGTTTCTGCCATACTGTATTCCAGTTTTCCCAGCAGTTTTTGTCAAATAGTGCATTCTTATCCCAAAAACTGGGGTCTTTGGGTTTATCGAACAATAGATTGCTATATTCATTAACTGCTGGGTCTCCTGCACCTAATCTATTCCATTGATCCACTACTCTACACCTCTGCCAGTACCAAGCAGTTTTGATGACTGCTGCTGTATAATACAGATGAAGATCTGGCATAGCTAGTCCACCTTCCCTAGCATTTCTTTTCATTAATTCCCTTGATATTCTAGACCTTTTGTTTTTCCAAATAAATTTTGTTATTATTTTGTCTAACTCTACAAAGTAGTTTTTTGGTAAATTGATTGGAATGGCACTAAATATATAATTTAGTTTGGGTAAAATTGTCATTTTTATTATATTAGCTCGACCCAGCCACGAGCAATTGATATTTTTCCAACTATTTAGATCTGATTTTATTTCTGTGAGAAGTGTTTTGTAGTTGTGATCATATAGATTCTGGGTTTGTTTTGGCAAGTAGATTCCCAAATATTTTATAATGTCTACAGTGACTTTAAATGGGATTTCTCTTTCTATCTCTTGCTGTTGAGTTTTATTAGAGATGTACAGGAATGCTGAGGATTTATGTGGGTTTATTTTATATCCTGCAACTTTGCCAAATTTATTTATTGTCTCAAGTAATTTTTTACTTGATTCTCTAGGATTCTCTAAGTATATCATCATATCATCTGCAAAGAGTGACAGCTTGGTCACTTCTTTGCCTAATTTGATTCCTTTGATTTCTTTTTCTTCTCTAATTGCTACTGCTAACGTTTCAAGTACCAGATTGAATAAGAGGGGTGATAGTGGACACCCTTGTTTCACTCCTGATCTTATTGGAAAGGCTTCTAGTTTATCCCCATTGCATATAATACTTGCTGATGGTTTTAGATAGATGCTAGCAACTATTTTAAGGAAGGCTCCATTTATTCCTATACTTTCTAGTGTTTTTAATAGGAATGGATGTTGTACTTTGTCAAAAGCCTTTTCTGCATCTATTGAGATGATCATGTGGTTTTTGCTAGTTTTGTTGTTGATATGCTCAATTATATTGATGGTTTTCCTAATATTAAACCATCCTTGCATTCCTGGAATGAATCCTACCTGATCAGGGTGTATTATTTTTGTGATAAGTTGTTGGAGTCTTTTGGCTAATATTTTATTTAGAATTTTTGCGTCTAAATTCATGAGGGAGATTGGTCTATAATTTTCTTTCTCTGTTTTATCTCTTCCTGATTTAGGAATCAGTACCATATTTGTGTCATAGAAAGAGTTTGGTAGGACTCCTTCTTCACTAATTTTCCCAAATAGTTTGTAGAGTATTGGAATCAATTGTTCTTTAAATGTTTGATAGAATTCACTAGTGAACCCATCTGGCCCTGGAGATTTTTTCCTAGGGAGTTCATTGATGGCTTGTTTGATTTCTTTTTCTGAGATGGGGTTATTTAGGTAATTCACTTCCTCTTCAGTTAATCTGGGCAATTTGTGATTTTGTAAATATTCATCCATTTCACTAACATTGTCATATTTATGTGCATACAATTGGGAAAAATAATTCCTCATTATTTTTTTGATTTCCTCTTCATTGGAGGTAGATTCACCCTTTTTATTTTTGATACTCATAATTTGGTTTTCTTCTTTCTTTTTTTTTATCATATTGACTAAGGGTCTATCAATTTTGTTGATTTTTTCATAAAACCAGCTCTTGGTTTTATTTATTAATTCAATGGTTTTCTTAATTTCAATTTTATTAATCTCACCTTTGGTTTTCAGTATTTCTAATTTAGTACTAAATTGGGGATTTTCAATTTGTTCTTTTTCTAGCTTTTTCAATTGCATGTCCAATTCACTGACCTCCCTTCTCTCTGCTTTAATTAAGTATGCACTCAGGGATATAAAACTTCCCCTGAGAACTGCCTTTAGTGCATCCCACAAATTTTGGTATGTTGTTTCATTATTATCATTCTCTTGAATGAAATTATTGATTGTTTCTATAATTTCTTCTTTGACCCACCAATTTTTTAGGATTAAATTGTTTAGTTTCCAATTAGTTTTTAGTCTATCTTTCCATGGCCCTTTATTGCATATAATTTTTATTGCATCATGATCTGAGAATGATGCGCTTACTATTTCTGCCTTTCTGCACTGGATTGTGAGGTTTTTATGCCCTAGTACATGGTCTATTTTTGAGTATGTACCATGCACTGCTGAGAAGAAAGTAAATTCCTTTTTATCCCCATTCAGTTTTCTCCAGAGATCCATCATATCTAGTCTCTCTAAGATTCTATTCACCTCCTTAACTTCTTTCTTGTTTATTTTGAGGTTAGATTTATCGAGTTCAGAGAGGGGGAGATTAAGGTCCCCCACTAGTATAGTTTTGCTATCTATTTCTTCCTCTAATTCCTTTAACTTCTCCTCTAGGAATTTGGATGCTATACCACTTGGTGCATATATATTAAGTAGTGATATTGCTTCATTCTCGATGGTGCCTTTTAGTAGGATATAGTTTCCTTCCTTATCTCTTTTAATTAGATCTATTTTTGCTTTTGCTTTATCTGAGATAAGTATTGCTACCCCTGCTTTTTTACTTTAGCTGAGGCATAATAAATTTTACTCCAACCTTTTACCTTTACCCTGTGGGTATCCCTTTGTTTCAAATGTGTTTCTTGAAGACAGCATATTGTAGGATTATGGTTTTTAATCCATTCTGCTATCCGCCTCTGTTTTATGGGAGAGTTCATCCCATTCACATTCACAGTAATGATGACTATCTGTCTCTTCCCTTCCATCCTATTCCCTCCCCTGTTTATGTTTTTGTTTCTTCCTTCTCCCTTCCCCTCCTTGAAGTTTTCCCTTTTGACCACCCCCTCCCTCAGTGTTCCCACCCAGTGACCCCCCTTCTTAACCTACCCTCTCCCCTTACTACTATTTCCCTCCCTTATAATCCCTCCCTTTAGTCTCCTCCTTTTCACCCCCCTTACCCTCCCACTATCTATAGGACACAACAAATTTTTATACTTATCAGAGTAAATTACTCCCCGTTTGATTCCAAACCAATGAGAGTAAATTTCAAACAATGCTCCTCTCCCTCCCTCCAATTCCTCTATTTAATGAATTTATGTGTCTATTCACGTTAGATTCTTAAACTTCACTGATTAATTTGATCCTTCTTTGAACCAGAACCAGTGAGAATAGTGTTTAAATGATGTTCCTCTCCCTCTTACTTTCCCTTCTTCTATAGTGTGTTTTGATGCCTCTTCAGATGGCATATTTTACCTTTTCCTAGCTCATCCTTTCCTTTTTCCCATTACAGTACCATTGATCCCCTTAATAGTCTTTTTTTTTTTTTAGACTCCATGTTAGTGCATTCATACCCACACCCTCTAAGTATAACCCTTTTGCAGGTCATGATAATCATAGAGATTTCAAATATTGACAGTTATCAGCTCCACATATAGGGATGTGAACATTTTGCTCTTGTTGCATCCCAAGTAATGAGCTTGTGTTTGTGGGTGTGGGTATGTGCACTTCTGCATGTGTGAGTCTATGTTACCCTTGTTTACCTTTTTATGTTCTTCTGGAGTCTTGTAATTGGAGATCAAATTTTCCATTGAGCTCTGGCTTTTTCATTAGGAAAGTCTGGAAGTCCCTTACTTCATTAAACGTCCATCTCCTTGCCTGAAAGATTATGCTCAGTTTTGCCGGGTAGTTAATCCTTGGTTGTAGTCCTAGCTCTCTTGCCCTACGAAATATCAAATTCCAGTCCCTCCGCTCTTTTAATGTAGAAGCTGCTAGGTCCTGTGTGATCCTAACTGTAGTTCCTCGATATTTGAATTGTTTCTTTTTGGCTGCTTGTAGAATTTTTTCTTTAATCTTATAATTCTGGAATTTGGCTACTATATTTCTTGGAGTTTTCAGTTTGGGATCTCTTTCAGGAGGAGTCCGGTGAATTCTATCAATAGCTATTTTATCTTCTGATTCCAGGACCTCAGGACAGTTTTCTTTGACAATCTCTTGGAGGATGTTGTCTAGACTGCTTTTCTCATCATGGCTTTCTGGTAGACCAATAATTCTTAGGTTGTCTCTCCTGGATCTGTTCTCTAGGTCAGTTATTTTTCCAGTGAGATATTTTACATTTTCTTGCAATTTTTCGATCATCTTGTTTTTTTCGATTGACTCCTGCTGCATCATAGAGTTCTGAGTTTCAGTTTGGTTGTATCTAATTTTTAGTGAATTATGGTCTTCAATAAGTTTTTGAAGTTCCTTTTTTAGGGAGGTATTTTCTTTTTCCAAGTTGGTCATTGCCTCCCTGATTTGGTCTTTAAAATTTTTCTTAAGCTCCTCCAGGAATGCTATTTGGGCTTGAGACCAGATCATGTTTCCTTCTGTGGTCTCTGGTGTGGGCAGAGAGTCTATATTGTCCTGTGTGTTTTGTTGTTCTTGCCCTGCATAGTATGCTCGAATAGACTTTCTTGCCTTCCCCTTCTCCTTTTCAGCTTCCTTCCTTCCCATTGTGACTTCCTGTTTCTTAGTGTCTCAGGCTATGAGTTTGGGGCCTGATCCTTGACTTTGAATACCTCTGGGTGGCTAGTTTATGGCTAAGTCAGGGAAGTCAGTGAGGAATGTAGATGTGTAGGTGGGGTTGAGTCTGACCACTTCAGATTTCTGCCTCTATACCCCTGGGCTATAAGTAGTCTTTTGTTGGTGAGGTGAGGTGGGGCTAGTTGGGTCCCCTCCCTCTCTTCTCTTCAGATTCCTGGCTGTCTCAGTTACACCCTTTCTTGGAGATTCTCAAGCCTGAGGCTATTTCCATTAACTTGGGATTTCAGTCTGGGTGGGAGACTTATCTTTGGGTTTTCTGCTTCATGAAGGAGGGATGGGAGGATCAGAGCAGCTAGAATTTACTTTGCCATTCCAGCCCCTGTATCATACAGGCAGGCAGTTTCTAAATTTCCAGGCTGGGGGCTGAATGCAGCCTGAGAAGCCACTCTCTCCACTGGGGGCCCGATTCTCCTACCTGGCTCCAATGATCCGTTCCCTCTGCGAGATGACTGCGATTCGTCCTTGGTAAGTCTGCAGGCTGGGGCTTTTTCTCTCTCTGGTGTAGTCTGCTTGCCTGCTCTTAGGTCTGAGCTGTGCAGACCCCACGCGCTCTGCGCTCGACCTGTGCGGGCACTCTGGGCAACCTCCTGTGCTGGATTCTGCCACACTCTGTCTTCCACTGGGCTTCGTCACTCCGGAATCTGCTCAGATTTACCCTTTTGGACTTAGTGACAGAGGAGCTCAGCGAGGTTACTGCTTCCTTTCCGCCATCTTGGCTCCGCCCCCCATTCTTTCTTTTTTTTATCACACTGACTTAAAGTCTATTAATTTTTTTCATAATACCAGCTCTTAGTGTTATTTATTAATTCAATGGTTGTCTTAAATTCAATTTTATTAATCTCTCCTTTGAATTTAATTATTTCTAATTTACTATTTAATTGGGGATTTTTAATTTGTTCCTTTTCTAGTTTTTTTCAATTTCATGCCCAATTTGTTGACCTCCATTTTCTCTATTTTATTGATGTATGCATTCAGGGATATAAAACTTCCCCTAAGAAATGCTTTTGCTGCATCCCACAAGTTTTGTTATGTTGTCTCATTATTGTCATTCTCTTGAATGAAGTTACTGATTATTTCTATAATTTTTTGACCCACTCATTCTGTAGGATTATGTTATTTAGTTTCCAATTAGTTTTTGTCTATCCTGCCATGGCCCTTTATTACATATAATTTTTATTGCATCATGATCTGAGAAGGATGCATTTAATATTTCTGCCTTTTTGCACTGAATTGTGAAGATTTAATGCCCTAGTTCATGGTCAGTTTTTGTGTATGGGCCATGTACCACTGAGAAGAAGGTATATTCCTTTTTATCCCCATTCAATTTTCTCCAGAGGTCTACCATATCTATCTTCTCTAAGATTCTCTTTATCTTCTTAACTTCTTTCTTATTTATTTTGAGGTTAGATTTATCAAGTTCAGAGAGGGGGAGATTGAAGTTCCCCACTAATATAGTTTTGCTATTTATTTCTTTCTCTAACTTCCTTAACTTCTCCTTTAGGAATCTGGATGCTATACCACTTGATGCATAAATGTTTAGTAATGATATTGCTTTATTTTTGCTGGTGCATTTTAGCAGGATATAGTTTCCTTCATTATCTCTTTTAATTAGATCTATTTGTGCTTTTACTTTATATTAGATAAGGATTGCTACCCCTGCTTTTTTTTTTTAACTTTAGCTGAGGCCTAATACATTTTACTCCAGCCTTTTACCTTTACCCTGTGTGTATCCACGTGTTTCAAATGTGTTTCTTGTAAACAGCATATTGTAGGATCATGGTTTTTATTCCATTCTGCTGTCTGCCTCCATTTTATGGGAGAGTTCATCCCATTCATATTCACAGTTCTGTTTACTATTTGCTTTTTTTCCCCTCCATCCTATTCCCTCTCCTATTTATGCTTTTATTTTTTCCTTCTCCCTTCCACTTCTTAAGAGTTTTCCTTTTGACCGCCACCTCCTTCAGTATTCCCTCCTTCTCAGCCCCACTCCCTTTTCCTATCTTTCTACCTTATTATTTCTTCCCTCCCTTCTAAGCACTCTTCCCTTTTCTTAGCCCTCCCCCTCCTACTTCTTGTGGGGAAAGATATATTTTTATACTTAATGCAGTATGTTATTTCTTCCTTGAACCAAGATTGATGGGAATAGATCTCATGTAATGCTCCTCTCCCTCCCTTCTTTTGCTCTATTATGGCAGATTTTATGTCTTTTCTTGACAGAGTCCTATACTTAACTGATTGTTATTTCCTCCTTACACCATAACCAATGAGAGTGAATCTCATTTAATGCTCTTCTCCCTCTCTTCTTTCCCTCTACTATAATGTTTTTATGTCTTTTTGTGTGGCATAATTTACTCTTTCCCCCTTCATCCTTTCCTCTTCTTCCATTGCAGTCCCTTTGCAGCCCTTAATAAGGTTTTTTATTATCGTTTTGTTTAATTTGTACCCACACCATCTATCTATATCTCTTTTAGATGTTGCTGTAAGTATAGAATTCTCAATATTAATAGATATCAGCTTCTCATATGGGGTTGTAAATAGTTTACTCATAAAATAGCAAGTTATGTGTATGTGTGTGTGTTTTTTCCTTATTTACCTTTCTGTGTCTCTTTTGAGTTTTGTAATTGGAGGTTGAATTTTCCATTGAGCTCTGGCTTTTTCATCAGGAAGGTCTGGAAGTCTGTTATATCATTGGATGACCATTTCCTTGCCTGGAAGATTATGTTCATTTTCACTGGATAGCTGATCCTTAGTTATAACCTGAGCTCTTTTGCCTAGCAAAATATCATATTCCAGTCCCTCCAATATTTCAATGTAGAGGCTTCCAGATCATGTGCAATCCTCACTGTATTTCCAAATATTCGAATTATTTCTTTGTGGCTACATGTAGTATTTTCTCCTTTACCTGATAGTTCTGGAATTTGGCTACAACATTTCATGGAGTTTTCCATTTGGAATCTCTTTGAGGAGGTGGCTGGTGGATTCTCTCAATTTCTATTTTACCCACTGGTTCTAGTATCTCAGGGGCAGTTTTCCTTGATGAGCTCTTGGAAGATTTTGTCCAGGCTCATTTTGTCATCATGATTTTCCAGTAGACCAATAATTTTCAGTTTATCTCTCCTGGATCTGTTTTCCAGGTCAATTATTTTTCCATTGAAATATTTTAACTTTTTTCTAATTTTTCATTCTTGATGTTTTATTTGACTGATTCTTGGTGCCTCATAGAGTCATTAGATTCAATTTGGTTTATTCTAATTTTTAGTGAATTATTTTCCTCGGTTTTTGAAGCTCCTTTTCCATATGTTCAGATTTCATTTTTAGTTCACACATTTTTCTTTTTAAGGAACTGTTTTCTTCATTGGAACACTTTTCTAATTTTGCAATTTTGATTTTAAAAGAATTATTCATTTTGTTTTCTACCTCTCTCATTTGGTTTTCAAAGTTCTTTTTGAGCTCATCTAAGAATGCTTTCTGTGCGTGAGACCAGTTCATATTCCCTGGTGAGGTTTCAGCTATGGGTGTAAAGTCAATGCTTGCTGTCTCCTTCTGAATTTGGCTCCTCACACTAACAATAATAGGATTTGAGAGTCTTTCTCTTTGCAGTCTGTTTTTACCCATTTTGAGGAAGGGCCTTACCCATGCCCTTCCTCTAGGGCCCCCAAGACTTTATTGTTTAAAATTTTGCTCTGGGGCACTAATTAATGTGTTTTCAGAGTCAGAGGGGTGATTGGAGCAGCCAGGGTTCACTCTGCCATCCTGGTCCCTGGAAGTTCAGATAGGTACCATTTAAATTTCCAGGCTGTGTGTTGGTAGTCCCAGGAGTAGCTGCTGCCACTGCCTCAGGCCCTGCATTTGTCTCTTACACAGCTTGGTCAGATCCCATCTCTGTGGTGATAGGCTTGGGAATGGCCCTTGTGGTTGGTGGATCAACTTGCCACCAGGTTGACCATGCCTTGTCTGGGCCTCTGTGTGCCATGTTGTCCAGGCCTCTGCACACTTCCCCTGTCTTGTCTGGGCCTCTCATTTTTTACTTTTGTTTGATATTTAAGACATTTCTTTCATTTGTTAGAGCAGTATTTCTTTCTCCCTGCTAACTGAAAAAAGGAACACAATCCACTAACCCTTTTACTTTTTCCTCTACAATAGAAACATATTTGAACTTTGGACATAGCTCATGATACATGGTACTTGAAGAAAAAAACAAATAAAATATATTTGGTTCAAGAAATTTTTTTTTACAAAATTTTATTTACCTACCATATTGTTTTATGCAAATTCCACAGCTCATGTTCTTCATTTGTTGACCCTTAAAAGTGATAGCATGCCAGACTTTCTATTTGTTGGCACAACTCCAGGGAGATCAGCATATCTTATGTCACCTTGCAGCTTTTCTCTAGCTGCTTTACTTTCCTGGACACTGAGCTACCTTGACCTTATGGAACTTAAACCTTTGGACATAAAACAAAACTAAACTATGTGATTAAAACAAACATTTTCTCTTAACCCTTTTCTCCAATATGGAATCAGAATTTTTATTGGAAGACCACTTTTTTTTTCATTTAATCAAGTTTAGGTATTTAACAGAAGTCATTACTTTCAGAATCTATTTTCAGCACTTCAATTACTATAAAATGTATTTTAGGATAATTGTGATCTCTTATATTATTGTTCATAAAAGTGATGTATTCCTCCAATGAAGTCCTACTCAGATGCCCCATCATAACATGAAGATGACACTAAGTCTATTAAGGATATACCAACAGAGTGCAAGCTTTGGCAGGTCTTTTTGAGCAGAAAAAAAGTTTCAAATTCAACCCTAGTAAATTGAGTGTTTATGTATGATCTTAAATTTGCCCACTAGGAAGCAATTTTTCAACTTTTATAGTTTGTGAATAAGATATACTGTATTAAAGTCAGCTGGGCTTGTGATCAGCTTTGCTAGAGGGACACACCAAAAGGATGCATCCCTTTGATGCATTGAATCATGGATTAATTAAGCAGTGGGTAATTTTTAATATTACACTTTGTTGATATCAGATAAAATATACCCTTTGCTGTGCATTTCCTTTTGTCCAAAGCCAGTCTTTTTCCTTACTAACCAAAACATCCACAAGGTGCCTGCCGTGAAAAGATCATAGGAGTTGAGAATAAAATCAGCAAAAGCATTAGAAAGTATCTTAAATACCTATGAATTATTCATATGAGCATTATTTTGCTTTCAAATTAGCACTGATTTTATAATATGGTTTATTTTAATAAAATAATTTAGATGTTAATGAGTTATTTTTCAGAATTCACCTATATCTATTACAATTAATGCATAAATATTTAAATGAATTTTAGATATCTCTACAGTTACCTCATTACAAAAATATGACAAACTGTCAGGAGGAATAAGGGGGAGATGGAACATCCCTTCATTAAGAGTATTCAAGCAATTGTTGAGTATTTAATAGGTATCGGGATTCTTGTTCAGGTCCATCAGGGTGGACAAATTGATATCCATTTTCTTAGGAACTTTATTCTGTGGAATTACTTAATTCTTGGTTTAATTATGCTTATTGTTATGGGTTATTTTTTTGTGTAAGCATTGTTAACTATATTTACTATAGTTAATTAAATTAATTAATTAAATTTAATATTTAACTATATTCAATATTTTGATGGATTTGTGTAATGGCAAGCACAGAAGTAGTTCACACCTTGTTTCAGCTATTGAATTAACTCCTTGTTTCAGTTCAAGTTTCTTTTGAGCCTTATATCAAGTCTGTTAAGAAACAATGTGTGAGCCCCACAGCTTGTGAAGCCTAGAACTCATGAATTCCTGCAACAGAAAGGGGAAAAGTTAACAATTACATATAAGGAGAATTTCCAGGCTAGAGACCTTATAACTGAGAAGAGGACTCTTGGGGTGGCAGAGTCAAGAAGGAGAAAATTTGTGGTATTCCAGCACTCTGTTCATCTGCTCTGTCTGTGTTGATGTTTGTTTGTGATATTTTGTACAGAAACCTTGGGGCATTACTGTAAGCCCTGAAAGAAGATTTTCTGGTTGTATGTTTATAAAAGTCCCGGAAGAGGGCTTTGGAGGGTCTGGGACTTTACTGATGATTTGTGCTGACCTCTTGGACCTTATTTGTGGGTCTGTGTTGATTTCTATGTTGAGTTCTCAGACCTTGTTGGTGGGTCTGAATTGATTTCACAGGCACATAGCGAATTAATGATGGTCCTGGAAATGTATATGAATATTATGATGGCTCTGTCAAACTTTTTCTTCCCAGAAACAGAAACTGCGAAGGACTTGGGGTGGATTGGATACTGTGGATTTCAATATGGAATGGGAACTGGATGAAGAACTGGACAAGGAGCTGGGAGCTGCCTGCATTTGAACCCAGGTGACAGTTGGATCTGGGACCATGGAAAAGGAACCATGGAAGCTGAGACCCAGCCATGAGTCAAACTGAAAGAAGACTTTACTTGGATATTGTGTACTGACTGAGAAGATTATGATTTACTGTGACCTAGGGATGGAGACCTTTATCTTTTGTACTTTGTGATTGAATTAAGGATTTTGTGATTGACTAAATGAATGTACTTAGTTGAAAACTATGTGACCTCTTTGGTGAAAACTATGTGGACATTTTAGTGATAAGTTGTTGAGTTGTGATATGGCAAATGCTGTATTTAGATTTTCTGTGATTAGTTATAACATTGTGAATGCTGTACCTTGATTTTCTGTGAATGTTTTGCTCTGATTTTCTATTGAATAAATAGACATTTTGCTATACTATGTAATCAGAATCTTGAAAGCTGTTTACAGCAGCAGTCCTATTGAAAGCTGCTTGTGCTTGGCTTTACAATTTATCATCCAACTTATCTGAGTACTCTTTCTTGTTCAATGTGATTCACCTCTATGTCTTGCAGAAATACTACACAGAGGAGTATGTACTTTTGAAACATGCTGGAGTTTGTCATTTAGATATTTTGACATTGAATTGATATGATTGTAGAAAGGTTATTAAGATTATTTTTGATATTATGTATAAATGGCCCATCACACATTACAGTCCCATCTCTTTCAAGTGTTATACAATATGTTGCTTCTTGTGGTAGTCCTTGCATATTACTATACCTTGCACAAATAATCAAAGGCAAGCTAAATGTTGCAGGCTTCTTTTTGTCACATCTGTCAGTAATCTAAAACACATGGTACAGATCATATTATTTTGCCAAATCACACATATTCATCTCTTGTGTTATTAAATGTCAAAGAATGAGACAGGGAGAAATTAACAAAGTTATCAGATGTAGCTGGGACTGGAGCAAAACTGTGAAGTCACCAAAATTAGGTGATATAGAAAATAATAGCTTTGAAGTATTAATGTTTTTTATCTCTGTTTTCATTAGGAAAATCTAATTTAGATGGTAAAGACTTCAGTTATGCCTTTTCAAACTAATATAAGGCTGTGTGATTTGTATTATTTTTTAAAACTATGTTAACTTATTGAAGTAAAAAAAAACTTAAAGTAATAGAAATGTGCAATTTTCAGTAACTGGTAAAAACCCAATTTATTTTATCTTTTCAAGTTATTAGAACCTTTTTCATTTTGCTAAATTTCGTAAAGAATACATCAATGAAGACAAGTAGAATAGCAGTCTCTGATATGAGCTAGCTCATTCCTTACTGCCTACAAATATGTCTAAGAATTCACTGCTCCACTACCCTTAAAATAACAAGGCCAATGATAATGATGAGAATTGACTATGTCAGGGAAGAAAGCAATCCTTCATTTGACTTTACCATTTCCTCAAGCTATCATCCAGTTTTTCTCCTACTGCTTTCTAAATAAATTGTTGCATATGATAATGATGGAGTACTATAAGAAATGATGGTGGGAGTGGTTTGAGAAAACAACAACAACATGGGAAGACCTGTATGAACTGATACAAAAGGAAGTGAACAAAACCAAGAGATCATTATATACATTAATACCAATATTGTAATGCTGATTAACAGAGAATTTTAGCTTGACATTTTTGAAAGAATATTAAGAGTAAATAAATATTTTATTTGAAAAGAAAATGCAGTATTATATTTTTATTTTTCCTTTTAGAATTGAAACCATTGCAGAAAGCAGTCTCATTTGCTCAAAGGATAATCCTTGATCATATTGGCAATATGTCATTTTTCACCCCATAAAGGGAATGGTACTTTGAGTGATTCATGCTCTGAGTGGCTCCTTCAAAAGCAAAAATTATTTGAAACTGAGGATGACTTATTCTTAGTTTCTAGCATAAGTGTGAAGAAGCATTCTTTGTTCTTTAGAATGTATAAAGAACATTCTTTATTAGTTAATCATTCAGCCATATTCCTGTTGGATTTTATTTTTTAGTTTTTTTGTCCATTTTTTTGCATTTTTTAGTATTTATTTTTCCTGTTACATGTAAATAACAATTTTTTTAGTTTTTATTTTTGGCTTTTTGGAGGGGGAAGACAGGGCAATTGGTGTTAAGTGACTTGCCCAAGGTCACATAGCTAGTAAATGTTAAGCGTCTGAAGCTGGATTTGAACTCAGGTCCTCCTGACTCCAGGGCTGGTGCTCTATTCACTATGACACTTAGCCACCCCTAAACAACAATTTTTAACATTTGTTTTTAAAACTTCAAGTTCCATATTCTCTCCCTTCCTCCCTCCCCACATCCCCCTCATTGTTAAGGCAATAAATTCCATATAGGTTATGTGTAGTCATGTAAAACATATCCATAATATGTAGTTAGTAATTAGTAATGTTGTAAAAGAAAACATAGAACAAAAAACAAACCCTCAAGATACAGAAAGTGAAAAAAAGTTCCTTTAATCTGTATTCAGACACTATCAGTTCTTTCTTTAGGGATGGATAACATTTTTCATTCTAAGTATTTCAGAGTTTTTATGGATTGTTGCATTGCTGAGATTAGCTAAGTCATTCATAGGTGATCATCTTATAATAGAGCTGTTACTTTATATCCATTACATTTGACTTTGCATCAGCACATGTATGTCTTTTCTGAGAGCATTCTGCTCTTCATTTCTTATAGTACAATAGTATTGCATAATAATTACATACCACAACTTGTGCAGTCATTCCCCAATTGATGTACTTCCCCTCAAATTCCAATTCTTTATCCCCAGAAAAGAGCTGCTATAAATATTTTTGAACATATAAGTCCTTTTTCCATTTTGAGTTTTTACCTCTTTGGAGATACAGACCTCATAGACTTTGGAGATACAGACCTCATTGCTTTGGCAAAGGGTATGCACAGTTTTATAGCCCTTTGAGAATAGTATCCAATTGCTCTATAGAATGGCTTAATCAATTCACAACTCCAACAACAGTACATTAAAGACTCATTTTTCCCACATCCCCTCCAACATTTGTCATTTACTTTTTCTGTCCCATTATGTAATTTAACAGACATGAAGTAGTACCTCAGAATTGTTTTAACTTTCATTTCTCCAATCAGTAGTGAGTTAGAATATTTTTTTTTTGTGTGGCTATTGATAGCTTTAATTCCTTCATGTGGAAACTCTATCTTTTGATAATTTATCAAATGGGGAATGGGTCTTATATTATTTTTAGATTATAAATTTTTATTTATTTACCAGTTTTGTTGGCACATAATTGGTTAAATAGTTTCTGAAATTATCTTTAACTATTTTTTTCAAATGCTTTTTAACTTATAGTTTACATCATTCATTTCTGCAAGATTTAGAGTTACAATTTTCCCCCATTTTTCCCTACCCCCCACCCCAGAATAGCAGTCCCACAGGATATCCCCTCATCCAATCTGCTCTCTCCCACATCTTCTCCCATACCCCCTTCAACTTTTTCAGTAGGGCAAGGTGAATCTCTGTGCCCTGATGCCTGTATATCTTATTTCCCAATTATATGTAAAATAGTATTAAGAATAGTATTTATATATTCTTAAATATTGATTTTAAAATTTTTTATTCTCAGTGGGAAGTTAGTTTCTCTGTGTCATTTTGTGGGTTCTGTCGAATGGGTCTTATTTTTATAAATTTGATACAGTTCTCTATATATTAGACAAAGGAAGCCTTTATCAGAGAAACTTGCTTCATCTTTTTTCACAGTTACTGCTGCTAACTATATTTCCTTCCATCTGCAAGTACAAGAAAGGTGGGATTTTTGTTGTTTTCTTTTTGGAGTTCAGTTTCCCACACTCAGGCTAAATTGTAAACATATGAAGTATTAATCTCCTTTCAACCCTGGTAATTCATAGCTGTGGTGAGTCATGTAGGTGTGTGCCTTCTGGTTCTGAGTCAATCATGGGCTGAGCCTTTGTTATATATTCTGGGAGGTTGGCATTTTGATTTATGGGTTTGCTCATGAGAAGGACCTTTTGATTCCCTGGATTGGATTCTAAGTAGCCATTTGTTAAGAGCCCCTCAACTAATCAACTTTTGGTGATCTCCTGGCCTGGTGGTGTATGCAGGTGTTTGTATTACTCTGTTTAGACAGAGTTTAGACAGTTGGAGCCCTGTCTATTGAATTCTTTCTTGGACTGCTTATCTGTACTTATTTGTCTGTTAATTAAAGAGCATTAACCCCTTTAAAGCTGTCTTTCCTTTGGAAAAGCAGATCAAAAAACCTGTGCTAGCAGTCCACACAGTGTGCTTTTAAACCATCCTATTCCCCCTAGCCCCATTTATTCTATTCTTTTTCTCCTTTCACCCTGTCCTTCCCTAAACATGTTTTGCTTCTGATTATCCCTTCCCTCAATCTGCCCTCCCTTTCATCCTTCCCCCCTTTCCCCCTTCTCCTTCTATTTTCCTGTAGGGTAAGATCTATTTCTATACCCCATTGCCTAAGTATCTTAATTCCCAATTACATGTAAAAATATTTTTAACATTTCTTTTTATAATGTTAAATTCCAAATTCTCTCCCTTCCTCACTTCCCACCCACTCTCATTGAGAAGACAAGCAATTTGATATAGGTTATCCATGCATAGTCATGCAAATCACTTTCACAATAGTCATGTTATATAAGACTAATTGTATTTCCCTCCATCCTATCCCCCTAAATCTATTTTCTCCTTTTACCCTATCCCTCCTCAAAAGTTTGTTTTTCATAACCCCCTACTCCAATCTGCCTTTCTATCATCCTACTTCTTTTATCCTCTTCCCATACCCAATTGAGTGTGTATGTTATACCCTCCTTAAGCCAGTTCTGATAAGTGTAAGGTTCACTAATTCCCTTTCACCTACTCCCTCTTACCCTCCACTGTAAAAACTTTACCTTGCCTCCTTCCTGTCATTCTACCTTCCCTTTCTCTTTCTCCCAGTACTTTCCTCTCTCACCCTTTAATTTTATTTTTATAAAGCATTCCTTCATATTCAACTCACAGTGTATCCTGGTCTATATATATTCTGTCCAACTACCCTAACAATGAGAAAGGTCTCATGAGCTATAAATATCATCTTTCCATGTAGGAATGTAAACAGTTAAACTTTAATAAGTCCCTTATAATTCCTCTTTCCTGTTATCTTTTCATGCTTCTCATGAATCTTGTATGTGAAAGTCAAATTGTCCTTGTAGCTCTGAACTTTTCTCAAAAATGCATCGGAATTCTCTATGTCACTGAATATCATTTTCTCCCTCATGGATTACAATACATTTTGCTGGGTAGGTTATTTTTTAATTTTAATCTTAGCTCCTTTGACTTCCAAAAGCATGTTCTAAACCCTCTAATCACCTTAATGTAGGAGCTGCTAAATCTTATACTACCTTGATTATGGTTCTACAGCACTTGAATTGTTTCTGGATGCTTACGATATATTATTCTTGCACTGAGAACCATGGATTTGGCCATAATATTCCTGGGAGTTTTTATTTTGGAATCTCTTTCAGGAGGTTATTGATGGATTCTTTCAATTTATATTTTACCCCCTGGTTCTAGAATATTAGGGCAGTTTTCCTTGAAAATTTCTTGATATATGCTGTCTAGGCTCTTTTTTTTTTTTTAAGCAATTGGGGTTAAGTAACTTGCTCAAGGTTACATGGCTAGTCATTATTTGTGTGTGGGTGCTCATTTTCTGAGGCCAGATTTGATCTCGGGTCATCCCAACTCCGAGGCCGGTGCTCTTACTCACTGCACCACCTAGCCGCCCCTTTTAGGGCAATTGGGGTTAAGTAACTTGCCCATGGTCACATGGCTAGGTTTTTGTTTGTGTGGGTTAAGTGTCTGAGGGCAGATCTGAACTCAGGTCCTTCTGACTCTAGGGCCAGCGCTCTACTCACTGCGCCACCTAGCCGCCCCAAAGGCTCTTTTTTTTTTTTTATCATGGCATTTTGGTAGTTCAAGAATTTAAAAATTATCTTTCCTGGATCTATTTTTTTATATCAATTGTTTTTCCAATGAAATGTTTCACATTTTTTTCTATTTTTCATGCCTTTGTTTTTGTTTTATAATTTCTTGCTTTCTCATAGAGTCATTAGCCTCCATTTGCTCCATTATAATTTTTAAGAAATTATATTCTTCAGCAAGCTTTTGGACCTCCTTTTCCATTTGGCCAATTCTTTTTTTTTTAAGGTGTTCATTTCCTTACTGACTTTTTGAATTTCTTTTGCCATTTGGTCAAGCCTGTTTTTTAAGTTTGTTATTTTGTTCAGTATATTTTTTGGGGGGTGGATCCTTCAGCAGATTGTTGACTCATTTTTCACAATTTCAGGTTAGACATTTCTAAACAATTGAGCATAATACAAACTTGATCTGACCTCCAAAGTCAGGGGCAGCTGGGTCTTACCTTATACCGGCCTTCAGTGTATACCTTGTGGTAGTCCAGCTATGTTCCCCAAGAAAGGATTCACAAGGCAGGAGAGTCAAAGTGTAGGAAGACTTTATTCAGCAGCTTCTTTTCCAGTTATATCCTCATCTACATCCTACTCTATCCTAACTCTCAACCCTTTGAGCTTCCCTCCTTTTATCCCCCTTCAGCCCCTCCTTCCCCTCAGGCAGAAGTTGCCACATCACCAAGTCTGAGATAAAGCCAAGGCAACAAGTCAGAAGGTCATGGAGCTCTCAGCCTGGAACAGAGCTTATCTCAGGGAACATCTGATTCTCCTCCACAGAGCTGTCACAAAACATGAACCACAACAATGTCAGCATGTAATTTACACAAAGTGTGGTTCACTGCAGAGTCAGCCCGTTCTGGGTCTCATGCTTCCAGGGGAACTGCACATATACCTACTTCATTGGTTTGGGGAACTCCAAAGGTAAAAGCTGCCACCACCATTAAGGATCAGCAACTCATCTACTAACATATTGTCAGAGACAGAGATAACTGAGGTTTTATGATTTGTCCATGATCACATGGATAGAAGGTGTCAGTGATAAGACTTGAAATATGGTCCCTCTGACTCCAAGGTTTCTCTTCTATGTGTGGCCCTTCCTTCACTGTATTAATACACATATCATAAACATAATGAAGCTAATATTTATTTAATTCTAGTAGAACAAATAAGGGACTTAGAACTATTAGAATAAAGGGAATCATCGAAGAAATGTATTATTGAGAAAATATGTCTGGTCATGTGTTGACTATGTGAAAGTAACTATTGGACACTTTATATTTTCCACTGGTGTGCATGCCAGTAGCAAGGCAAAGCAAGGAAGCACCCCAAAATGTTGGGTGCAAAACCTAGGGAAAACTTATGTGAAGGCCTGGATAAAAGTCACAGAAGATAGATACAGATGGGTTGAGATCTATATTGTTGTAGACAAACTCTAAATTAATCAAATCCAAGATCCATTTGATTATTTTAGTGTATTCTCAAGGCAGTTTTTCAGCATGTTTTAGTGTCTTAGGGTCATTATTCAGAACATTGACTCCTGCCAAATGTAGATATATAGAACTGTCAGTTAATCAAGAGTTCTGTCTAATAGAATATGAGAAAAAAAATAATAGTTTCATGAATTTGATTTTCTAATGCTGTATTATCTCTGTATTGGGAAGATAGATTTCTAAAATTATTAGAAAACTAGTAATTACTTAATAATTAAAGAAAGAAAAATAATAGAGTATCAGTATAATTATGTGTGTCACTATATAATTTAAACTGGACCAATAAAATGTGAAAGATAGTTTTAGAGGCCAAGAAAAATTATATATGTCATTTCATATTTCATGTGCATCACTTAGCAGAATACTGGCAGGATAGGAGTAAACATGCAAACAAAGTGAAATGGAATCAATAATATGAATATTCTATTATGTACACAGTGGTGTAATATTTCATGCTAAGAAAGCACTGCAGCCTCTTTATTAACTGTAAGTAAAGTCATAAAATCTTTAACAAATAGGAAATGAAAACCTTGTGCCAGCACATTATTCAAAACTCTAAAAGATAAGTTGGATCTTTGCCTATAGAATGGCTCAATAGTTTCCTGGTTAAAGTAAATCTGATACCCAGATGAATATTTATCAGAGGTATGCTAATTAACAGAAGACTTTAAAAATTTCATCTTTAGCAAATATGAAAACTTCAAAAATATAGATGGGAGGGATGGTGTGTGCAATCATTCCAAAGAAAATTCCTAACCAGCTTTATATTCACACATATACCACCAACATCATTAAAATATCACTTATCTTTGCAATTATAAGAAATACAAATTACTAGACAGAACCCCCTATTGCTGAGAGACAATTACATATATTTGTAAGCTTGGAAGTTTAATTATCTAGCCCAATCCTCTTAATACATTAAGAAAATGAAGTAAACAAAGCAGGATATGTCTGTACTGCTACATCAGTTAAATCTGTGCCCATATTATTAGGATATATGATTCTGTCATCAGGAAAAATATCCTGAAGCTGGACTCAGAATTCTAGTCTTCTGTCTTGTGATATCACATTTTTCTATGTTACAGAAATGGGCAAACTAGAGGCCAGAAGGGATAAATTAACATAATACTTACTTGACACTATCTGATTAGTATGAAAATTAAATGAGATAACATACATGAAGCACTTTCCCAATCTTAAAACCCTATATAAATAGTAGCTTCTACTACTGCTGCTGCTGCTGCTTTTACTATTACTACTGATGTATGCATCATTATGGGTACAACATATACTAATATGGATTTACCTATTATAAATTCTTTACATCTTCTCCTTCTGTGGGTTTTGTGTTCTCATCATTCAATAGTTCTTCCAGAGAAAATATAGTAGTATGCTATAGGCATTCCTTTTTGTCTTTTAATATTTATTGTATGCTGGTGTGACCCCCCAGGTTGTCTATCTATTAGCCTATACTTTAGATATTTGATAAGCCCTCTTTAATTTTTAGTCATATGTAATTTTGATGATAACTTTAATGAGACATACAAGTCATTATTGGTATCAAAATGCAGCCTATTTTCCACCCAAAATTGTGATTATTTATTGGCTTTTGGAGTTATCTACATTTTTTTATTCTTCTGAGATTGTGCCATACTCTGAGAAACATAACTATATTAGCATGAAAGGTAAAATGTTGTTATTAAAAATTATTTTTGGTAACAGTAGGCATATGAGTCACAGATTACGTGTGCCTTTAATGTGTTCACTTCTGAATTGTATAAAAACTGTACCATACTCAAAGTAAAAATTAAATTTTTATGCTGAAAATATATTAGCCCACGTCAGCATATTTTTGTGCTTCTTCCATAGCACTTTCATATTCTACTATGTTCCCATGTTTCCTATCTCCCTTGCTAAATTGTAAGTGAACTGGGGAGAGACCTCTCCTTTTTTTCTTCTTTAGAGATAGCAAAGCTGAGTAGACAAGGTGTTGGACTTGTTATAAAGAAATAGATTTGAAAACTATCTTGAACACTTACTGTACCAGCTGTCTGGTATTGGGCAAGTTACTTAATATATTAGTTTACTACCATCTAAAATAGGGATAATACTATTTGATATACTATACAAAGTTGTGAGAAAAGTTGTTAGAAATCTTGAAAGTATCATATGAGTGAAAAATATTATTGTATAATTTTATTATGTATGTATCAAATGAGATAATATGTACAATATTTAAAGCCTCATATTATTTTTGTTATCGTTATAGCAGCTTGGCTTGAATAAAAATTTCAAGAGATGAAATTCCAAGTGATAAAAATAAATGTATTAAATCAACCAGCCAATCAATAAAGTAACAGCCAGTGATTTTCTCAATAATCAAACACTCCAAGGGAGAATATGAAGCACTTTTGCCTGAACAAATGAAATTCAATATTTAATGAATACATACTGAGAAGCTGATTTAACAATCCACAGTCACTCCTACCTAATCAGTCCATTGTAGAGGAGGAGGTCAGCTGAGAATGTTGTCTGGCCATTAGGAATGAGCCCCCTTCAGCAATATGGACACTATGATCTTGTTCTCTCTGGTTTGGATTCTCCTTCATAAGTTGGGTTGCCCAAGTCTTTAGTAAAGGGAAGCAAAGATAGGAGCTCTTTCCCCAGGAAGGATCTAATTGAAATTGGAATCTATGCCATAGATAGAAATCAGGTTCTCAATTTGGTGTGGTCCCGCCCAAATGCCTTAAGCAGATACCTTGAAAAGAGTTGGAATGCTTTTCTCATTCTTAATCCAGGGAGTGGTTTCTTTTTAAATTAGCCTTTTGACAAGATGGGAATATTACAAATTTTATTAATAATAAAATATATAGCATGAAAATGAATTTCTCTCATCACTACTAGGGAAATACAGGAGGGAACATATACCAGATATTCATGTCAAACCACCATCAACATCTTCATTACCACTTCTTTCTTTCTTTCTTTCTTTCTTTCTTTCTTTCTTTCTTTCTTTCTTTCTTTCTTTCTTTCTTTCTTTCTTTCTTTTAATTTTTGGAGGGCAACTGGGGTTAAGTAATACAGCTAGTTTTTGTGTTAAGTGTCTGAGGCCAAATTTGAACTCAGGTCCTCCTGACTCCAGGGCCAATGCTCTACTCACTGCACCACCTGGCCGCCTCACCATTACTTTAAAAAAATTTTTTTTAAGTTTTTATTGATATCTTTTTGTCAATCTTTATCTTAATTTCCCTTAGAATTCCTCCTATGCCTGTCCCAAAAATCCAGCCCATTTAATAAATTTCACTTTTAAAGACAAAATAGAGGGAAAAATCAGCATGATTGATAAACATATTGAAAGTTTGAACATATGTGCAATGTACAAAACACACTTGAGAATCCCCCCTTTCTGCAAAGACTTGGGGTACAAGGGTCTTCTCAGGCCTCTTCTTGCAAGCCATGCTTGATTTTTATAATATTGCTATATTCACTTATTTTTCAAAATTAAATTTTATGTTTATTGTTAGTTTACCTCATTCATTTCAGAAGATTTTGAGTTACACTTTTTCTCCCCATCTCTACCCCACACACCACCTCAAAACTGTGATCCCAATATATACCCCCTGCCCCAATCTGCTCTCTCCTATATCCTCCCTCATCCCACCTCTGACTTTCCAGTAGGGCAAGATAGATCTCTATGGAACAGTACATGTATATCTTATTTCCCAGGTGCAGTTAAAAAATAATGATTTTATACACACACACACACACACACACACACACATATGCACACATACATATATATGTATATATGTATGTATTAAACATTTGATTTTAAAACTTTGAATTCCAGATTCTCTCCCTTCGTCCTTCATCACCCACCCTTACTGGGAAGATAAGTAATCCAATATAGGTTGTACATGTGTAGCTATTCCAAACATTTCCATAGTGGATATATTGTGAAAGACTAATTATATTTCCTTCCATCCTGTCCCAAACCCACTTGTTCTATTCTTTACTTTGACCTTGTCTCTTTTCAAATGTGTGTGCTTCCAACTTTACTCCCTCCCAATCTGACTTCCCCTCCATCATCCCCTCCCATCCCCTTCCCCCCTATTCTCCTGTAGGGTGAGATACCCTATTAGGTGTGTATGTCATTCCCTCCCTAAGTCAAATTCAATGAGAGTAAGGTTGACTCATTTCCTTTTGCCTTTCTGTTCTTCCCATCCATTGTAACTATTTTCCCTTGCCTCTTCTATATGAGAAAATTAACCCCACTCTGTCTCACCTGTTCTCCTCTCATTATATTCTTCTCTCACCTCTCAATTACACCTTTTAATTATCATTCCTTCCTATTCAAATGGTTCTATGCCCTCTATATAAACCTGTACACATATATACACACACTCACATATGTATTCATAAGCCAATATACCCTCCTATATAGACATATATATGTATGTATACATGTATATGTGTACACACACACACACACACACACACACACACACGTTTTTATCCCCTTCAAATATTATCTGAGAAAAGTTTCATAAGTTACAATTATCATTTTTCCATGTAGGAATGTAAATAGTTCAACTCTTATATGGACCTTATGAATTTTTCCCCCTGTTTACCTCCTCATTCTTTTCTTTCTTCTTGTATCTGTATGTCAAATTTTCTATTTGGCTCTGGTTTTTTCATCAAGAATTCTTGAAAGTAGATGGTGGAGTAGAAACAGGACTTCTTCAGAGCCCCTGCTTCCAGATCCTCCAATTCATATAAAAGGTGACTCTGAAGAAACTTTGGAGTTACAGAAACCACAAAATGACACAGAGAAGCTAACCTACATCTGAGGACAGGCCAGCAGGCTGGCAGGAAGCAATCAGACTCAGTATGAGTCGAGCCCAGCATTGTGAAAGCTCATGGTTTTAGCATCAGGGCAGCCACAACAAGCCTCCAGCTGGAGGGAATTCAGATCACCAGCAGCTGCGGCAGTTTCCAAAATTATCAGACCAAAAATGCTAAGGACAAAGTAAGAGGTCAATACAGTGTGGACTTTGTGAACTGGGAGTTCGGGAGTGTGGTCAGGCCCTTACCTGCTGGAAGGAGAAGGAGTTGAGGCACTGTGGCCATGCAGCTGGCCCCACATGGCTGCTTCAGAGATGCTGGTCTTCAGATTGTAAGGGGAACAAGTGACCAGTCTGAAGGGTAATCATGCTTATATTAACCTGCTTAGATATGGATCACTGACTGGGGTGGAGGTCGGGGTGTGTGTGACCAGTTTGCCAGAGTGTGTGGAGGCTCCAAAGAAGGCACCTAACTAATAGCTCTAGCAGCTGAGAAAACTCCAGCAATTGGAACAAAGCTTCCCCCTCTGGTAGCAGAGTTCTACTGTGGCAAAAAGCTCAAAAGTCAAGTAATTGAGGGGCAACATGAGCAAAAGAGGGAAGCAAGACAAGCACAGGGGTATGACTATGGATTCCTTTTTTGGGGACAAAAAGTATTGGGGCATGGGACAGGAGGAAGACAATGAAGTGAGAACTCCTGCACCAGAAACTTCCAAGAAAAGAATAAGCTGCTTACAGGCCATAGAGGAGCTTAAAATGATTTTGAAAATCAAATAAGAGAAGTGGAGGATAAACTGGGAAAAGAAATGAGAATGATGCAAGAAAATTGTAAAATGAGAGTCAACAACCTGACTGAATGAAATAACACCATAAAAAGTAGACTAACTCAAATGGCAAAGGAGGCTCAAAAAGCCAATGAGGAGAAGAATGACTTAAAAGCCGAATTTGCCTGAGGGAAAAAGAATCTCAAAAGCTCAATGAGGAGAATCTTTCCTTTGGAATTAGAGTGGAGCAATTGGAAGCTAGTGACTTTATGAGAAATCAAGATACTATTAAACTGATCCAAACAAATAAAAAAAAATAGAAGGCAATATGAAATATCTCATTGGAAAAAGCACTGACTTGGAAAGTAGATGCAGGAGAGATAATTTTAAAATTATTGGACTCTGAACTAGAAATTGTCCTTCAAGACATTCTCAAGGAAAATTGCACTGTTTTAGAACCAGAGGGCAAAATAGAGGTCGAAAGAATCCACTGATCACCTGTTGAAAATGATCCCAAAAAAGAAAACTCCATTGGATATTATAGCTAGGTTCTGGAGTTCCCAGATCAAGGAGAAAATATTACAAGCATCCAGGAAGAAACAATTTCAATATTGTGGAAACACAATCAGGATAGCACAGGACCTGGCAGCTTCTACACTGAGGGATTGAAGGGCATGGAATATGATATTCCAGAGGGCAAAAGAGCTGGGATTGAAGCCAAGGGTCACCTACCCAGCAAAACTGAGTATCTTGTTTCAGGGGAAAATATGGTCATTCAGTGGAATAGAGGATTTTCAAGCATTCTTGAGGAAAAAAACCAGAGTTGAATAGAAAATTTGACATTCAGACACAAGAACCAAGAGATGCTTGAGAACGTAATCAAGGAAAAGAAATCAAAAGGAACTTATCAAAGTTGAACTATTTACATTCCTACATGGAAAAACAATAACTGTGTCAGATGAAACCTTTCTCATAATGAAAATAATTGAAGAAGGGTATATGGGCATATGTTTACAGTTATACATGGATAGAGGGCACAGAGTGAATTTGATGGGAAGGGATGATACTTAAGGGGTGAATTTAAGAGGTGAGAGAGGAAAGTGGCAAGAGGAGATGAGGAGAGACAGGGTAGGGTAAACTATCTCATGTAGAAGAGGCAAAGGTAAGTAGTTGCAGGGGAGGGGAAGAACAGGAAGGCAAAAAGGCAAAACCATATTCTCATTGAAGTTGGCTCAAGGAGAGAATCACATACATACTAAATGGGATATCTCACCTTGCAGGAGAGTAGGGGAAAGGGAGATGAGAGGGGGGATGAAGGAGGGGAGGGCATTCTGGGGGGAGAGGAGGTTGGAAGTACCCATTATCAAAGAGGGACAGGATCAAAGTAGGGAATGGACCAGGTGGGAGGTGAGATGGGTGGGAGGGAAATATAAGCAGTCTTTTACAATATATCTACTATGGTAGTGTTTTGCATAGCTATACAAGTACAACACATACTGAATTGCTTATCTTCTCAGAGGGAGTGGGTGACAAGGGAGGAAGGGAATGGATCTGAAAATCGAAGTTTTAAAATTAAATGTTTCATAAGATGTCCAGGCACTGGGGCTCAGAGATTCACTTTGCCCTAATGGCAAAGTCGAAGGGGGTATGGGAGAAGATATGGAAGAGAGCAGATTGGATGAGGGGATATCTAGTGGGACTGCTATTCTGGGGTGGTGGGTAGGGAAAAAATGGGGGGAAAATTGTAACTCAAATTCTGGTGGAAATGAATGATGTAAACCAGAAGTTAATAAAGCATTTGTTTAGCAAAAATATATTATTATTATTATTATTATTTTATATGTAAGTGCAAAATAAGATATACAGTCACTGGGGCATAGAGATCCACCATCACCTGTTGGAAAGTCAGAGGGGAGATAAGGGAAGACATAAGAGAGAGCAGTTTGGGGGAGGGGATATTCATTGGGATTGCTGTTTTGGGGTGGTTGATAAGGGAAAAAAGGGGAGAAAATTTGTAACTCAAAATCTTTTGGAAAGAATGATGTAAATTAAAATTTTAAATAATATATGAAAAAAGAATGCTTGAAAGTCTTCTATTCAATTGAATAACCATATTTACCCCTGAAACATGATACTCAGTTTTGCTGGGTTGGTGATTCTTATTTTTAATCCCAGCTACTTTGACCTCCAAAATATAATATTCCAAACCCTTCAATCACTTACTGTAGAAGCTGCTAGATCCTGTGCTATCCTGATTGTGTTTCCACAATATTCAAGCTGTTTCTTCCTGGATCCTTGTAATATTTTCTCTTTGATCTGGAAACCCTGGAATCTGGCTATAATATTCATAGGGGTTTTCTTTTTGAGATCTTTTTCAAGAGGTGGTCAGTGGATTCTTTCAACCTCTATTTTTCCCCCTTGTTCTAAAACATCAAAGCAATTTTCCTTGAGCATTTCTTGAAGTATGATTTCCAGGTTCTTTTTTTGATCATGGCTTTCTGGTAGTCCAATAATTTTTAAATGATCTCTCCTGGATGTATTTTCTTGGTCAGTGGTTTGTCCAATGAGATATTTCACATTGTCTTCTAATTTTTCATTTGTTTGTATCTGTTTAATAATGTCTTGATTTTTCATATAGTCACTAGCTTCCAGTTGCTCCAGTATAATTTAGAAGGATTTATTCTCTTCAGTGAGCTTTTGAGATTCTTTTTCCATCTGGCAAATTTGGATTTTTAAGGCATTATTCTCCCGATTGGGTTTTTGGGCCCCTTTTGCCTTCTGAGTTAGTCTATTTTTAAGGAGTTATTTTCTTCAGTTAGGTTGTTAACTTTCTTTTCCTGAATTTCCTGCATCATTTTCATTTCTCTTCCCAATTTTTCCTTTACTTCTCTTATTTGGTTTTCAATATCCTTCTTAAGCTCCTCTGAGGCCTATAACAATCTGATATTTTCCTTGAAGCTTTTGGTACAGAAGTTCTGATTTTGTTGTCTTCCTCCTGTTCCATGCTTTGATCCTTTATTTTTTTTTTACTTTTTTGCTTTTTTGGAGGGCAATTGGTGTTAAGTAACTTTCCCAAGGTCACATGGCTAGGTTCTTATTTGTGTGTGTTAAGTGTCTGAGGCCAGATCCGAACTCAGGTCCTTCTGACTCCAGGGCCGGCGCTCTATTCACTGCGCCACCTAGCCGCCCCCACTTTGGTCCATTTTGTCTCCAAAATCGAAGTCTAATGTTGGATTGCTCTGCTTTTTTACCTTCTTTGCTTGCTCATTTTGCCACTCAATTATTTGACTTTTGAGCTTTTTTGCCACCATAGAAGTCTGCTACCAGAGATGGTAGCTTTGTCCCAATTGCTGGGGTTTTCTCAGCTGCTGGAGCTATTTGATGGCTTTCCTCAATGAATCCTCCATATGCTCTGGCACATTGATCACCAACCCTAGGACCTCCACCCAAGATAGTGACCCAGATCCAAGCAGGTTAATCAAGTGTGATTACCGCTCAGACTGGTTGTTTCGTCCCCCTACAATTTGCAGACCAGGAGCTCTGATGCAGTCATGTGGCAGTGGCTACACTGCCACAACACCTCAGCTGCTTCTCCCTCCAGTGGGAGAGGCTGTACTGCTCTCCAGGACTCCCTGTGCCCAAAGTTCTCTGACCTCTCACTTTGTCTTTGGCATTTATGGGTTGATAATTCTGGCAATTCTCACAGCTGCTGATCACCCATTCTCTTCATTATCATTTCTCCTCAGTCCCTGATAGACACAGCCTGGTACCCTAACCCTAAGGGCCTTGGGAACAAGTGCCACACAAACTATTTGACCTACTTCTGGGCCAGTAGGTACAGATATTATTAAGGGGAGAAATCACTGTGATAAGAGCATCTTTCTCATCACTACCAGAAACAACTGGTGACCAATTGCAACCAAAAGTAGAATCAAAAGTACCTCTGGAATTGTAGCACACCTCCACCAAGAACAAAGAATCTGTTTCTAGTCCAGGCCTCATGGTTATAATGCAAGTAAGCAATTTATGTGGAGAAAGAGCTAGCTGTCTTTACCATCTCCTAACTAAGTGCTGTATAGAGGACAGACCAGTCAGCATCATGTGCCAAATAAGTCAAACTACCATCACTGCTTGATCACTATTTCTCCTCTGACCCGGATAGGGAATGTCCACAATGCTGAACTCGAGATATTTTAGAACATGGATGTTTTCAGCCTATTTCCTGCAACCATAATGTTGGGAAGAAAGACCTGTGAAGAGTTAGCCTGGCAACTGTCCCTGCAAGTACATTAACATCTATTAAAGTTCCAGAAAAAGAAGCTCCTGCCATAAAAATCCTTGGCACTGTCAAATATTTCAAATTCAGATTGATTTTATCAGTGGAAATTATATTAAAGAATAATGTCATTGACTGTCTCTGTGCCTTAAGAACCATGAGACCTTTCCATCTGCTTTGCAGCTGAAAGTTTCCGTATGTTATGTATCTTCTGTAAGAATGTAAGCTCCATGAGAGCAGAAACTGCCTTATTTTTCTATTTGTATTAGCACAGTCCTTACACACAATAACTGCCCAATAAATGCTTTATTCATTGATTCATTTATTTATTCATTGATTCATTTTTATTTCCCCAACAGGGCCTAAAATTGTGCCTTATGTATTGTAGCCACTTGTTAAAAAGTTGTTGAATGGATAATGAATACTCAAATATATCATGCATTAAGTGCTTGTTGCTTTTGTTGTTATGTTGTTTCATTCATTTCTGACTGTACCTGCAGATATGATTAAAATCGTGGCGATAAATTAACACAAGACTCTAGAAATTTACATTTTGTTTGGACAATATTGTTAGTATCATTTCTATGTATCTCTACTTTATATAGTCATTAGGCTTACAGAACACAAATTTAAGGCTTACCAATAAAAGTAAGGTTAAATACTCATTTGTATACTAAAAGGAAGCATAAGTAATCATTTTCTAGAATTTTGACAATGTGAGTTGCTATGAAGTGGATTTTCTTCATCATTTAGCAAATTTGTCTCTGGGGTGAAGTCCTGGAAACACCTTTTCATTTACAAGTCATCTAGTCAGTCTTCCATTCATGCAGTATCACTTCATGACATAAAATTATAAGGTAATTTGATAATTGAAAGAAAAATACTATATTTTGCTTAACTTAGGTGTTGATTATTGTTCAAAAGTCCTTTAACATTATAATTCAGAGAATTCTGATTAGAGATTTAAAGCAACAGATTTTATTTCCACAAGGCAATTAAAGCTATTAAAATAGTGATTTTATTTTTTAAAAGAAGCACATCACGGCAAAATTATAATGTATTTTCATGTTCCAATAATGTCTATGCTGAGCACTCAGACCTTGAATAAACCAGTTCCCTGGTCCTCAGTCTTTTTTTCTCCAAAAGGAGAGAATTAGACAGAGCAATATCTGGCATAGCTCTAATGCTATTGTAAGATTCTATGGTTACTGTATTTACATAGGGCTTCCTTTTGTCTTTCTAAATGCTGCCACATGTATCATATGTAAAATCCATATATACATATATATATACACATATACATATACATACACACACACACACACACACACACACACACACATATATATATAGTTATACAGTTAGAAATTGAGGGAATGCTTATCCTTTGTGGAATGACTGTGTAATTTGTGGTATGTGATAGTGGGGTGATACTGTTGTGTTAAAAGAAATTAGCTGGCTGCTCTCAGAAAAACCTGGAAAGACTAACATAAACCAATGCAAAGTCAAATGAGCAGAACCAGGAGATTATTGTGCACAGTAACAGCCATATGATATGATGGTCAACTGTAAAGGACTTAGCCATTCTCAGCAATACAGTGATCCAAGACACTCCTTAAGGGCTTATGATAGAAAATGTTATACATCCCCGGAGAAATTATGGAGTCTAAATGTAGATTAAAGCACACTTTTTTCAACTTAATTTTTCTTTTGTTTGTTTTCAGAACATGACTAATATGAAAATATGTTTTGAATGACTGTACATGATAACATCAAATTGCTTGCCTCTTCAGTGAAGGGAACAGAAGTATATATACTACAACTGGATTGAAATGTAGTCTCCTGTAACAAAATGTGTATGAAAAATTTCTGTAATCTTTTGGGGGAAATGTATTATTACTGCCATTATCCTCTTTTCATTATTTAATACCTTTTCTTCTTAAATATACATTGAAAATGAATAACTCCATACTTTTAAAACTGAGCCATGTCCAGTATTTCCATTTGGATTTCTTCTCTCCTTAGGACTTAGACTGGGAATATTAATATGAAATCCAGAATTCTTCCTACTATACCTTACAACATTATACAAGCTAATATGCACTTTCTTCATGATTTTTATGAAATAGTCTTTACTTGGTCAATGTAGCATTTCCCAAACTTATAGCATGGGGGGGGCATGGGAAGACTATGGCATTAGCAGAATTAAAGTATCATTAACAATAGTTAATTAATTCTAAAAAGATTTTTAAAATCGAGTTTACATTTCTATTTTTAAGGCTCTCTTTTATATGGGCCACAGATAAAACAGAATTTAAATTAATTTGAAAATTATATCTATTCAAATTACCTAGTATAGCTTTTTCTTTAGTTTAATAATTTTGTAATTTATAGAGAACAAGCCATGCTCTGAGAAATTCTAAATGAAGTCTACAGCTAAAAGCTTGAGGCTCTTCTGTCTACTATTCTAAGATTAGTATAATCAAATATCTTCTTATTCACTAGAGACCCAATAAGTTTTCCAGATACTGAATCTGGATGTGACAGATAATAAATTTGAAACAGAATGGTGTACATTTGGAGTCATTTCTAATCTATTAATCAACAAAATTTATTAAGAATCTGCCATTTGGAAGGCACTGTGCTAGGTGTTGAAGATATAAAGATGAATGTGAAAACAATGCCTATTCTCAGAGAACACATAATGTTGTTAGGGGAGAAGAACATGTCATACATACATAGATGTATGTATGTGTGTGTATAATCTAGATAAAAAATTGGTTCTGTTTGTTCCCCTTTTGTACATATATACACAAATCTCTACATATGAGTGTGTGTGAGTATATATATGACAAGTCACTAATAATTGGAGATCAGGAGAGATCAGGAAGGAGAAAACCTCATGTATAGCAGGTGCTTGAATAATGTTTTAAGGAAACTAGTTGATATGATAGATGAATATGATAGAAGAATCGTTTCCAGGAATCGAATGTAACCAATGAAAAGGTGTGAAGAAATTGTACATGGAGGGTGGTGGATTTGTGATTGGAAAAAAGGGGGGTATAGAAGTAAATGATGTTATAGAAAAAGAAATTGAAAGATTTTACAACTGGTTATGTAAAGTGAAGAAGAGTGAAAAGTTGAGAGTGATACTGATAATTGGGAAAATCAAAATGATTGTATTTTTCATTGATTTCATTCTGTATCACTCCTGACATTTTCTAACTGGAAAAGTCATGTTTCATTTGTATCAGAGTTAAGTTTGGAAATTCAGCTTTCCTATTAATTAATCATTACCTCCTAGTTAAGTATGGAAGTTCACTTATCCCTCAAATCACTGTTCTATTCTTGCTCCAAGGAAATCCATTATCCTTGAAGGATGCAAATGGATGCCAGTTAGTCCAGTCTCTTATGCAAGGTGATCTGGACCTTGTTAACTCTTTCTAAACTGCCTTCTCAGGCGGACTCAAACAATGGCCATTTTTAGTAATAGGATGGAAGGAAGGATTATTGCTATACCCTCCTGCTACATACAAGTTTTGTTACAAATCATTTTGTTTTCCTATCTGTGATTCTGCCTTCTATTCTGGAAGCTAGTCCTTTTGTCTATAAAAGAGAGCTGTCTTAATTTGGGGGTCTTAACTTTTCTGAAAGGGCTAAGACCCTGTTTGTTGGCAAATGTGTAGTTTGTCAATAAACTGATAGTACTTGAAAAGTTATATCTTGGTGTACCTGGATTTTGATAGTAAGAATTTGGCAACCACTACAGAATTGGGGTTGGAGGAGCCTGGGGGAGGCTCATCCTTGGAGCAATTTCTTAGAGAGTCTTCTACTGCCACCTGCAGACCATTCAAATGACATTTCACTGTGGGGGTTTCTCTGTGGAGGATTGTTCCAGAAATCTGACTCTCCTCTCAGTCTACCTCTTCTGAACCAAGTAAATCCCCTGCTAAAAGAGCTTCATCTTTGATTATCTTAGTGTCCTGTCTGTATTTAAGTGCTACTATTTGGGCATAATTGGCAATAGAAAACCTAGAAAATGCCCCTAAGGTACAGGCCCTTTGGAGAATTTTTTTTTCTTCAAGGGAGACACCTGGATCAGACTGAGGAGGGATCAAATATGTGTCTCAGTGGTGCCCCTTGAGGGTAGTTATAAAGTTAATTCCCAGACTACTCACTGTTACTGACTAAAGCAGTGGGGAAGGGGTGGTTAAATCCTAGGTCTCTCACTATAATTAGCTAGTAGGAAGAGTGGTACTTCCTATTCAAAAAGGGTTGGGGAATCACTGTTTTAAAAGGAACCATTATGGATAAATGGCCCTGCCAACAGTCACAAATAACCATAGTTGGCAAGTAACTTATAGCTGGTAATGGATTCTTCCCAGACACAAAGGGGATAACTAAAAATAAAGCTTAGACAGATTAAAATAAAGTAATCCCTCTAGCTGTCACCTAGGAACACTCTTAGTCAAATTATTCTAAGATATATAATAATCTGAAATTGACAGAGGGAGATTCTCATTTGTACATACTGAATTTTTATTAAAGAACTTTGTAGGTAAGTGCCCTTGTGGTGATCCTCTTGTCATATCATCTATATTTGAAAGTCAAATCAGCTTTTTCCCAGGGCCTTATTAGCCCAAGCAGTGTATGGCCAAAGCAATATTCACAGAACCATTGGGGTCTATGAATATGCCAATGTAGTTCTGAATCACAAAATATGACAGACTCTCTACATGGAAGACAGAACCAAAACATTCAAACAACCAAAAGCCAAATTCATCATAACAACAAAGAAATCTATATACAATAACATACAGAGGGCCATCCCAAAGTCTTTTCCTTGTTTAGGACTGCCCACAAACAAACACTCACCATCCTAGCTGTCTGCTTGCCTGTGTCCTCTCCCTTTACTCTAACTTCTCTGATTCATTTCCTGCTCCATTCCTTCCTACTCCACCCATTCAGCAAACTCGTCTCTCAAGAGGCTCCATGTGATTACATTTGGCATCTTAAGGGGTAAGGATGATGTTCAAATTTCTTTAGGCCTATTAAGGGGCAGGAAAGATCTTCAAATTACCATTACCATTATAAGGGGAAAGAGTTAAAACATTTTTTCTTGAGAAAGAATCTCTTTCTGACTCTGGAGAAGTCAAGGAGGCAGACAAAAGAAATACAGACAAGAGAGATAAGGATCTTTCCCTAGTATGGAGAAATTTATGGCATCGTAAATTTATCAGAAATCAAAATGCATGTTCTGTACTGCAAATTTCCAAATTATGGTTTGAATGTTTTTGCAATTGTGGGAATGTTAATAGTGAATTTTAACTCTCTATAAATTTTTTTCTAAAAAGAAATTAAAATTAAAATTATGAAAGTTGAACAGTAAACAACATTTAGATCTCATCAGTTTTTACCTGGAAAGTGACAGATTTATTTTTATTTTGTTGTTGTTGTTTGGCAGAGGGTAATTTTATTGATTAGAGAAAAGGGAAAGGAAGCCAGTTTGAAAGTAAATATCGGTAAAATTGCAAAAGGAAGAAATCGTTTTTAGTTGGAAAAACTTTGCCACTTATGGAGCTGCCTATCATTAACTCTTTCCTGGTTCATGAAAAGAAAAAAAAAAGTTTGTGTAAATCAAGGAACAAATAGAAAGTAAATAAATTTTAATTAGGCACTTGGAAATTTTACAAATTAAACTTATGCACAAATAAATTTAGAAATAATTTTTTTACATTGGAGTTTATTTTGAAATAAGTAATCTTGTAGTAAATTATGTTGGGCTCCCTGATTCAAGCACAGTTGTTAACTGGAGGAACTTCAAACACCTTGTCCAGGAAAAAATGAGAATCCTCATTTTTATTTTTTAAAATTTTAGACAAATAATAAAACAAATATATAAGAAAAGAAAAAAGAAACATAAATTCAAACATTTAACTTAAATATAACTTAAAAAAGAAAAAAAAACATAACATGTGCACAGTAGAATGTAGGAGAGGATTCAGAATATGTAGCATTAGCATCATTTTAAGAATGCCTATACATTAAATACTGTATATTATTTTGAAAGCTATCCATTTTTTCTTTACTTCCTTGTAGGTTTTCTTTTGTTTTCTGCTATCCACTTTTTACATTGTTTTTTTCCCCTCCCCCTACTCTGCACTCTAAGGCTGCAATTGAGTATGGACATATTTATATACAGATATTACTATATACATACACATATACTTATATACACATTCATACACACACACACACATATATAAACATATACTTTCCCAATAAGATTCTGCTCTTAATCTTGTTTTTATGTTTGTGTGTATCCTTTTTTTCTATCTCTCCAACTCCTCTACTCTATTTTTACCTGCTACCTTACCCTCTTATTATTTAACATATCCCCCTCCAGCAATCCCTCCTTTAGCCTTCCATTCCCTTAAATCTAAGCATTCTTTTTTACACCCCTTTCACCTATTCTATCCCCCTCCCCTCTAAAGCTCCCTCCTTTATCCTCCCATTCCCTTAAATCTAATGAACATTCTATATTCCCCTTTTAATCTGTTCCCTCACCTTCCCATCTAAAGATCCTTATTTTATCCTCTCCCCCCTCCTTTGTGACTTAGGGTTTTTTTCTTTGTAAATTTAGAAGATTTTTATACTCTTCTAAATGTATATGTCTCTTCCCCTCTTAAACCCATTCCCAATGAAAGTAGGTTTCCTGAATGAACAGCCCTCCTTCCCCATCCAATTCTTCTGTATAGTTTGTTCCTCTTGCACCTCATTTGTATAAGGTAATTACTCTTTTAGCTGCTCTTGAATGATTTTACTTTTTGAAGTCATATCATACTCAAATCTACCCCAGTTTTTCCTATAAACTACTTCATTACTAGTAACAATCTTAGACATAGGTTGTACATACCCCATACATAAAAGGTAAACATTCTCCCTGTATTTAGCCCCTGTAATTGGTCATTGGGACATACCTCACATTTCTTTTGCTTCCTGTATATCAAAGCTACTGAGTTCAGGGTTCTGCTGTTGTTGCTGTTTAACAGCCCTGAAAGTCTGACGGTTGATCAAATGTCCATCTTTCCCTCATTCAGAATTATGCATAGCTTTGCTGGTTATGATATTTTCTACTAGAGACTCAGTTGATCATTTTTTAGTGTTGCCAATGGTGGGTCTTGTGTGATTCTAGTTGTGGTAGCATCATATGTAAATTGTTTTTTTCTTGTCACTTATAATATTGTATTCTTGTTCTGATAGTTTCAGAATTTAACTAATATTTTTGTGAGTTTTCCTCATAGGGTCTTTTTTAGGTGGTGATTGATGGATTTTATTTTTCTATTCCTACTTTCCTCTCTTGTTCTAATTCTTCAGGACAATTGTCTTTAATTATTTCTTGTATTATTGTATTGATTCTTTTTTTGATCAAAACTTTCAGCTAATTCAATTGTTCTTATATTTTCTCTTCTCAATCTGCTTTCTAGGTAAGTTTTTTTTTCTTATGAGTTATTTCACATTATCTTCTATTTTTCATTATATATATATACATTTACATATTTATGTAAGTTTATATATCTATGTATCTGTATCTATCTATATGTATATCTATGTATGTAGATATAGATATGTACATATTCAATGGCTTCCCCTTTCCCAACTCGGATTTTCAAGGAGTCATTTTCTTCCTTAAGATTCTGGATCTCCTTTTCTAATTAGTTGACTTTCATGTCATAATCTGCTTGCTTTTCTTGTGTTATTCCTTATTTTTCTCTTTATTTCCTCCATTTCTCTCATTTGGTTTTTAAAGTATTTTTATAAAAATTCTTCAATTAATTCTTTTTGGGCAGGTGGCCATTTGACATTACTCTTTGGAATAGAATGGGATTTCTTTGCTTTGAAATGTGGAAATGAACCCTGGTCTTCTCTATTCCCATAATATCTCTCTATGGTTGAATTCCTTCTCCTTTGCATGCACATTTTTGGGTAATGATTTAGTTTTTTTTTTCTTAAATCATCACTAGTCCTGGTGTATGGTGCATCTGGTCTCTGATTTTTTTCCACTTTTCCCCTATGACCTTGAACTCAAGCCAAGACCTCCAGGCTCCTATAAGTGCCCATAGTCAGCAGAATCTCCCCTCACTTCTGCAATCACCAGGAGTGTGATAGTTCCTTCTCCCCCGACTGCTCTTTTCAGCACTGTTGGTATATATTTTTTCTGCCTAGATGGCATGGAAAGGGTACAAGGGAACTTAAGACCATCAATATAAATGCATATGAGAGAAAGGACAAAGGAAGGGAACGTTATTTTGTCAGTCATCTGCCATTCATAGAAAATGTCACAAGCTTCTCAAAGAGAATGTGATCCAAGAACTACTAAAGAGGAGGTCTGTGTTTGGGAAAAGTTGGTGGGATGACATTGCCAGAGTCAGAGGTAGGACCCGTTGATTCAAGCTCCCTATTGTGTGATTTCCTTTTGGAACAGCACTTTTTCCCACTTGATTAATATCATGCCTGGCTACTAAAGCCTGTGAATAATGTAGATATTTTTGGAGCCAAGATAGCGGAGTAGAAACAGCACTTCAAGGTGCTCTGCCCCACACCACTTCCAAACTATGTAAAAGGGGACTCTGAACAACTTCTTGACCCCCAGAACCCACAGAATGACACAGGGAAGCTAACCATGCTGAGGACTGCCCAGCAGCCATGCAGGTAGTGGCCAGCACAGCGCATGGGGAGCCAAACCCAGGTCCACTTAAGTTGTGGTTTTAGCCCTAGGGCGAAAAAGGCCAGAAGCCGGCTGGAGGGACCCCAGAATACCAGCAGCTGTGGCAATCCCAGAATTATCAACACAGACATGCCTAGGACAAGGTAAGAGGTTAGTGCCCTATGGACTTTGGGACCAGTATTTGGGGAATGTGTCGGCTTCCTCCCCTGGGGGCTAGAAGCTGCTGTGGAGACAGTGCACACTCACCATTTTGCAGCTCCAGTGGCAGCATCAGCTCCTGGCCTGCTAACTGTAGGGAGATCCAGCAATCAGTCTTGGAGGTTAATAGCTCTTGCTTTAACCTGCTTGGTTCTGGATTGTGATATGGGGGGAGGTCTAGGGTGGGTATCCAGCTTGCCAGAACTGGAAGTTGTGAAGATCCCAACATTTGGGATGGAAGCTCCCCTGGCTGGTGGCAGAGTCCTACTGTGGCAATAAGCCCAAAAGTCAAGTAATTAAGTGGCAACATGCCTAAGCAAAGGAAACAAAATAAACAGAAAAATGCAACATTAGACTCCTATTTTGGGGGCAAAGAGGATCAAAGCAGGGAATAGGAGGAGGACTGTGAGGTCAGAAATCCTGCTCCAAAAGCCCCAAAGTAAAATATGAGCGGGTTACCAGCCATAGAGGACCTTAAGAAGCAGATAAAAGCAGTGGAGGAAAAATTGGGGAGAGAAATGAGAAGGATGCAGGAAAAGTATGAAATGAGAGTCAACAGCCTGACTGAGGAAAATAACACCCTAAAAAATAGACTAACTCAAATGGCAAAAGAGGCCCAAAAGGGCAATGAGGAGAAGAATGCCTTAAAAAGATCAATTTGCCAGATGGAAAAAAAATCTCAAAAGCTCACTGAGGAGATTCATTCCTTCAGAGTTAGACTGGAGCAAATGGAAACTAATGACTTTATGAGAAATCAAGATGCTGTTAAACAGGTCCAAACAAATGAAAGAATAGAAGGCAATGTGAAATATCTCATGGGAAAAACCACTGACCTAGAAAATAGATCCAGGAAAGATAATTTAAAAATTATTGGACTACCTGAAAGCCATGATCAAAGAAAGAACCTAGAAATCACCCTTTAAGAAATTCTCAAGGAAAATTGCCCCGATGTTTTAGACCCAGAGGGCAAAATAGAGGTTGAAAGAATCCACAGATCACCTCCTGAAAAAGATCCCAAAAAGAAAACTCCCAATATAGCTAGGTGCCAGAATTCCCAGATCAAGGAGAAAATACTACAAGGAGCCAGAAAGAAACAATTTCAATATTGTGGAAACACAATCAGAATAGCAAAGGACCTGGCAGCTTCTACAATGAGGGATTAAAGGGCATGGAATATGATATTCCAGAGGGCAAAAGAGCTGGGATTGAAGACAAGGGTCACCTACCCAGCAAAACTTAGTATTTTGTTTTAGGGGAAAATATGGTCATTCAGTGGAATAGAGGACTTTCAAGAATTCTTGAGGAAAAAACCAGAGTTGAATAGAAAATTTGACATCCAGACACAAGAAGCAAGAGATGCCTGAGAAGGTAATCAGGGAAAAGAAATCAAAAGGAACTTATCAAAGTTGAACTATTGACATTCCTACATGGAAAAACAATCACTGTGACTAATGAAACCTCTCTCAGTATGAAAATAATGGAAGAAGGGTATATGGGCATATGAATACATATGTGAATGTGTGCATATATGTTTCCAGGTATACATGGATAGAGGGCAGAGGTTGAATTTGTTGCGAAGGGATGATACTTTAGGGGTGAAGTTATGAGGTGAGAGAGGAAAGTGGCAAGAAGAGATGGGGAGAGACTGGGTAGGATAAACTATCTCATGCAGAAGAAGCAAGGGGAAGTGGCTGCAGGGGAGGGGAAGAACAGGAAGGCAAAAAGGCAAAACCATATTCTCATTGAATCTGGCTCAGGGAGAGAATGACATACATACTAAATGGGATATCTCACCCTGCTGGAGAGTAGGGGGAAGGGGGATGATGGAGGGGAGGGCATTCTGGGGGGAGGGGAGGTTGGAAATACCCACTATGGAAGAGGGACAGGATCAAAGTAGGGAATGGACCAGGTCGGGGGGTGTGATGGGTGGGAGGGAATTATAAGCAGCCTTTTACAATATATCTGCTATGGTAATGTTTTGCATAGCTATACATATACAACACATACTGAATTGCTTATCTTCCCATTGGAAATGGGTGACAAGGGAGGAAGGCAATGGATATGAAATTTGAGGTTTTAAAATTAAATGTTTCAAACATATATAAATACTATTATTAATACTATTTTACATGTAATTCAGAGATAAGATGTTCAGGCATTGGGGCACAGAGACTCACCCCACCCTAATGGTAAAGTCAAAGGGGGCATGGGAGAAGATATGTGAGAGAGCAGATTGGATGAGGGGATATCTTGTGGGACTGCTATTCTGGGGTGGTGGGTAGGTGAATAATGGGGAAAAATGTAACTCAAAATCTGGCAGAAATGAATAATGTAAAACAGAAGTTAATAAAGCATTTGTTAAAAAAAAATGTAGATATTTTCTTCATGATAAGCTGTTTCAAAGTTATCTGCAACTCTCACCTGAAATCAAACAGAAATAAGTACGTTCTATCTTATACCTGTGTTAAGTTATTCTGTGCTCTTAGTCTTAGGTCTGAAGCATCAGTCTTGATGCTGTGATAACCATGTACCCTTTTCTTCCTTCTATAGGAAATTTCTCTAACTGTGGGACATAAAGCTGTTTCTTTAAAAATATAGCAAATCTTATTACCATAATACTCCAGCAACTTAGCACTTTTATAAAGGGAAGCAAGTATGCAAGATATTATTGTTATCCCTTTAAATGGATAGTTAAGCCCATATCCTAAGCAGCTAAGTAAATGAATTGGTGGGAGTAATATATTTGTGTGCAAGATTATGTCCTTGAAAGATCTTGTTCTCTTAAAGGGGAAATTTAAAACAAAGATGTAAGAACATTTTTCAACAAAGATGTAAAATTTTCTAATTAAATGAAGCAGTAAACTTTGAGAAAATGGGATAAACACACACACACACACACATATATATACATATAAATACACATATATCTCTATGTGTGTACACACACAAACATGCACACACAAACACACACATATGTTTGGCTTCCAGATGTTTCTGATGAGAAATTCAGGCTCTGACTATATTCTAGTAATTAATTTTCAAAATTGGAGCAAACGTTTTACATGCTAAATTGCATTGGGAATAATAAAGATGGTGAAATTATTTTCTTTTTTGAGATATTATTCTGATAATTTTAAGAGAAAGAAAAATCCATTTTACAAGTAAGCCCCTCATAGATTCTTTCTTCAGTCTTTTGATAGCACTATTCTTATTAGGTTTATTAAAGATAGGAATAGCAAGTGTATTGTAAAAAACAAACTCATATTTTGTACACACACACACACACACACACACACATATCAATATCAGGTATTTTATCAGGAAATAAGATTCATGAGTGAAATACTGGTTTCCAAGAGACGTCTAAAGCTTTTCACATATCCAATAAAACCATTACTAGAACATTAAGTGTGGAGTAAATACAATGAGAGTCTTTTGGGTTATTTTCTTTCATAATCCTATTAATTTAAAGACCCAGGAGACTACCATTCTAGTTCTAGATTTGTTACTTCTACCTATATGACCTTTGTCAAGTAACTTAGTCTTTCTTTTTCTTTCTTTCTTTTTTTTTTTTTTTGCTCTTTGTACAGCAATTGGGGTTAAGTAACTTGACCAAGGTCACACGGCTAGGTTTTTTTGTTTGTGTGTACAGTAAGTGTCTGAGGCTGGATCCGAACTCAGGTCCTTCTGACTCCAGGACCGACACACTACTCATTGCGCCACCTAGCCACCCCGTAACTTAGTTTTTCTGAAAAGAGAGTCTTTATGTGTAAAATTAAGAAGGTTATTTTATATCATGTCTAAAATCTGCTTCTGTGTCAACATCATATGATTTTCTGATAAAATTCGTCTAATGCATCTTTGGTCTCATTACATAAGCACAGGAATTACACACACACACACACACACACACACACACACACACACACACACACACACACACATGCGTATATATATGTACTGCCAAAAGATGTGAGTGACCTGAGGTAAAAACCAAGGCAAGATTGATTCTTACAAGTCTTGCTGGCTCAATTTTTAGAAACCCATATGTTCTCACAAATTTTGTATCCCTAGTGCTACCCTATGTAATATTATCCCTTCTACAGAGACTTTGACATGTGAGTTTGGAATATGTAGATTCTCACATCTCCAACTGCTGTTGAAGAGGGGTAGAAATAGGAAGGAAGAGGGTAAAAATCTCAAAACTGACTGCAATCTATATCATTGCCTGTTCTAATTTGTTTCTGATGATGTCTAATATTGGTAATACATTCCAAGAACATTAAGAAGGATTTTGTCTAAGTCTGTGAACTTATGAATTCAATGTTTGAAATTGAAATGAAGGCACATGCTTCATGGGAAAAGACATTTAATTAGTCCTTATTTAGGATTGGGGGTAAATGAAAATAGAGAAAGATTATGCATTTTTGCTAATTTATACAGTTAATACAGATTATATTCTAGATTATCTTTGAACCTGGAGAAAAAATTAATAAGGAAAAATGCTGAGTGGAAAGTTGGGTTTCTTGTTTCTTTGAAACCTCTTTGAATTATTTAGTTATTGACCCAATGCCTTTTGGCATTGCTCCTAGTATATGGCCTTGACTGTCATTAAATGAATCCCTAGCAACAAAATAATTTTCATGTTTTGTATGGGAAACCCCCTGCCTCACTCACATGAACACTAATTTCTAGCTCCTCAAGTGCCTACCTCTCAAATGAAGGATAGACCTCTGCATATTGATTTTTAAACTTTTAGATAGAGCTTGAATCCTTTAGCTGACTCTACTTTCATTTTTGATCTTACGTGTTGTTTATTCTCTGGCTTCTCTGGATGACATAATATATGTTACTTTGATTATGATTTTCAGACAAAAATTCTGGTGCTGATAAGTAACAGTTTAGAAAGAGAGCTGAGAAGTCACCACAGAATGAAATGCAAATCTAGAAAATGGTGATATTTCATACATTATAAAAGGCAGAAAAAGAAAATTACTCTGCCACAATACCATATTTGTGAAAAAAGAAATATGTTGCTCTACTAGTAATCTAAACAGGTCTATGTTTATGTAGACACTAAATGAGCATCAGCTTTTACTTCCTGTAGATAACATGGAGTAACAAATTATCTCCATTAAATATTCCACCCCCCATTGCAACCTCATGAGCCCCAAAAAGTAAAGAAAAGGAGAGTACCTAACTTACTGTAGTCACCTTGAAGGTCAGTGTTTTTAAATTCTTCCCAGAATACTATAAAATTGAAGTCACCCTGCTCCCCACAAGTTGAATAAGCTATTCTGTTTTTGCATTCAAGACTCTCATCTCAGAAAGGAAGAAAATTTGGGCACAATTAGCCCTAGATACGTCATATTTCATAGGTAAAATGTTAGCAATCATTTTTCAGCTTAGCTGTTCTACATACTGACAGCACACTTGTATTTGAGAGCTACCTTGTGAGGACTGTGGGTAACAGACATATTCTGCTATTTCTCAGATTGGGGGTAGTCTCCTATTTTAATTTTCACCATATCTGTTATTTTTGAAGGACCAAATTAAGAACACAAAATACAAACCTCCTGTCAGTCTAATGAGTTGGGTTAGGTATCATGGACACCTAAGACTACAAATGACATTTCTTCTGTTACAATTTTATTGTTTCTTCAGTTAGAAGATCAAAGTATCATTTAACTTAGAAATCTCTTCAAAGAAACTTTCAGAATCCTTAGGTGTGCTTAAACTAATGTGGGATACACTTTACAAAGAAATTTTGAAAGGATCAAAAATACCTGCCTGAAAATTCTATTATCATTATCACAGTATTAAAAATAATAATTACTGGTTTCATTTGCACTTCATTGTGTCTTATCCCTTTATTATTCTGGAACAAGCTGACATTTCTATAACTATAGCAAGTGGTAATTCACAATATCAGAATTGGAAGAATCCATTAAGGCCACTTAATTCAAACTGAATTTGAATTAATTGCTACAACTTCCCAAAGAAGTACTATTTCAGTTTCTTCTTGAGGACCAGAAGGAAAGAAGCATCCACTTTCTCCCACAGCAACTTATTTCTGATAATGTTATTTTTTTCTTATCATGTTAATCTCTGCCACTTCTATTCATTATTTCTCACCTTACCCTTTGTAGCAAAATGGAAGGCTTCTAATCCTTCTTGTATATAGGAGCTGTTCATGTTAGCCATGTGTTCATACCATACTATTAACTCATATGTAGTTTTTAGTTCACTAAAATTTCCTTAAAGACCTCTTACTAACTAGATATTTCTCTTGGCTTGTGCTGCTGCTTTCAGTAACTGTTATATGTATATATGAGTATATTGGTACAGTACACAGTCTCTGGGGGCAGAGGCAGTGAAGAGTCAGGGAGAGCCAAAGGGAGGTGCTGAGCAACTAATGAGGTATTCAGTCTACCAACTGGGTGAGAATAGAGGGAAAGTAGCAGGAGTAGGTCCAGTTTTTGTCAAAATTGGGAGAGATGGCATGTATTGTACAATTCCTAGGACTGAGAAGAAAGCTATTTATAGACTCTAGAAAAGAGCATGTAGTCACCAACTAATAGAGACAGAGGGGGAAGAACTAGAAATAGGCAAAGCTTAGAAGAAGGGGGGTCAGTACAAGTGATACAGAATACTTCCTCATACCTATTCCTAGTGCAATAAAAATAAAATCAACATGTAATTTGATCAAACTCGAAATAGGGAATCAGATTCAAGGTGAAAACAAATAAGAGTGGGGGATCCATTGATTATCACACTTAATTTAAAAGTAAGTAGCTTTTTAAAGTAATAAGAGTTCTTGACTGAATTAATCCATAATAACTGGGTGTCAATAGGGCCTATAAAGCTCCCTGAATCAAAGTTGTAAATCTTGAGGAACTTAAATAAAAATTAGGCACTCTAAAAACTGGAAAGATATTCCAAGGGACAGAAGGGGAAAGGAGACACTGGAGTCATAAAAATTTGAATGAATTGCAAACCTAGAGTCAAACAGCAAAAGAAAAAGAAAATAGAGCTGAATCATTGAAATAAAGGAGATACCAATAAGGCTCATTGTTCATATAGAAATGACAGAGCAATTGAGTTGGAATGAAGCCATCAACTGTACTCACCTACTCAAGGACTGATAGAAGATCGAAGAGAAACATTTGGTCTTTCCCAAACTTTCCATCTTTGAGTCTGTCTATCCAAAACTGAGTAGTCTGCTGCTTTATTACCCAAACACATTCTTCAATGTTGCTTCAACCACAGAGGTTAGGATTTAGCTAGAGATAAATATGAGTATAAAGTAAAGCTGCAATCCAAACTTCTACTTAAAAGTTAGGAATTTTTCCAAGTGGGATCTCTGAGTGATTGGGATTTTACTCCTGACTTTTCATCTAAAACAAATTTATTATAACCAAAGAAGAGAAAACCACATGGAAAGAAGCTCTAAGATTTAAAATGAGCTAATTCACATAGCCGACTGTTACAAATGCAAGATAAAGTTAAAATATTTGATGGATCATTCTCTCAATCCTAGAAATGGCCTAAGATCCCACTGGGGACTTTTGAACATGGAGAATGACATGGTCAGACCTAAATTTTGAGAAGCTTAATTTGGGAACCATTTTAAGTTGTGACTTTGAGCTGAAGGACTGAATTTGCTGTTTGCAATTTTATACTAACCTAGCTGAGAATTTAAAAGAAATTATCCACAGATTAATTTGTGCAAAGAGAATTATGTATAAATATTATGCAAATTATTCTTAAAAACAGAATGAAAATCATCTATTTAATTCCTATTAAAGGACAAATACCTTAGTGATCAAACAAAGAAAGGGTAAAGTGATGCAGAATTATAGATCAGTGTAACTAGTTAAATTGATGCACAGTTTTAGATATAGGTTTAGATATTCCACATTCATTTCTGAATACAACTTTCTATTGTCTTTCTTTATTGAGCTTTCTTAGGTAGCAAAATAAAAGTGTCAGAAGTTAGTAGGTATTTAATTATTTTATTCATTCAAAGAAAAAAAAAGAAGAGGAAATGCATCTCAACAAAATTAAGCAACATATCTACCAATTCTGATAACATATGCAAAATTCCACCCTCAACATCCTGTACCTTTGCAGAGAAGGGAAGGGCATGCATTTTTAAAACTCTTCTCTGGGACCAAGTTTGGCCACTTTAATTTTTCAAAATTAAGTTTCATGTTTTTTTTCCCATTTCCATTACATATTGTTTTCATGATTCTACTTGTTAAATTCTACATCAGGTCACACAAGTCTTTGCATACTTCATTTAATTTTTCATATTTTTAATATGGCCCCCAATTTGTTTGGGCATTCCTATATCACTAGAAATCTACTTTATTTCCAATTCTTTGTGACCAAAAAATAGTTATGTTGTGAATATTTTGGTGTATATGAAAACAATCTTTCTGTTTTTGACATATCTGGGGCATATGTATAAGAGTTGAGTCAAAGAGTATGGTCATTTCTGTAAAGTTCTTAACTCTGTTCCATACTGCTTCCCAAAATGGTTGTCCCAATGCACAGTTGAACCAATAATGCATTGCTGCGCCCATATATTTGTAGACCCTCTAATACTGATTATACTTATCTTTTGTCATCTTTGCAAATTTGATACCTATAATGCAAAACCTTAGAATTGTTTTGCTTTGCATTTCCAAGAGTGATTTGCAACATTATTTTATACTTATTATTTGAATTTTCTCTTCTATTATGCCATTTTGTTCAAACCTTTCAGCTAGCTCTTCATCATACATTTTTGTGTTTCTTTTCCACATGGATGAATGAATGAATGAAAAACGAATGGATGAGAACTTTTTTTTAATTTTTTGCTTTTTTGAAGTGGGGAAGGCAGGGCAATTAGGGTTAAAGGACTTGCCCAAAGTCACATAGCTAGTAAGTGTTAAGTGTGTATGTTATTCCCTCTTTAAGCCAAATCTGATAATGATAAGGTTCACTAATTCCCTATCACCTCTCCCTTCTCTCCTTCCACTTTTCTTGCTTCTTTTATATGAGATGACTTACATCATTCTATCTTTCTCTTTCTCCTTCTCCCAATATATTCTTCTCTTTCCCCTTAATTTTATTTTGAGATATCATTCCTTCATATTCAACTCAACCTATGCCATCTCTCTCTCTCTCTCTCTCTCTCTCTCTCTCTCTCTCTCTCTCTTCCAAGTATCCTGATACTGATAAAGGTCTCATGAGTTGCAAATATCATCTTTACATGTAGGAATGTAAACAGTCCAAATTTAATAAGCTTCTTATGCTTCCTCTTTCCTGGTTAACTTTTCATTCTCCTCTTGAAGGAACCAAGGGTGGAGCCAAGATGGCAAAGTAGAAACAGCACCTCCACAGCGCTCCAGGCCACACCACCCTCCTTCTTTTTTTTGAAAGTCAAATTTTCTATTCAGCTTTAGTCTTTTCAGCAATAATGCTTCAAAGTCCTCTATATCATTGAAATATCCATTTTCCCCCTGAAGTATTATACTCAGTTTTGCTGAGTAGATGATTCTTGGTTTTAATCCTAGCTGCTCTGACCTCTGCAATATCATATTCAAAGCCCTCCAATCCCTTAATGAAGAAGTTGCTAGGTCTTTTGTTATCCTGATTGTATTTCCACAATACTCAAATTATTTTTTTATGTCTGCTTGCAACATTTTCTCCTTGACCTGGGAAATCTGGAAATTGATTACAGTATTCCTAGGTGTTTTCCTTTTGGGATTTCTTCCAAGAGGTGATTGGTAGATTTTTACAATATCTATTTTACCCTCTGGTTCTAGAATATCAGGGCTGTTTTCCTTGAAAATTTATTGAAAGATGATGTCTAGGCTTTTTTTTTTATCAGAGCATTCAGTTAGTCCAATAATTTAAACTTCTGTCATGGATCTATTTTCCAGCTCAGTGGTTTTTCCAATGAGATATGTCACCCTGCCTTTTATTTATTCATTGTTTTGGTTCTGCTTTATAATGCCTTAATTTCTTATAATTTCTTTTTTTCTTTTTCTTTTTATAAAGCAATTGGGGTTAAGTAACTTGTTCAAGGTTACACGGCTAGTCATTATTTATGTGTGGGGGCTCATTTTCTGAGGCCAGTTTCAATCAAGGGTCATCCCAACCCCAAGGCCAGTGCTCTTACTCACTGCATCACCTGGCCACCCCAATTTCTCATAATTTCATTAGCTTCTATTTGCTTCATTCTAATTTTGATGGAATTATTTCTTCAGTGAGCTTTTGAATCTCCTTTTCAGGAAATTCAAAATTATATTTGAATATTATATTATTATTTATTATTTTTATTTTTAAGCAATTTTTCTCCTTATTCAATTTTTGGACCTCTTTTGCCTTTTTGATTAGTCGATTTTTCCAATTTGTTTATTAATTTTTAATTTTCAACATACATTTCCAAAAGATTTTGAGTTACACATTTTCTCCCCATCTTTCTCCTGTCCTCCACCCCAAAATAGTGAGCCTATTGAATACCCCTTCCCCCAATCTCTTCTGTCTTATTTCATCCCCCATCTCCCCCTCCCAACTTTCTAGTGGGGCAAGATGGATTTCTATGCCCCAGTGCCTGTATATTTTATTTCCAAGTTGCATGTAAAAAGTGATCTTTTTAAGCATTTGTTTTTAAAACTTTGGGTTCCAGATTTTTCCCCTTCTTCCCTCCTCACCCATCCCCATTGGGAAGATAAGCAATTCACTAGGGTTGTACATGTGTAATTATTCAAAACATTTCCATAGTAGTTATATTATGAAAGACTTACTAGAATTCCTTCCATCATATCCCAGCACCCACTTATTCTATTTTCTCCTTTGACCCTGTCCCTTTTCAAAAGTGTTTGCTTCTAACTACCCTCTCTCCAGTCTTCCCTCCCTTCTATCATCGTCCCTCTTATCATCTTCCCCCCTATTTTCATGTAAGGTAAGATACCCGATTAAGTGTATAGGTTTTTCCCTCCTTAAGCCAATTCAATGAGAGTAAGGTTGACCCTTTCCCTTTTACTTGCCTATTCTTCCCTTCATTTTAACAGTTTTCTCTTTCCTCTTTTACATGATATAATTTACCCCAATCTGTCTCTTCCTTTCTCCTCCAAATATATTCCTCTCTCACCTCTTAATTTTATTTTTTAGATATCATCCCTTTGTATTCAACTCATCCCACCCCCTCTGTCTGTGTATACATGAGCATACATATACCCAACTCATTTATGTATTTATATACACATACACACTCCTATACATACATACATACATACATGTATATATTCCCTTCAACTATCCTCATACTGAGAAAAGTGTCATAAGTTATGATTTTGGTTTTCCATGTAGGAATTTAAATAGTTCAACTTTAATAAGTTCCTTATGATTTCTTTTTCCTATTTTCCTTCTTATGTGTACTTTGATTCTTGTATTTGAAAGTCAAATTTTTGTTCAGCTCTGTTTTTTTTTTTTTTCGTCAAAAATGCTTGAAAATCTGGGGTGGAGCCAAGATGGCAAAGTAAAAACAGCATTTCCACAGCGCTCCAGGCCACACCACTTCAAAATCATGTAAAAGGGGACTCTGAGCAATCTCTGGAGCTCCAGCACCCACAGAACAACAAAGAGAAGCTAACCGCCTGATGAGGACAGGCTGGTAGCCTGGCAGGGAGCAGCTAGCGCAGCTCTGGGAGACGAGCCCAGGACCAGGTGAGTGGGAGGTTTTATCCCCAGGGCAGCCAGACCAGCAGCCAGCTGGAGGGACCCCAGAACACCAGCTGCTTTGGCTTTTCCAGAATTACCAACACATAGATGCCTAGGACAAAGTGAGAGGTTAGTGCCCTATGGACTTTGGGACCAGTATTTGGGGAGTGTCAGCATTTTCCCCTGGGGGCAAGAAGCCACTGAGGAGCTATGGCACAGCTGCCATTTTACAGCTTCAGTTGCAGCTTCAGCTCCTGGCCTGAAGATTGTAGGGGGATCCATTGATCAGTCTGGGGGATAATCTCTCTTGTTTTAACCTTCTTGGATCTGGGTTGTGGTCTGGAGTGGAGGTCTTGGGGTGTGTGTCCAGCTTGCCAGAGTGTGTGGCGGTTTCAGGGAGGGCACCCAACTAATACCTCAGGCAGTTGAGAAGACCCCAAAGTTTGGGATGGAAGCTCCCCTGGCTGGTGGCAGAATCCTACTGTGACAAGAAGCCCAAAAGTCAAGAAATTAAGGGGCAACATGCCTAGGCAAAGGAAACAAAATAAACAGAAAAATCCAACATTAGACCCCTATTTTGGGGGCAAAGAGGATTGAAGCATGGAACAGGAGGAGGACTGTAAGGTCTGAACTCCTGCACCAAAAGCCCCAAATGAAAATATGAGCGGGTTACAGACCATAGAAGACCTTAAGAAAGATTTTAAAATGATCCTGAGAGAAGTGGAGGAAAAATTGGGAAGAGAAATGAGAAGGATGCAGGAAAAGTATGAAATGAGAGTCAACAGCCTGACTGAGAAAAACAACACCTTAAAAAATAGACTAGCTCAAGTGGCAAAAGAGGCTCAAAAAGGCAATAAGGAGAAGAATGCCTTAAAAAGCTAAATTTGCCAGATGGAAAGAGAATCCCAAAAGCTCATTGAGGAGATTCATTCCTTCAGAATTAGGCTGGAGAAAATGGAAGCTAGTGACTTTATGAGAACTCAAGATGCTGTTAAACAGATCCAAACAAATGAAAGAATAGAAGGCAATGTGAAATATCTCATGGGAAAAACCACTGACCTGGAAAATAGATCCAGGAGAGATAATTTTAAAATTATTGGACTACCTGAAAGCCATGATCAAAGAAAGAACCTAGAAATCATCCTTCAAGAAATTCTCAAGGAAAATTGCCCTGATGTTTTAGACCAAGAAGACAAAATAGAGGTTGAAAGAATCCACAGATCACCTCCTGAAAAAGATCCCAAAAAGAAAACTCCAAGGAATATTATAGCCAGGTTCCAGAATTCCCATATCAAGGAGAAAATACTAAAAGGAGCCAGGAAGAAACAATTTCAATATTGTGGAAACACAATCAGAATAGCAAAGGACCTGGCAGCTTCTACAATAAGGGATTAAAGGGCATGGAATATGATATTCTGAAGAGCAAATGAGCTGGGATTAAAACCAAGAATAACCTACCCACTAAAACTGAGTATCTTGTTTCAGGGGAAAATATGGTCATTCAGTGGGATAGAGGACTTTCAAGCATCCTTGAGAAAATAACGGAGTTGAATAGAAAATTTGACATTCAGACACAAGAAGGAAGAGATGCTTGAGAATGTAAACAGGGAAAAGAAATCAAAAGGAACTTATCAAAGTTGAACTATTTACATTCCTACATGAAAAAACAATAACTGTACCTGATGAGACCTATCTCAGTATGGAAATAGTTGAAGAAGGGTATATGGGCATATGAATACATATGTGAATGTGTGTATATATGTTTCCAGGTATACATGGATAGAGGGCACAAGTTGAATTTGGTGGGAAGGTATGATTCTTAAGGGGTGAAGTTAACAGGTGAGAAAGGAATGTGTCAAGAGGAGATGGGGAGAGATAGGGGGTGTAAACTATCTAATGTAGAAGAGGCAAGGGGAAGTGGTTGCAGGGGAGGAGAAGAACAGCAAGGCAAAACGGAAAAACCATATTCTCATTGAATTTGGCTCAGGGAGAGAATGACATACATACTGAATGGAATATCTCACCTTGCAGGAGAGTAAGGGGGAGGGGCATGAGAGGGGGGATGATGGAGGGGAGGGCATGCTGGGTGGAAGGGGAGGTTGGAGGCACCCATTTTTGAAGAGGGACAGGATCAAAGTCGGGAATGGACCAGGTGGAGGTGGGATAGGTGGGAGGGAAATATAGCCAGTCTTTTACAATACATCTACTATGGTAATGTTTTGCATAGCTAGACATGTACAAGATAGACTGAATTGCTTATCTTCCCAGCAGGAGCAGGTGACAAGCGACGAAGGCAATGGATCTGGAATTCAAAGTTTTAAAATTAAATCTTTCAAATATAAAAAAAAAGGTTAGAAAAAAGAATGATTGAAAATCCTCTATTTCTTTGAATTACCATATTTTCCCCTTAAGCATTATACTCATTTTCACTGCATATGTAATTCTTGGTTTTAATCCTAGCTCCTTTGACCTCCAGAATATATCTCAAGCCCTTCAATCCCTTAATGTAGAAGATTCTAGGTCTTGTGTTTTCCTGATTGTGTTTCTATAACACTGGGAACACTGGAATTTTTCTATTATATTCCCAGGAGTATTCTCTTTTGGATCTTTTTCTTTCTTTTTTTTTTTTTTTTTGGATTTTTTTTGGAGGGCTATTGGGGTTAAGTAACTTGCCCAAGGTCACACGGCTAGGTTTTTTGTTTGTTTGTTTGTTTGTTTGTTTGTTTGGGTGTGTTAAGTGGCCGAGACCAGATCCAAACTCAGGTCCTTCTGACTTCAGGGCCAGCACTCTACTCACTGTGCCACCTAGCTGCCCCTTTTGGATCTTTCTCAAGAGGTGATCAGCAAATTCTTTTAATCTATGTTTTGCCCCCTGGTTCTAGAATATCAGAGCATTTGCTTAATAATTTCTTGAAATATGTTTTCTTAGCTCTATTTTTGATTATGACCCTCAGTTAATCCAATAATTTTCAAATTATCTCTGCTGCATCTATTTTCCATGTTGGTGGTTTTCCAATGAGATATTTCACATTGCCTTCTACTTTTTTCATTTTTTTTGTATCTATTTTATAGTATCTTGATTTCTCATAAAGTCATTAGCTTTCATTTGCTCCATTCTAATTTTGAAGGAATTAGTCTCTTCTGTGAGTTTTTGAAATTCCTTTTCCATCTGGAAAATTTGGCTTTTTAAGGCATTGTTCTCCTCATTGACTTTTTGGGCCTTTTTTGACATTAGGTTTAGTCTGCTTTTTAAGGTGTTATTTTCTTCTTTATTTTCTGGCATGTCCTTTAGAAAGCTGTTGACTTGTTTTCCATGATTTCCTTGAATCATTCTCATTTCTCTTCCCAATTTTTTCTTCACTTCTCTTACTTGATTTTCAAATCCTTATTGACCTCCTCCATGAACTTTATGCAGTTCATATTTTTCTTGGAAGCTTTTGATGCAGGAGTTCTGACTTTGTTGTCTCCCTCCCATTCAATGCATTGATCCTTTTTGTCCCCCAATCATAGGGTAAGCATTCTTACTTTAACCTGCTTGTTTTCGGATCATGGTCTTGGGTGGCAATCCTGGTGTGTGTTACTAGTGTGCCAGAGCTTGTTAGGGCTGCAGAGAGGGCATGCTCCTAATAGCGCCAGCAGCAGTGACAATCCCAGTAATTTTGGACATAGCTCTCTGCCATCTGGAAGCAGAGTTCTACCATGGGAAAGAGCTCAAATTCAAGTAATTGGCCAGCAATATGAGCAAGAAGAGGAAGCACAAACAGACCATAGAATCCTTTTTGGGGGGACTTGAAAGAGGATTTTGAAAATCAAGTAAGAGAAGGAGAGGAAAAATTGGGGAGAGAACTGGTACTGATGCAAGAAAATCATGAAAAATGAGTAAACAGCCTAACTGAAGATGGCCCCCCCAAATACTGAAGAAAACACCTTAGAAATGGACTAACCCAGCTCAGAGCCAAGATATTGGAGTAAAACCAGGACATCTATGTGCTTCTGGCTCCCATGTAAAAAAATGCACATGTCAAAATGACTCTGAACACACTTCAGAGCTGCAGAACCCACAAAGTGAAAGAGAGAAATAAATTTCCCACTGAAGGCAGCATGTCAGGCTGACAGGAAGGGTCTATCACAGCAAGCTGGGAACCAAGCAGAGTGCCATGTGAGCGATGTGGTTCTGGCCCCAGGGTAGACCTGACCAGCAGCAGCCTGAGCAGACTTCAGGAGAGTGAATTACCAGCAGCTATGGCAATTTCCAGATCTGCCTACAATCTGCAGGCCAAGAGCTCTGGAGGTAGCCACATGGCAGCAACTATAGCCACCTCCTTCTTTTCTCACCCTGGGTGCAGGTAACAGACCAGGCTCTTATGCACCCACTTCCAACAGAGTTTCCTGCTGACTTTTTACTTTCTTTTTGCCATTTATGGGTTGAGAAGTCTGGAAATTGACTCATTTTTCATGATTTTCTTGCATCACTACCCGTTATTTTCCCAACTTTTCCTCTCCTTATCTTACTTGAGAAGTGGGGGAGGGCAGGAGGAGACTTGAGTCCAAATAGTTCACAACTTAAAACTGTAGAGTCAACATATTGATTGAATGTTTAAAATAAACGACAATAAGTGATGATACAAATTTAAGTGGATATTCATTTCTTCAATTATAATAACCTAGAGAATTATGGCCATTTTCATTTTGTGATTTTTGCTTGTTTTTAATAAAAACTTGTCAAAATTAAATAAAAAATATTAAGGGTATTTCCCCCTCAAACAACAACCATTTATTCTTTTTTTGTTGTTTATTCTTGTTACTGTGTTATTGCTTATAAAATTCAAAGCTTATATTTAATTATAGTCACAAAAGTCTGAATAAGTAAACTATTCTCTGGACAAATGAAACAAAAATTTTGTTTAAAATTTCTGTGGGATAAGAAAATAAAGCTTTTGGGTTCAGTTGACAAGTGGGATCTTAATTACAATGGGTTTGACCATTGCAGACTCAAAGAGAAGGGCAATATAATGTGGGGGGAAAGTACAGGAAAAATATTAGTCTAGTGATCTGTATAACCTTGAAGCTATAGTCCCAGGGAGCTGGCTATTCAAGGTTTGGATTTGACTATACAGTACATTGACTAGGTTAGAACAAAAAGAGATTGCTGTTATTCATGATTATTTCTTATTCCAAAGCATGAAAGATAACTTTAAAATCCATTAACAAATATATCATTCCATATATGTTTTCTTTGAATTAGTAACAGAAGCTGTCTTTGAAACAGTTGCATCGCCTTTGAGACATACATATGCTAGAAATAAAGTGGGACTTTCCTAAAAGTTCAACTGTGTAGAATTTCTGCTACTAAATATAGTTTTCTTTTCATTATATTAAACTACTGATAAAACTTTGCTGATTAAAACTACTGATTAAACTTTACTGCATAAAGAAAGGACAGTAACATTCAGCTTCCTCAAAAAAAATAATTGCATGCTTTCACTACTATATTGATATAATGACAAATAATGTGAATGAATTTTACTGTAATGATTTTTGACTACTCCAAATGTGAAAGTAGGTCACTTTTAATGTATCTAAAGATTTTGTTTAAGGCTGCTCCTCTTTAAACTCAAATTAGTTGTGTGCTTGATCCACTGTCCAAGGACACCATAACTTAATTACAAGTAATACAAAAAGATAACAGAAATTTTGCTTCTTCGTGGATGATGTTAAAAAGCTTCTAGGAACATTTTAAAAATGTGAAATACTGAAGAGCCATCTTATAGAATTAATAGTCCCACATTCTTATCAGCACTATAATAACTTCTTCAAGTCCTAATCCACCATACACACTTTTAGGACTGGTGATATAATATGTAATATTATATATAATATTAATATAATGCTTATTATAATTATTATATAAATCATTATATTATAATATGTTATATATGATATAAATCATTATATAAATTATTAATATAATACTATGAAACCAATAATGTATATAATAATTAATATAATAAAATTGTTATAAATTATATATAACATTAATATAATAATAATATATAATATAAAAGGACTTGTGAGATAATATCAAAGTAAGGGAATGGAAGATAGGGTGTACAGTGAATGGAAGTGCAGTGACTCTATGCTCCCTGAGACCACCATGACAACTATGGAAGCCTCACAAGAACACTAAAATGCTTCCTAATTTAACTCTGAAATTACAATTGGTTGGGTTAGTACCCCGATCCTTGTGACTAATTTACTTCTATGATTCTAAGTGGAGTGACATAGAGTTTCAAGTCAACACAAGTTGGAACTGTTATAAAAATCATCTTGACATAGATGCTAGCATAGCAGGTGGCTTCATATTTTGGTTCATCCAGAAGACATGAGGGTATGTGAATAATCTCAAATAGCATTTCACAAGATGGAAATTCTTTGGTTCTAGACAATATCATATCTAAGCAAACATACAAGGGCACATGAAATGGACTGAAAGTGTAAATGTTTTTTTGAAAAGTACTATAAAATAGCAAGTACATCTTAGCCTAAGTATTCTCTCCCACATAGCATTTGGGCACAGATGCTATGCCTTTGAGAGGAAGACCTAAAAGGGGAGGATTTTTCTAGAAAGGATGGAGAATCTTAGAACTGAAAGTTACATGCCATTAGAGAAAGAGTCTATGAGTCACTATGACAGCTTGAAAAAATTACTTTCTGAAAGAGAATTTTTAAAGAGAACTGAAAAGATGTTTTGGAGGATCAGATTTTTGCCCAGACATAAGCAGATGAGCACTTAACCTGAAAAGTGTCTGACATGAATGCTTGCAGTAGAGAACAGGCTGAACTAATAGTTGGTAGTTACTGGCAGGTAGTGAGACAAGTCGATTGAGCATGTTCTATCTCTTTCCAAAGAAGTAAATATGGTTGTAATCCCCATCAGAGACAATACGAATAACTACTCAGTGTGGGATTTTATTAGTGTAAAGAGTTCTCATACGAGTAAAATGTCACTTCCAATGCAGATTGGCAATTTATTGTCAAATTAGTTATAGAGTACTAAGACTTTACTGTGGGGATAGATAGATAGATAGATAGATAGATAGATAGATAGATAGATAGATAGAATGATAGATTAGTTTAGGTGCCTGTCAGGCAATAGTTGAAAAACACTTATTAAGTGCTTATTATGTATTAGGAAATGGAACATATGAAAAAATTCCTTCAAGAAAATAATTGCTTTATGCTCGACTTGGCAAGGATCAAATAAAAAGGGAAATATATGAACTTTCAGGTCATATTAGTAGCAAGATGGTGGACTAGACATATTCTCCAATCCCCACAACCACTCAAATCTTTCCAAAACATAAATTATATACCAAAGATGAAGCAACCTCTTTTGTGTCCATGAAATATGACATCCAGAATTCAAGAAGAGTTTGAACTGTTGTATATGACCCTTAGCTCACTGAGTATACCTCCTCTACTTCCCATACTCCTCCCAGCAAAGTTGCATTAGCAAACCCAAATATATGGTATGAACTTCCATCAAAACCCACTCCTGCACCCCAGTTCTCCCTTCCTCTTTCAAATGTTATGGAGATACTAGCTTCAGACTACAAAATTTTTCTCTGACCTCAACAATCAGTTCAGCCATAGCCCTCAAAGGGCAAATTCTTATCAGGTGTTACAACCAAGAAGGACCCATATTATATGTTGTAAGTTCTGAACTCCCAGTGTGGGGAAAACAGGCTCTGAACCATTGATGCCTGTCCAGACAACTGAGGAACAGAGATAATGGGATAGGTCAATAGGATAGGACACTGTGAGCGTTGGAGACTATGAAGTACTCTACCAAACCTGAGGGAACAGAGCCCACCTGGGCAAGTCTTGACCACACAAAAGCAATTTGGGGTGGAGACCTGGGATGAAAAACCATAAATTATCCACTGCAAGTGGAGGTTGGGACACTGAGATTCAGCTATAAAGGAAAGCATGAGCAGAGATAAGGGAGTCAGGAAGCAGGTGATAAATAATATGAGGACAAATACTGACATTACAAAAATTTGAGGAAGCAGAAATCTCAAATATATTGAACACAAACAGATAAATAAACAGTAGGCAATAAGGACTCCAGATCTAAACAGTAAGTTCAGACATTTAAGGATAAATAGTGCAAAATGAATGAATTTGAGGAAAATGTGCAACTGAAACATGTTGGGTTTTTTTCTGAGTGGTTTAAAATAAATGATAATTATGGGAGCAGAAATTATTTCATGAAGAGCAAAACAATGAGCAGCAAACAAGAAAAGTTGATTTTGCAGTTGTAAATCTCACTAAAGAAAGGAGAGAACAATAGATTGGTAATAAAGGTGTATACATACACACATACATATATACATATGTATATACATATACATACACACACACACACACACACACATATATACAAATGAAGAAAAACCTAGAATGGAATCCAAAAAATAATGTTAAAAGAAAATGTACTCATTACACAAGCAAAATTTACTGATCTAAACACAGAAGATATAGAGACAATCAAAGGATCATTAATTTCCCAGAAAAACTCAATAGGACAAAAATCCTTAACACCATAAGCAATGAAATAATAGAAGAAGACTATTCAGCACTTATGAATATACAAAATGAAATTTGAAATAATTCACTGATTACCTATGGGAAGGAAAAAAAAAGGTTGTGAACTACAAGTTGCAGAGTGCTTAAATTTAACAGTCAATTAACAAATAATTTCCACAAGCCATCAAGAGAAAGGCTATCAAATAAAAAATAAAAGACATTTAAATAATACAGTATTACTCTTCACCCACTAGAAAATGGAGGGAATGGTGTTCCAAAGAGCAATGAAGCTCAGGATGCAGCCCAGGAAGGATTTCCCTTAAAATCTGAGTTTAACCCTGCAGAACAAAAGATAGATGTTCAATAACAAAGAGTTTGAAACACGTTTAGAAAGAAAATGCTAAGTAAAGAATACTATTTGCTTACTTTAATATGTATATATATTTTTTCATTAAAAAGTTCCCAATTACATATAAATATTTTAACATTTTTTTTTTACAAATTGAGTTCCACATTCTCTTCTTCCCTCCTGCCTTCCCCCTTCTTTGAGAATGTAAGTAATTTGCAATTAATTATAAATATAATTTCATGATCCAGCCATTCTGGAACTGTGTACAAAGAGCTATGCAACTGTGCTTGCCCTTTGATTCAGCAATACCACTACTAAATCTGTACTCCAAATAGATCATTTAAAAGTGGAAATAACCCACATGTACAAAAATATTTGTGGCAGTCATTTTTGTGGTGGCCAAAAGTTGGAAATTGAGGGGATGACCATTAATTGGGAAATGGCTGAACAAGTTGTGATATATGAATTTGTTAGAAAACTATTTTTCTATTAGAAATGATGAGCATACTGATTTCAGAAAAACCTAGAAAGACTTGCATGAACTTAGGCTGAATAAAGTAGCAGAACCAAGAAAACATTGTACACAGTTACAGCAACACTGCAATGACCAACTTTGATAGACTTAGCTCTTCTTGGCAATACAATAATTTAAGACAATTTCAGAGAATAATGAAGGAAAATGATGTCCACATCCACAGAAAGAACTATGGTGTCTCAATGTAGCTTGAAGCATACTATTTTCTCTCTTTTTTTCTTTCTAATAATTTTTTTCCTTTTATTCTGATTCTTCCTTTACAACATGACTAATAAGAAGATATATCTAATAGAATTGTACATGTATAGCCTATATCAGAGTGCATGCCATCTTGGGAATGGAAGAATGGAGGGTGGCAGGGGCAAAACATTTGCAACTCAAAATCTTATAAAAGTGAATGTTGAAAAAATATAGTCATGCAAAAGTATTTCCATATTAAGAATGTTGCAAAAGAAAGCACAAAATAAAAATAAACTTTAAAATGTCCTTCAGTCTATACTCAGAATTCATCAGTTCTCTCTCTGGATGTACACAGTATTATTCACCATTGGAGCATTATTTTGATTCTTTCACAATTTATTATCCTTACATCTTCTTGCGTAAGGATATAAACATTTTAACCTTACTGAATACCCTATGATTTCTCTTTTGTTTGTATCTTTTTATTCTTCTGCTGAGTGTTGTATTGGGAAATAAAATTTTCTGTTTGTCTCTGGTCTTTCCATCAGGAATGCTTGAATGGTCTCTATTTTATTGAATGCTCATTTTTCCCCTATTCTGAATAATTATGCTTAGTTTCACTGGGTGATTGTTTTTTTGGTTGTGATCCTAGGTCCTTTGCCTTCCAGAATATAATATTTCAAGTTCTCTGATCCTTTAACATAGAAATTGCTAAATTATGTGTAATACTGACTGTGACTCCATCTCCTTTACCTGAGACCTCTGAAATTTGAATATGATATTCCTAGGAGTTTTAATTTTAAGATCTCTTTCAAGAGATTATTGGTAGATTCTTTCAATTCCTACTTTCCTCTCTGTTTCTAGAATATCAAGGCATTTTTCCTTGATAATTTCTGGAAAGGTAACGTCTAGGTTCTTTTATGATCATGAATTTCAGGTAGTCAAATAATTCTTAAATATACCCCCTAGCTTTATTTTTCGAGTCAGTTGTTATTTCAATGAAACATATCAAATTTTCTTCAATTTCTTCATTGGTTGATTTTGTTTTATTGATATTGTTTTGTTGTTTCTTGATGGAGTCCTCAAGACTTAGCTTCCCTATGACCAATTTTAATTTTAAAGGGTTATTTTCTTTAGTAAGTTTTTGCACTTTATTTTCTATTCAGCCATTTTAAGGAGCTGTTTTCTTCAGTGGATTCTTGTACCTCCTTTTCTGATTTTTATGCTTCCTTACCTAAGTTGTTGATTTGCATTAATCTCATTTCTCTTCCCATGTCCCTCCTCTTTCTCATTTCATTTTTAAAAAATGAGCACTTCTGCTTTTTGAGCCCTTTTGTAGCCTAAGACAATTCACTTTTGTTTATGAGGTTTTGCATATAAATTGTTTGACATTGTTGTCCTCTTCTGAGTTTGTTTTGATCTTCCCTGTTCCCACAGTAACTTTGTATGATCAGGTTCTTTTTATTTTCATAATTTTTTCCAGCCTATTTCATGAATTTTGAAATTGAGCTCTGTTTTGGGGGAATTGAGGAGGCACTACCCTAAGCTTCTTGGACTAAGAGTCAGGAATCTAGCCATGGACCTATACCAAAAAGCTGTGAGGCTTCACCACTTGCATGCTGTTCCAGGTTTATGAGATCTAGCTTCTGGACTACTGTGCTTGGAGTTTGAGACCTCACACCTGGCCACATGTGTTGCTGGCCTGCTGTTCTCAGGCCTTCTTCATTCAAATGTGCTGGGGCTCAGAGTCTCCTGATGGCTTCCTGGATGTACCCTACTGCTGGCTTGCTCAAATACTACCTGAACTGGTCTGTTTTGCCCTTTTATTTGAGAATGACAGACTTTTCCTCTAAACTTTTTAAGTTGTCTTGAGCTAGAAAATTGTTTCACCCCATATTTTTTCTTCAGAATTGTTTTTGAGGTATATATATTTTTTTAAACAAATGTTTTATTAACTTCTGTTTTACATCATTCATTTCCACCAGATTTTGAGTTACAATCATTTTCCCCCCATTATTCCCCTACCCAACCTCCCAGAATAGCAGTCCCACAAGATATCGCTTCCTCCAATCTGCTCTTTCCCATACCTTCTCCCATACCCCCATCGACTTTTCCATTAGAGGAAGATGAATTTTTGTGTCCCAATGCCTGCACATCTTATCTCCCAATTATAGGCAAAAGAGTATTAATAATAGTATTTATATATATTTGAAACATCTAATGTTACGACCTCAAATTTCAGATCCATTTCCTTCCTCCCTTATCACCCATTCCTTCTTGGGAGATAAGTAATTCAGTATATGTTGTACATGTCTAGCTATGCAAAACATTATCATAGTAGATATATTGTACAAGGCTGCTTATAATTCCCTCCCACTCATCCCAACCTCCACCTGGTCCATTCCCTATGTGATCCTGTCCCTCTTCTATAGTGGGTCCTTCCAACCTCCCCTCACCCCAAGGATGCCCTCCCATCCATCATCCCTCCTCTCATCCCCTTTCCCCCTATCCTGCTGCAGGTTGAGATATCCCATTTAGTATGTATGTCATTTTCTCCCTGAACCAAATTCAATGTGAATGTGGTTTTGCCTTTTTAGCCTTCCTTATTCTCCCCCTCCTTTGCACCCACTTCCCCTACATGAGATAGTTTACCCTACCCTGTCTTTCCCCATCTCCTCTTGCCACTTTTCTCTCTCACCTCATAATTTCATCCTTTGAGTATTCTCCCTTCCCAACAAATTCAACCTATGCCCTCTATCCATATATAACTGTAACCATATACACACATATTCACATATGTATTCATATGACCACACCCCCTTCTTCCATTATTTTCATAGTGAGAAAGATATCATCAGTCACAGATATTACTTTTCCATATAAGAATGTAAATAGTTCAACTTTGATAAGTTCCTTTTGATTTCTTTTCCCTGATTACCTCTCAGGCACATCTCTTCCTTCTTGTGTCTGGATGTCAAATTTTCTATTCAACTCTGGTTTTTTCCTCAAGAATGCTTGAAAGTCCTCTATTCCACTGAATGACCATATTTTCCCCTGAAACAAAATACTCAGTTTTGCTGGGTAGTGACCCTTGGGTTCATTCCCAGTTCTTTTGCCCTCTGGAATATCATATTCCATGCCCTTCGATCCCTCAGTGTAGAAGCTGCCAGGTCCTGGGCTGTTCTGATTGTGTTTCCACAATATTGAAATTGTTTCTTCCTGGCTGCTTGTAGTATTTTCTCCTTGGTCTGGGGATTCTGGAACCTGGCTATAATATTCCTGGGAGTTTTCTTTTGGGGATCTTTTTCAGGAGGTGATCTATGGATTCTTTCAACCTCTATTTTGCCCTCTGGGTCTAAAACATCAGGGCAGTTTTCCTTGAGAATTTCTTAAAGGGTGATTTCTAGGTTCTTTCTTTGATCATGGCTTTCAGGTAGTCCAATAATTTTTAAATTGTCTCTCCTGGATCTATTTTCCAGGTCAGTGGTTTTTCCCATGAGATATTTCACATTGCCTTCTAATCTTTCGTTTGTTTGGATCTGCTTAACAGCATCTTGATTTCTCATAAAGTCACTAGCTGCCATTTGCTCCAGTCTAACTCTGAAGGAATGAATCTCCTCAGTGAACTTTTGAGATTCTTTTTCCATCTGGCAAATTCGACTTTTAAGGCATTCTTCTCCTCATTGCCCTTTTGGGCCTCCTTTGCCATTTGAGCTAGTCTATTTTTTAAGGTGTTGTTTTCCTCAGTCAGGCTATTGACCCTCATTTCATACTTTTCCTGCATCCTTCTCATTTCTCTTTCTAATTTTTCCTCCACTTCTCTTATTTGATTTTTAAAGTCCTTCTTAAGGTCTTCTATGGCCTGCAACCAGCTCATGTTTTCCCCTGGGGCTTTTGGAGCAGGACTTCTGACCTCACAGTCCTTTTCCTGCTCTATGCCCCCAAAATAGGAGTCTAGGGGTGCATTTTTCTGTTTCCTTTGCCTTGGCATGTTGCCACTTAATTGCTTGACTTTTGGGCTTGTTGCCACACTATGGCTTTAAGGCCAGCTAGAGGAATTTTCGTCCCGAACGTGTGGGGGGCAACTTCTGTTTCTGGCAAGCTGTAAACCCACCCACGACTTCTACCCTAGATCACAATCCAGCTCCAGGGAGGTTAAAGCAAGAGCGATATCCCCCCAAGACTGATCGCTGGATCTCCCTACAAATTTGCAGGCTGGGAGCAGGAGATGCCTCTGAAAACTACAAAATGGCTTTTGTCCTCAGCGGCTTCTAGCCCCCAGGGGAGGGAGCCGACGCATTCCCTAATACCAGTCCCAAAGTCCATAGGACACTAACTTCTTACTTTGTCCTAGGCAAGTCTATGTTGATAATTCTGGAGTCGCCACAGCTCCTGGTGTTCTGGGGTTCCTCCAGCTGGCTGCTGGCCCTGCCGCCCTGGGGCTAAAACCTCGGTTCATGCGGACCTGGGCTCGGCTCAGCTGGGCTCCTGCGCTCTGCGCGCTGCCAGGTCCCAGACCACTGCACTGGTCCTTCCTGCAGGGCTGCTGGGCTGTCCTCAGCGGGAGTTTAGCTTCTCTGTGTCGTTCTGTGGGTGCTGGGGCTCCAGAAGTTGTTAAGAGTCCCCTTTTACATCGTTTGGGGGGAATGTGGGGGCAGAGTGGCTTGGATGAGCTGTTTCTACTCCGCCATCTTGGCTCCGCCCCCGACTTTCAAATATTCTTGATGAAAAAAACAGAGTTGAATAGGAAGTTTGACTTTCAAATACAAGAAGCAAGAGAAGCATGAGAATGTAAACAAGGAAAATAAATCATAAGCAGCTTAACAAATTTGAACTATTTACATTCCTACATGGAAAAATGATAATTGTAACTTATGAAACTTTTCTCAGTACGAGGATAAGTGATGGGAATATAAATGTGTGTATACACACACACATATGTATGTATGTATACACATATATCTATATAGGAGGGTATATGTGCATATGAATACATATGTGAGTGTGTGTATATATGTTTACAGGTATAAATAGACAGAGGGAGCAGCATCAATTGAATATGATGGGATGATATTTAAAAAATATAATTTAGAGGAGAGGGAGGAATATAATGAGAGGAGATAGGGAGAGGCCCAATAGGGGAAATTATCTCATATAAAAAGGCAATGGAAAACTGTTGCAATGGAGGGGAAGAACAGGGAGGCAAAAGGGAATGGGTTGACCTTACTCTCATTGAATTTTGCTTAAGGAGTAAATAACATACATACTCAATTGGGTATCTTACCCTACAGGAAAGTAGAAGGTAAGGGGATAAGAGGGAGGATGATAGAAGGGAGGGCAGATTGAAGGAGAGGGTAGTTAGAAGCAAACACTTTTGAAAAGGGACAAGGTCAAAGTAGAAAATAGAACAATTGTGGGGGTGAGTTAGGAGGGAGGGAGATATAGTCAGTCTTTTATTACATATTCACTATTAAAATGTTTTCCATAATGACATATGTAAAACCTATACTGAATTGCTGCTCTTCCCAGTAAGGGTGTGTGACAAGGGAAGAAAGAAAAGAATCTGGAATTCAAAGTTTAAAGTCAAATGTTTGAAGAATTATTATTATTATTATTATCATTATTATTATTATTTTTTTATGTTGTATTGCAGTTTTATTTATTTTGTTAAACATTTCCAAATTACATTTTTTTCCCAAGGGGATTAACATAATATTTATTTATTTTTTAAACAAATACTTTATTAACTTCTGTTTTACATCATTCATTTCCGCCAGATTTTGAGTTACAATCATTTTCCCCCCATTATTCCCCTACCCAACCTCCCAGAATAGCAGTCCCACAAGATATCGCTTCCTCCAATCTGCTCTCTCCCATACCCCCATCGACTTTTCCATTAGAGGAAGATGAATCTTTGTGTCCCAATGCCTGCACATCTTATCTCCCAATTATAGGTAAAAGAGTATTAATAATAGTATTTATATATATATATTTGAAACATTTAATGTTACGACCTCGAATTTCAGATCCATTTCCTTCCTCCCTTGTCACCCATTCCTTCTTGGGAGATAAGTAATTCAGTATATGTTGTACATGTCTAGCTATGCAAACATTATCATAGTAGATATATTGTACAAGGCTGCTTATAATTCCCTCCCACTCATCCCACCCCCCACCTGGTCCATTCCCTACATGATCCTGTCCCTCTTCTATAGTGGGTACTTCCAACCTCCCTCACCCCAAGGATGCCCTCCCATCCATCATCCCTCCTCTCATCCCCCTTCCCCCTATCCTGCTGCAGGTTGAGATATCCCATTTAGTATGTATGTCATTTTTCTCCCTGAACCAAATTCAATGTGAATGTGGTTTTGCCTTTTTAGCCTTCCTTATTCTCCCCCTCCTTTGCACCCACTTCCCCTACATGAGATAGTTTACCCTACCATGTCCCTCCCCATCTCCTCTTGCCACTTTCCTCTCTCACCTCATAATTTCATCCCTTGAGTACTCTCCCTTCCCAACAAAATCAACCTATGCCCTCTATCCATATTTAACTGTAACCATATACACACACATTCACATATGTATTCATATGACCACACCCCCTTCTTCCATTATTTTCATAGTGAGAAAGATATCATCAGTCACAGATATTGCTTTTCCATATAGGAATGTAAATAGTTCAACTTTGATAAGTTCCTTTTGATTTCTTTTCCCTGATTACCTTCTCAGGCATCTCTTACTTCTTGCATCTGGATGTCAAATTTTCTATTCAACTCTGGTTTTTTCCTCAAGAATGCTTGAAAGTCCTCTATTCCACTGAATGACCATATTTTCCCCTGAAACAAAATACTCAGTTTTGCTGGGTAGGTGACCCTTGGGTTCATTCCCAGTTCTTTTGCCCTCTGGAATATCATATTCCATGCCCTTCGATCCCTCAGTGTAGAAGCTGCCAGGTCCTGGGCTATTCTGATTGTGTTTCCACAATATTGAAATTGTTTCTTCCTGGCTGCTTGTAGTATTTTCTCCTTGATCTGGGGATTCTGGAACCTGGCTATAATATTCCTGGGAGTTTTCTTTTTGGGATCTTTTTCAGGAGGTGATCTGTGGATTCTTTCAACCTCTATTTTGCCCTCTGGATCTAAAACATCAGGGCAGTTTTCCTTGAGAATTTCTTGAAGGGTGATTTCTAGGTTCTTTCTTTGATCATGGCTTTCAGGTAGTCCAATAATTTTTAAATTGTCTCTCCTGGATCTATTTTCCAGGTCAGTGGTTTTTCCCATGAGATATTTCACATTGCCTTCTAATCTTTCGTTTGTTTGGATCTGCTTAACAGCATCTTGATTTCTCATAAAGTCATTAGCTTCCATTTGCTCCAGTCTAACTCTGAAGGAATGAATCTCCTCAGTGAACTTTTGAGATTCTTTTTCCATCTGGCAAATTCAACTTTTTAAGGCATTCTTCTCCTCATTGCCCTTTTGGGCCTCCTTTGCCATTTGAGTTAGTCTATTTTTTAAGGTGTTGTTTTCCTCAGTCAGGCTGTTGACCCTCATTTCATACTTTTCCTGCATTCTCTCATTTCTCTTCCCAATTTTTCCTCCACTTCTCTTATTTGATTTTTAAAGTCCTTCTTAAGGTCCTCTATGGCCTGCAACCAGCTCATGTTTTCCCCTGGGGCTTTTGGAGCAGGACTTCTGACCTCACAGTCCTTTTCCCGCTCTATGCCCCCAAAATAGGAGTCTAGGGTTGCATTTTTCTGTTTCCTTTGCCTTGGCATGTTGCCACTTAATTACTTGACTTTTGGGCTTGTTGCCACACTATGGCTTTAAGGCCAGATAGAGGAATTTTCGTCCCGAACGTGTGGGGGGCAACTTCCGTTTCTGGCAAGCTGTAAACCCACCCACAACTTCCACCCTAGATCACAATCCAAATCCAGGGAGGTTAAAGCAAGAGCGATTACCCCCCAAGACTGATCGCTGGATCTCCCCACTATTTGTAGTCTGGGAGCCGGAAATGCCTCTGAAAACTACAAAATGGCGAGTCTCCTCAGCGGCTTCTAGCCCCCAGGGGAGGGAGCTGACGCATTCCCCAAATACAGGTCCCAAAGTCCATAGGACACTAACCTCTTACTTTGTCCTAGGCAAGTCTATGTTGATAATTCTGGAATCTCCACAGTTACTGGTGTTCTGGGGTTCCTCCAGCTGGCTGCTGGCCCTGCCGCCCTGGGGCTAAAACCTCGGCTCACGTGGACCTGGGCTCGGCTCAGCTCCTGAGCTCTGCGCACTGCGAGCCGCCGGCTCCCAGACCACTGCGCTGGTCCTTCCTGCAGGGTGCTGGGCTGTCCTCAGCGGGAGGTTAGCTTCTCTGTGTCGTTCTGTGGGTGCTGGGGCTCCAGAAGTTTTTCAGAGTCCTTTTTTACATAGTTTGTGGAGAATCTCATTATTATTATTTTTACATGCAAATGGGAAATAAGATATATAGGCACTGGGGGATGGAGATCCATCTTGCCATACTGGAAAGTCGGAGAGGCCATGAGGGAGAATATAGAAGGGAGCAGATTGGGGGAGGCAGTATACAGTGGGATCACTGTTTTAGGGTGGTGGGTAGGGGATATATGGAGAGAAAATCTGTAACTCAAAATCTTGTGGAAATGAATGTTGTAAACTTAAGTTAAATATAAAATTTTAAAATAAAGAATTAAAATATTATAAAAATGGCAAAATTAGGTTGGTTGGACCAAATCTATAAGGGGAGTTCTAAGCTAGAGGAAATACAGTTGTGGAGGCATTGACAGACTGATATACAAATTAAATGAAGTATAGGAAATTAGCAAATATATGGTGAGAACCTTGGAACTTATCAGTGCTAATATGAGGTGACTGAGAGAACATTGAGGACTATCAACTTGAATGTCTGTGATCCCATCAAAGCCATTTTGCAAATACTCCGCTTTACTCCCCTCCATTGGTCTACTTGCTATTCTTGGCACAGCTCCTGGTTCAATGACTTTTCTCTCACTTTTGCCCAAACACCTGTAAAGTCTCCCTTCATATTTATGGTTACTAGTTTCCCTGGTATTCCTCAAGTTCTGTCTTAAGACCCAAATTCTACAGGAAGCCTTTCCCATTCTCCTATATAACCCTGGAAGGCTAGGTGGCCCAACTGAGTGAAAGACCTGGAGTCAGGAAGACCTGTGTTCAAATCCAGTCTGATATGATTTCTAGGTATAACACTGGGCAGGTCACTTAACCTCTGTCTACCTTAGTTTCTATAGCTTTAAAATGAGGATAATAATAGCATCTACATAATAGGGTTCTCAAATTAGTTGGTATTTGCAAAGTACTTAGCATAGTGACTGGAATATAATAGAAGTTTAATAAATATTTGTTCCCTTGGTTCCTTTCCCTAGCCCATTGCTAGGACTCTGCTTTCCATCTGAGATAACCTTGAATTCACACTTTATATATTTTTATATACTTAGTTAATTGTACATTGTCTTATCCATTCAAATTATTCTCCTTGAGGGCACAAACAAGTCTTTCTATTGCTAATGCTTAGCACAGTCACTGAAAGATAGTCAAAGCTTATTATGTTCTTGTTGAGTGACTGAAGAGAAAAGAAATATGATTGTTAATGTTATTTAGAGCTTAGGCTTTAGTTAATTCATAACTTTTTTAATGCTTAATGCTTTTTTTCACATATATATTTGACCAAAGTTAACTTGTCTTCTGGTTTGTTCAAATGTCATTTATGAATGACTGTATGAATGAAGCTGTTATGGTGAAATGTGTTTACCTGGTCACGCTTCAAAAAAAAAGAGAAATCAAACTAAAGAAATAATATTTGTTTAGGTGTAATCTAAACAGCTATTTGTCTAGCAAATTCTTACAGAAATGTGTTTACCTGGTCTTTCTTCAAAAAAAAAGAGAAATCAAACTCTAGAAATAATATTTGTTTAGGTGTAATCTAAACAGCTATTTGTCTAGCAAATTCTTTCAGAAATGTGTTTACCTTGTCATGCTTCAAAAAAAAGAGAAATCAAACTAAAGAAATAATATTTGTTTAGGTGTAATCTAAACAGCTATTTGTATGGCAAATTCTTGCAGCATAAGAAAATATATTTATTTCAGTTTTAGAACTAGACTCAAACCATCTATTCCTAAGAGATGTAGCAAAAAGCCCAGGTTAGAACAAGATTGTATTGTAATAGAGAATTCCCAAAGATATTTTTTTGGAAAAATCAAATATCAATACAGGAAAGAGGTATGGGAAAGAAGAGTAGGTGTTATATGCATTACTTTTGAGAAGAGAGATGTATTCTTCATATATCTATGGATGATCTTTCTAGACTGAAATCATCCCTTTACTCACTTCATATCATCATCTTTTTGCTGATGAATGATGACTACACTCTTTGACCAGGAGGTATTTTTTGGTCATTATAAACCATATGATTGACTGTCTTCAACACTTGCTCAGTTCCAAGTGCCATGTTCCTTCTGTTTTTACTAGGTCATCTGCTATCATTTATCTCCTACTGGAGCTTTTCAGTTTTGACCTGCCACACCAGCTGTCTCCACTGTTGTTCTTGAGAGATTTAGTTCAATTTATCTTTGCCAATTTCCACTTTGTTGATGCTTGTTTTATGTGCTAGTCAGGCCAGATGGTACACCATCTTGAAGGATCCACCTCTTTATGTCATCTGGCTATTTAGAGAGACTCTCTTTCAAAAGTAACAGCTTGTGCCATCTGATAGATCTTTCACAGTGCAAAATATCATAAATCCTTATTCAGAATGACATTAATTAATTGGTCTCTGTCTAGGATTTATTCATTATGGCAAAAGTATTTAGGTAGCTTAATCATACCAACCTTGGTTTCCTATGACAAGTTCAGGCCGAGATCATAAAAATGCCTTTCTTTAGTTTTTTTTTATTGAGGCTCTGGGTTACTTTTTTTTAAAATCATTTTAATTTCAACAAACATTCATTAGGTACCTATTCTGATTAGAATAACATATATTAGGCACAAGGTAGGGAGGCATAAATAGAATAAAAAGGTGAAACAAAAGTTTCTTCTCCCATAGACCTCAGTAAAACTCACCAATAGATTCTTCAGTTATTAAAAAAAAATTGTCCCTTCATCATTCCCTCCCCACTCCATTGATTCTGACCACCAGCTGTCATCATCCAAATCCAGCTATTCACCTTCTTTTCCACCTCTCCTTTACCACCCAAACCTTGTTCTTATTCCCCTCAATCACATTGTCCCTCCAACATCCCACTGAAAAAGACTCAGTTCTTCAGCTATGGTCTCTGGAATGTTTGCTCCATAGGATCAATATTGTTTTCATTTAAAACTTTTTCATTTCCTACTCCTTCCATCTTCTGGCTCTCACTGATGTCTGACACCCACCTGATGACACAGCTTCACTCTTCTCCCTTTACAATATTGGCTATATATTCATTCATTTCCTTTTAGTCATTGGTTGAAGTAGCAGAGCTAGAATATACCTTCCTCCTCATTGCCACTTCCAGGATTTCTCTCTACCACCATAATTAAGTGGTAATACACTTATAAAGGCATTGACAAACATATATATATATATTAGATGAAAGTAGGAGTTATCAAAAGTATGGTGAAAACCTATCAATGCTAATATAAGGTGACTGAGAGAACATTGATGACTATCAACTTGAATGTCTTTGATTCCATCTTTTTAAAACCATGTTTCAAACCTTACACTTTACTCCCCTTCACTGGTCTACTTGCTATTCTTTGCACAACTCCTGGTTCAATGACTTTTCATTCACTTTTCCCCAATCTCCTGTAAAATCTCCCTTCATATCTATGGCTACTGGTTTCCCTGGTATCCCTCAAGTTATATCTTAAATCTCATATTCTACAGGAAGACTTTCCTATCCTCCTATATATCCCTGGGAAACTAGGTGACACAACTGAATGAAAGGTCTCCTTTGAGGTTCACTCAATCCATATCTACCAACCAATCAAAATTCTGGTGGTTGTCTACCACCTTCTAAGATACTTCATTTCTTTCCTTATAAATCTCAATTTCTGGCTTACAATATTTTTTTCCTATTCAATTCCTACCTTCACACTAGAGAGCTTCAATGTACACATCAATGTTTCTTCAATCACTAATCTGATACTTCCTCAATTTACTCATTTCACATGATTTACTTAACCATCCCAACTTAGTCATATGCAAAGACAGATCTTTAATTATCACTTAAAATAGTCCACTTCCATGTGCATGAACTCTGAAATTCCCTTACCTGATTACAATGTATTTTCATTCCACATATCCTTCTGCATTTCAATCTGAAACATTGTCTTACAAATTGAAACACTGTGAACTCTAGTCCCTTGATACCTCAGTTCCCCAATATCCTAGGCATAGTAGTATTATATATACAGTACTCCTTTCCCCATCTTAACCACTTGATGAAACTTTTCAACTCTACATTATCTTGCTCTCTTGAGTCCCTTAACCCTTATATGTTGCCAAATTTGTTTAGCCTTATATCTCTCACATCATCCTCGATCTCTGTTTTTTTGCAAGTATTACTTAAGAAGCTAGAGAAAAGTATGATGATCAATTGAAATTGTTCTCTTGAAAATTATAAACCATAGTGTAATTGTCAAATATCATAGTCTTTTCTCAATCCTCAGCCATTTTGACCTCTCTTCAGCCTTTGACACTGTAGTTAATATTCTTTGATATTCTCATCTCTCTAGTTTTTTTATTATTATTATTAACTCTTGATTTTTCTCCTACTTATCCAAAGACTTTTCCTCAGTCTACTTTTCTGGATCATACTAACTGGTCACAACAGCTAACTATCATACCCCAGAGTTCTTTGTCATAGGTCTTCTTCTCTACACATATTGTTACATTCTTGAACTCCCATGGGTTCAATCATCATCTCTGTGATGATGACTCTCAAATCTAACAGCTAATCCTAATCTCTATGCTGACCCCCAGGAGGCCCACATTTCCAAATGCCTTTTGAACATCACAAATTGACTATCAGATATCTTAAATATAACTTGTACAAAGCAGTATTCATTATGCTTCCTCTCCAAAAAATCCTTCCCTTCATTGTAATGTCCCTATTATTATGCAGTATGTTCCCATCTGCCCAGTCACCCAAACTTACAATAAAGTGTCACACTCGGTTCTGCATTCTCTTTTTTCTCATTTATTTCCATTCTATTGCCAAGGCCTTTACATTTTATTATTGCAACTTTGGATATACCTGTTCTTCCCTTCTAACTTCTCCACTACCCAGTTATAGACTCGTGTCATTTGCCATCTGTACGATTACTATCATCTACTGGCTAATCTCCCTACCACAAGGCTCTTCCCATTGCCGTATATTCAGCTATCAAAGTGATCTTCCTAAAACACAGATATGATGATGCCATTCCCTATGTTGAATCAATTCCACGATCAAAATTTTATTTTGCAATTTTTTTGCCATTCAAAGCCCTTTATAATCTTCCATTCCCAAACTTTCCAGTCTTTTTACACCCACACAAGGCTCCAATCAAGTGTCACTGGCATCCTTATTCTTCTTCAAACAATATATTCCATCTCCTGATTTGGTATTTTTGACTGACTTTGCTCAGTGCCTGGAATGTTCTCCTTTCTCATCTCTACCTCCAAGTTTCTCTGGCTTCTTTTAAGTCCCAATTAAAGTTTCAACTTCTATGGAAAGCTTTCCCTGTTATGCTAGTTCCTTCCCTTTGTTGATAATTTTTTTTTATGTATCCTGCACATAGTTTCTTTTTACATAGTTGTTTTCATATTGCCCCCTCCAGTAGACTATGAATGACTTGAGAGCAAGGATTATCTTTCACCTTTGTAATGCTAAGCTCAGTATATAGTAAGTAGTATGTTGTAAGCACTTAATACATTCAGTAACAATACAGTAAAGGAATTAGGGCACATACACAAATAAGTTTAGCATAATGTAAATCTTAATAAATACACTAAGAGGTGTAAGTAAAGTGCTTTCTGATGTCTAAGACAAGGGTCATTATCGATTAATTTCACCAAAGAAAGCTTCACAGAATATTCTTGTCATTCAATCTGGACCTTAAAGATTAGGTCAAATTTTAGTGGATACAGATTAAATTGAGCCTTTAAGTCATAATAAATGTAGTAATAAACACACAGAAGCAGGAGAACATGAGGCATTTGTTTGGGATGATGAGTAATTCAATATGGTATAATCATAATACAAATGGAGTATAGAAGTGCATAATAAGGCTGAAAGATAGTACAGTGATAATTGCAGGAGTTCCCAAAAGTCAGGCTGAATTTATATTTCATTTTGTAGACCTTAGGAGCTATTGAAATGTTATAGTAAGAAGGGTACAACATTAATCTACGTGTAAACATTTATGGAGTACCTTGTATATGCCAGACATATATGGTGAGCATGGAATAAAACAATCCTTAGTCTCAAAGAATTTGAATTCTAACATATGTCAAATCAATGCATTATAAAAATCAAATTAGCAACAATATGACTAAATGATTAAAGGGTAGAAACAATTAAGTCAGCAAAATAGGTTACTTAGATCCAGAATAGCAACAACACCCAGAAATAGAAAAATGCCATTTTGTAGCGGCAAGCACCCCAGCATCTCCAGAGTGCCTGCCAACACAGATTCTTAGGTCTGCTTTTCAAAAGGAAAGCATCTAAAAATGGGTTAACAAGCTTACTTTAATCAAACAAACATATATCACCTATTTCAGGGGGAAAAGGTCAGCACCCCAAACTTCAGAGTATACAGACAGATTAAGCAGACAGGCTTCCAAACTGTCCAACCATTACATCAATACCAAATCACAGTTACCAGAGAGGGAAGCATCAACATCTGGGTTTTCAAAGCCGGGGAGCTCCCAACAGCTTCCCAGAGTCTCCTCTGGTCAAATCACATAACACTTCTCAAAGTGAGCCCCAAAGCAAAGCCTCACGTCAGGAATTATATAGCCTTCTCCTGGGTCAGAGAATGTAACCACTCTTTTGACCCACTGCCCAATCACACAGCATCAAAGTGTGGTCATTCCTGAAAACCAAGCCTCCTACCACAGGCTCCATGTGACCACATTCAGCCTATTAGGGGGCAGAGTATATTTTCAAATTAAAGAAAGTTCTCAGAGTCACTTAAACCAATCAAAGGGCTTAGGGGCAGGGAAGATCTTTAAATTTGCATTTCCATTACATTCGACCCCAAGATCTTTCATACCCATAGCATACACAATTTAAATTTGAATTAGCACTAAAACATCTCTTAGGTCACATTTTCCAGGTACATAAGAAAATCACGGGCCAGGGGGCGGAGCCAAGATGGTGGAGTAGAAACAGCATTTCCAATGTGCTCTGCCCCACACAAATTTCAAACAATGTGAAAGAGAGCTCCGAACAACTTCTGGAGCCACAGCACCCAAAGAACGGCACAGAGAAGCTAACCTCCTGCTGAGGACAGCCCAGCAGCCCTGCAGGGAGCGGCCAGCACAGCGCTCTGAGAGCAGGCAGCACAGCGCGCTGGGAACCGACAGCGCAGCCTGCAGAGCCGAGCCCAGGTCAGCGGTTTTAGCCCCAGCGCAGCCGGACCTTCAGCCTGCTGGTGGAACCCCAGAACACCAGCAATTGTGGCGATTCCAGAATGATCAGCGCAGATATGCCTAGGACAAAGTGAGAGGTTAGTGCCCTATGGACTTTGGGACCAGTATTTGGGGAACACGTGGCTTCCTCCCCTGGGGGCAAAAAGCTGCTGAAGAAACAGCTGCACAGAAGCCATTTTGCAGCGTCAGTAGTGGCTCTAGCTCCTGGTCTGCGAACTGTAGGAAGATCCAGCAATCAGTGTGGGGGTTAATCACTTTTGCTTTAAACTGCCTGGATCTGGATTGTGGTCTGGGGGGAAGTTTGGGGTGGGTATCCAACTTGCCAGAGTGGGTGGAGGCTTTACAGAGGCCACCCAACTGGCGGAAGTTGTGAAGACCCCACGTTTGGGCAGAAGCTCCCCTGTCTGGTGGCAGAGTCCTACTGTGGCAACAAGCCCCCAAATCAAGTAATTAAGTGGCAATATGCCTAGGCAAATGAAACAAAATAAACAGAAAAGTTCAACATTGGACCCTATTTTAGGGGCAAAGAGGCTCAAAGCATGGAGGAGGACTGTGAGGTCAGAACTCCTGCACCAAAAGCCCCAAATGAAAATACAAGCTGGTTACAGGCCATAGAGGACCTTAAGAAGCAGATAAGAGAAGTGGGGGAAAATTTGGGAAGAGAAATGAAAAAGATGCAAGAAAAGTATGAAATGACAGTCAACAGCCCGAGTGAGGAAAATAACACCTTAAAAAATAGGCTAACTCAAATGGCAAAAGAGGGTCAGAAAGGCAATGAGGAGAAAAATGACTTAAAAAGTCGAATTTGCCAGATAGAAAAAGAATCTCAAAAGCTCACTGAGGAGATTCATTCCTTCAGAGTTAGACTGGAGCAAATGGAAGCTAGTGACTTTATGAGAAATCAAGATACTATTAAACAGATCCAAACAAATGAAAGAATAGAAGGCAATGTGAAATATATCATGGGAAAAACCACTGACCTGGAAAACAGATCCAGGAGAGACAATTTAAAAATTATTGGACTACCTGAAAGCCATGATCAAAGAAAGAACCAAGAAATCACCCTTCAAGAAATTCTCAAGGAAAACTGCCCTGATGTTTTAGATCCAGAGGGCAAAATAGAGGTTGAAAGAATCCACCAATCACCTCCTGAAAAAGACCCCAAAAAGAAAACTCCCAGGAATGTTATAGCCAGGTTCCAGAATCCCCAGATCAAGGAGAAAATACTACAAGCAGCCAGAAGAAACAATTTCAATATTGTGGAAACACAATCAGAATAGCCCAGGACCTGGCAGCTTCTACACTGAGGGATCGAAGGGCATGGAATATGATATTCCAGAGGGCAAAAGAACTGGGAATGAACCCAAGGGTCACCTACCAGCAAAACTGAGTATTTTGTTTCAGGGGAAAATATGGTCATTCAGTGGAATAGAGGACTTTCAAGCATTCTTGATGAAAAAACCAGAGTTGAATAAAAAATTTGACATTCAGACACAAGAAGCAAGAGATGCTTGAGAAGGCAATCAAGGAAAAAAAATCAAAAGGAACTTATCAAAGTTGGACTATTTACAGTCCTACATGGAAAAACAATAATTGTGTTTGATGAAACCTTTCTCATTATGAAAATAATTGAAGAAGGGTACACCGCATATGTTCACAGGTATACATGGATAGAGGGCACAGGTTGAATTTGATGGGAAGGGATGATTATTTTTTTTTTGGAGGGCAATTGGGGTTGGGTGACTTGCCCAGGTTCACGTGGCTGGGTTTTTGTTTGTGTGTTGGGTGTCTGGGGCCAGATCCGAGCCCAGGTCCTTCTGACTCCGGGGCTGGCTCTCTGCTCGCTGCACCACCTAGTCGCCCCAAGGAAGGGATGATTCTTAAGGGGTGAAGTCAAGAGGTGAGAGAGGCAAGTGGCAAGAGGAGATGGAGAGAGACAGGGTAGGGCAAACTACCTCATGTAGAAGAGGCAAGGGGAAGTAGTTGCAGGGGAGGGGAACAGGAAGGCAAAAAGGCAAAAGCATATTCTCATTGAAGTTGGCTCAAGGAGAGAATCACATACATACTAAATGGAATATCTTACCCTCACTCACTCTCCTGAGTAGGGGAAAGGGGAATGAGAGGGGGGATGATGGAGGGGAGGGCATTTTGGGGAGAGGGGAGGTTAGAAGTACCCACTATCAAAGAGGGACAGGATCAAAGTAGGGAATGGACCAGGTAGGAGGTGAGACACGTGGGAGGGAAATATAAGCAGTCTTTTACAATATATCTACTATGGTAATGTTTTGCATAGATATACATGTACAACACATACTGAATTGCTTATCTTCTCAGAGGGAGTGGGTGACAGGGGAGAAAGGGAATGGATCTGAAAATCAATGTTTTAAAATTAATTTTTTTCATAAGATGTCCAGGCAGTGGGGCTCAGAGACTCACCTTGCCCTAATGGCAAAGTCGAAGGGGGTATGGGAGAAGATATGGGAGAGAGCAGATTGGATGAGGGGATATCTGGTAGGACTGCTATTCTGGGGTGGTGGGTAGGGAAAAAATAGGGGGAAAATGTAACTCATAATATGGTGGAAATGAATGATGTAAACCAGAAGTTAATAAAGCATTTGTTTTAATTAAAAAAAAAAGAATAAAGGACAAACAACAACAACAACAACAACAAAAGAAAATCACAATATAATCTCAAAGTACAATAGTCCAAGTCTTCCACTCATGGGGCAAAGTCTTGATTAACTCATTTAGTCTCTTATCAATAACAATATCTCAAAGTACAATCAATCATTTATTCCATAAAGTCTTACTAAGTATGCTCATAGCAGAGACAATTTACATTTCAATTAGCACTAACCATACCTTAAGTCATATTTTCAAGGTACATCTAAAGTTACCAAAGTGGCCACTGGGCCTTAAACATAAAATACAAAGCATTAGCACATCAATTTAAAACAAGAGTCCAAATAACATTCTCTGGGGAGGAGGGGGGAGTCCTTCCCCTCACACTGCTCCAGCCCCTGCTTCCAAGTCCAGAGAGGGAGCTGGGCAACAAAACTAAAGTGGTGTCCTGGGATCCATGGCACTTCAGCCCACCCACCATAGTCACAAGTCCATCCCCCCTGGTTCCCAACTGTGGGAGGCAACAAGGAAACACATTCAGTGCCCCTGATTTGCCACACAGTCCTTATCTTGTCCTGTGGCTGAATTCCAAATCCTGGGTTCCTTCTCCTCCAGCAGAAGGCAGCAGCTCCTGGCTTCTCCACAGGTCTCCATGCAGGCAGCTCACCATTCCTGCTCTCAGCTCAGTGAAGTTAGCATGCAGGCCATTCTTCTCTCTTGCTCCATGGCTCCACAGAATCACAGCTACCACAACTGGGAAACAAATATTTATCGCAGGCCCCATACTTTCCGGTTTCTTAGCAGATCTCATCCCTCTTCGTCCATTTTGTAGCAGCAAGCACCCCAACATACCTAGAAGCTGCCAGGTCCTGTGCTATTCTGATTATGTTTCCACAACATTAAAATTGTTTCTTCCTGGCTGCTTGGAGTATTTTCTCCTTGATCTGGAAATTCTGGAACCTGGCTATAATATTCCTCAGAGTTTTCTTTTTGAGATCTTTTTCAGGAGGTGATTGCTGGATTCTTTCAACCTCTATTTTGCCCTCTGGCTCTAAAACATCAAGGCATTTTTCCTTGATAATTTCTTGAAGGATGATTTCTAGGTTCTTTCTTTAATCATGGCTTTCAGGTAGTCTGATAATTTTTAAATTATCTCTCCTGGATCTATTTTCTAGGTCAGTGGTTTTTCCCATGAGATATTTCACATTGCCTTCTATTCTTTCAGTTGCTTGGATCTGTTTAACGGCACCTTGAGTTCTCATAAAGTCATTAGCTTCCATTTGCTCCAGTCTAATTCTGAAGGAATGAATCTCCTTAGTGAGCTTTTGAGATTCTTTTTCCATCTGGCAAATTTGGCTTTTTAAGGCATTATTCTTCTCACTGCCTTTTTGATCCTCTTTTGCCATTTGAGTTAGTCTATTTTTTAAGGTGTTATTTTCCTCACTCAGGCTGTTGACTCTCATTTCATACTTTTCCTGCATCCTTCTCATTTCTCTTCCCAATTTTTCCTCCACTTCTCTTATTTGTTTTTTTTTTTAATCCTTCTTAAGGTCCTCTGTGGCCTGTAACCCACTCCTATTTTCATTTTTGGCTTTTGGTACAGGTTTTCTGACCTCATAGTCCTCCTCTTTTTCCATGCTTCAATCCTCTTTGCCCCAAAATAGGAGTCTAATGTTGGATTTTTCTGTTTATTTTGTTTTCTTTGCCTAGGCATGTTGCCACTTAATTACTTGACTTTTGGGCTTGTTCCCACAGGAGGACTCTGCCACCAGCCAGGGTAGCTTCCATACCAAATGTTGGGGTCTTCTTAACTTCCAGAGTTATTAGTTGGGTGCCCTCCCTGAAGCCCCCACACACTCTGGCAAGGTGGACACACACCCCAAGACCTCAACTCCAGACTACAATCCAGATCCAGGGAGGATAAAGCAAGAGTGATTACCCCCCAGATTGAACAACGGACCCCCCCTACAGTCTTCAGTCCAGGAGCTGAAGCTGCAACTGAAGCTGCAAAATGGCAGCTGTGCCATAGCTCCTCAGTGGCTTCTCACTCCCAGGGGAAGAAAGTGATGTGCTCCCAAATACTGGTCCCAAAGTCCATAGGGCACTTACCTCTCACTTTGTCCTAGGCATCTATGTGTTGGTAATTCTGGATAAGCCATAGCAGCTGGTGTTCTGGGTTCTATCCAGCTGGTCTGGCTGCTGGTCGGGCTGCCTTGGGGCTAAAACCTCCATCTCATGTGGTCCTGGGCTAGGCTTCCAGAGTGCTGTGCTGACTGCTCCTTCCTGGGCTGCCATGCTGTGCTCAGTGGTAGGTTAGCTTCTCTGTGTTGTTCTGTGGGTGCTGGAGCTCCAGAGGATGTTCACAGTCCACTTTTACACAATTTTGAAGTGGTGTGGGTGAGAGCACCGTGGAAGTGCTGTTTCTACTCCACCATCTTGGCTCTGCCCCCAGAGGAACTAGATCTTGAGGGAATGATCATAAATTGTGTTTTAGATATGCTAAGTCTGATATGTTTGTTCAGATTTTCTAAGTAACGTGTTGGTATGGCATTTCAAGGGGAGAGATAGGCAGGTATATATGATGATATGGAGAATGAGGGAACAAAATCTGGAATAGTCTGTTTTTATGCATGCATATGCATATGTGTACTTGTGTGTGTATGAACTTAGTTGTATACATACGTGTACAGTCTTTCTCACTGAAGTGGTAGGGAATGAGATGACTGAGGGATTAAATATAGAGACAGAAAAGAAGAGTTATTAAAGAGCATCTTTGTTTTGAGTTTGTGTCCCTTTATCTAACTGAGGCTGAAAGTTCAGTGATCACTGATCTTTATCTTAACTTTAACTTGCTTCATTTTAATAACCTGAGCAGGTTTGTCCCTCTTTAGGCAATCTTAGACCCATCCAAGCTTCTGAGGATTAGCATATTAGAGCTAAATTTCGTGTAGATAACAAAATGGCTTTGTCCCTCTTATAGCTCATAACCTCCAGGCTCAATCACTAGTGTTAACGCTCTTCAAATAGCAAGGAGTACCAGAATTTGTCACCACATCCATATAATTACAGGGTATCTTGAGTAATATCAACACTAATTCAATAGGAATTAAGAAGATAAGCCATAGGAGAAAGCACTGTAGTGTTTAGAAAGATAAGAGGGTAAACAGGAGAGATAGGAGCCAAGGAATAAGAAAGCATGAAGAAGTTGTCCTCTTAAATATTTCATATATTATTTTCAGATCATAAATTACAGTAATGATTTGAATGTGAAGTTCTTATTGCTTGTCTAGAGAAGCACTTCAGGCTGCTTGTCTTATACACACTTAGTTTCTGTGCCTTTGTTCATGAAACTTAAATCAATTATGTTATTATGTAGTGCTAACATCTTTGAACTTTTATTTTCCTTGACACCCTGGCCAACACCTAATTGGTCACTAATTATTTCATGTATTTTTATGCTATTTGTCATCTAGATCATTACCTTTATTTTTTAAGAGAAGACATTGTTATTCTTATATATCATCCATAGTGCCTATGTTATAATAGGTATGTGATATATCTTAACAAATATGTTTTAATTGATATACAGGAAAAAACACATGGTTTTGTCTGAAAAATATCAAGATTGTTGGGGAAATGTTCAATTTGTAAAATGTAAAAATATTTTAATACAAAGTGACCTCTTTTTATGTCCATTCATGGGAAGAACAAGGGAATAAATTGAAATAGGATGAATTCTGGTTTTATATTAGGAAGCATTTCCTGACTATGTGACATGTGAAACCTGAAATGAATTTTAAAAGGAGATTATAGAGTGAGTTAATGTTGAGAATACCTCCTTTAGCTTGGATAGATATAGTTTTGACTAGAGATAGTAGGACAGAAAAGGTAATCTTGGAAGCTATTTTCTGTAAATAACAATGAATTCATTACCTTTTCTCTAAGGGACAATTCATATAAAGAAAGAATTGCCTTAAACAGCTGTGTTTTTTTACTATTGTTGCAATACTATTTCCATATATTGTTTGCCTCTTTCCTTTAATCCACAGATTGGCCTCCATGCCAGGCAGCTGTTTTACTCCTTCATTCTATATGAAGTCTTTTTCTTCATTACCCACACTTTATTTGTGGCTTTTAATGATTCGTAGGCATGAAGATATTACCCACACATTTCCTTCACCTGTGATGATTCAGAAGACTTTGGTTTCTCACTTCAGCTCCTGCTGAATGGGAAAAGTGATTCCTATCTTTGGAAGGACAAAACTTCTCCTTTCTCCCATTATCACTGTACAACAGCACATAGAACACATTGGGCCTATTTAATTTTGGTGGTTACTAGATTTTATGTCTGTGAAATTAAAAGGTGTAAGCTTTGAAAGGGGCAACGATTAGGAAGTAGTGTTTAGATATTGACAACTTTTTATTAGCAGGCAATAGAAGACAGATTGCTTTTCTCTCTTCTAATCTCTCTTGCTTCTATGCAGAAAGAAAATTAAAAAAAAGATTACTCCATTTCTCTGTTAAAGATAGGTACAAAATGAATACTTTGGATTACGTTAAAATAAATTGATTTGCACAAACAAAATCAATTCAGCAAAAAGTTAAATGTGAGAAACTAGAAAAATTCCAGCAATGTTCTCTTTCAAATACATAAGAAACAGAGCCAAATTTGTAAAAAATAAAATTTATAAAAATAAGAGCTTTTCCTCAGATTTGTAAATTGTCAGAGGATATGAAAAGGCATCTTCAGAGGAAGAAACCAAAACTATCAAGTCATATGGAAAAAATGCTCTAAAACACTAATAATTAGGTAGACATAAATCAAAGTAAATCAGAGGTACCCCTTCACACCCATCAAATTGGGTAATATGATAGAAAATGGAAATAAGAAATGTTGAAGGGGATGTAGAAAAAGTGGGATACTAATCCATTCTGAATAGAGTTGGGAACTGATCAAACCATTCTGTAGAGCAATTTGAAAATATGCTCAAAGGGCTGTACAACTGCATACTTTTGACCCAGCAATAAAACTTCATCTACTCTAAGGAGATCAGAGGACAAAAAAGAAAAAGGACAAACATGTACAAAAATATGCATAGCAGTTTGGGTTGTTTTTTTTTGTGGTGGCAAAGAATTGGAAGCTGATGGTATAACCATCACTTGAAAATTACTAAATAAATTGTGATAATATAAATGTGATGAAATGCTATTGTGTTATAAGAAAATATGAAGGAGATGATTTCAGAAAAGAAAAAAAAATATCAGGCCAAATCTGGGAAGGACTTATGTGAACTAATATAAAGTGATGTGAGAACCAGAGCAATCTAAATAGTTAATAGCAATATCATAAAGATAACCATCTGTGAAATATTCAGTGACTCTAATCAATATAATGATCTATCACAATTCCAATGAAACTTATGATGTGAAGAATTATTCACCTCCAGACAGAGAAGAGATGGTTTGGAGTGCAGATTGTAGCATTTTTTTCTTTTCCTCTTTCTTTTTGTTTTTTTAAACCAGAACACATGACTAATGTGGAAAGATGCTTTCTCTCTCTCTCTCTCTCTCTCTCTCTCTGTATATATATATATATACAGAAAGAGAGAGAAAAATATATATGTATATATAATTTGATTTCCCACCTTTTTAAAGAAAAAGTGGAGAGAGGCAATATAAAACTGAAAAATACAGTAAAATCCCCTCATAATTTAGTGGTTGTCATTAAGAGAATACAAAAACAGAAAACAAAATTTAAAATGTCTTTGGCACTGTGCACTTTTGATAAGTTTTATCATGTTTACAGAATTGTGGGATACATTCATCCAGAAAGTCAAAGTTTTCAAGTACTTTGAAAAAAACTCATCTGAAATATACTTGTAATCTGAAAATGTAAACCAGAAGCATGAAAATGAACATAAATTCATTTTAAAAGAACATCAAATTTGATTATCCTAGAATTCTTGTTAACCATTCCATTGTGCCTTTCACAGCAAATAGTTACTAATTGTACTGCCAATATATAAGCAACATCATAGAAAGCATCACTTGATAGACTGCTTTGATGAATAAATGAGTAAATTTAATGCAGCTCATAGTGCATACAATCCTAATGAGGCCCCATATCCAAAATATGAAATAAATAATAAAAAAATGCAAAACAAAATAAAGTTATTGGTTGTATTTCAATAAAACAAGACATGAAGAAGCCTTTCTGTGTGCAAATGCATGTGTGTGTGCATACTCTCACATGTGTGTTTATTTGATAAATAGTAACAGTACATACCAAGCAGAACAATATTGTTTCACTATATTGACAACATTAAAAATGCAAATAAATGTAAGTCAAGATCAGTTAAAGAAATAACCCATGAATAAAATTTAATATATATAATGATAAACAGTAGTGCAGTACCTTGAGAATAGATCAATGTTATTGTACCATATATATAACTTTAAAAGTAAACCAAATGAATATTAACAATGAAATCAGAAAATAGAAGCATAACTTAAGCTTTATAATAATATTGTATGTATATACATATATATGCATATGCATATAAATATACATATCACTGTGTAATTGCATTCAAAGAAGCACTATATTGGCAATTTATAGTAGTAACATATCACTCCATGTGTAGACACTGCTCCATTTTTCCTGGTAACATCATAAATTGGGTGTAGTTCTTTTGTTATTATCTGACCATTTTGATTTACTTTTATTTTGAAGTTGGTAAATAGTAGGAGATGACCATCATTCTGTAAAAGTTATACGCCTATATTCCTACTCCTGAAATTTTTGAGAGCCCCATTTAAATATGAGTATTCCCTTGTTCTTTGAATTGCCCCCATCCATACTTTAGTTGGTTCTATAGATAAAATCCCATTCTTGGTCAATGCTGCCTCTAAGTTCCATCCTATCTACTTCTCAGGGATGGAATTCTCTTTAGTTTGAGGCAAGATTGCATTATTCCTATTCACAATATTACCAGAACCAGTGGCTAACTCAGAAAGAGTTTGTGAGCATGAAAAATATTTTAATTTAATATGTGTCTAACCCTTCTGTTCTCTTGCTTATAAAAAAATCCATTTAAGCACTCTAATGGCAATAGGCAGTTAGAATAGGTTGCCTTTAGAAGGCACTAGTCACTTTCTACATCTATTCAATAAAGAGGCAAGTTGCCCAGTCCTTCAGTAACTCGAAATGGAATAGTTTTCCGCTAATCTAATTTATGTATTGCTTGAACACCAAGGTCTCTAGCCAGACACTCGCCTCTTAAAATAACTGGACAAATGACCTCAACCATATTCTCATGTACTTGTCAGAGCCTGTTTGGGAGATTTCTTTCAGCTTATCTTTCAGCCTGAGAAATGTACTGGTTGTTATTGTTTGTATTCTCTTCCTCTAATGAGACTTCAAAATATGAATCAATATGTAGACCTGGACCTCACCCAAACATTAACATGTATGGTATCATGACTGTGACATCATTTCCTGAAGGAGATTTCTGTGTGTATTGGAAATATCACATGTTGACTCCATTGAGATCTTTGTTCTGGTCTTGGTATTTTCATTATGTTTAATAACATGTCATTAAAATGTTCATGCTGTGAGTCTTCTTGTACATGATAAGTATAATTTCTCCACTTCCTATTACCTGCCAGATCTGACATTTCCACGAATGGCTTGTTCTCAATGTCTTTGCCTTGACAAAAGTGAATCCTGGTAGAGAATTGATGCAAAGAAAATGCTCCTCTCATGACAGTTTAGAAGGTACAGGAACTTTCTTTTTCCTTGTTGGGTGTTTTTACATACCTTATGAAATGATCAGTTACTAATCAATCAGTCAATAAATATTTAGTTAGTGTCTACTATGGGCCAGACACTGAGCTAAGTGTAGGGGATAAAAATTATGTAAAAAAGCCCTCGATTTCTAACAGTTAAAAATCTACTGGGGGTGGGAGGGGATAAGCAAACAAATGTGTACAAGTTATATGTACTCTAAGCATAAAACAAAGGAGAAGGCATGAGAATTAAGAAGGACTGGGATGGGCTACCTGTAGAAGATGAGATTTATTTCAAATTTAAAGGAAACCAGGTAAACCAGTAGGTAGAAGTTAGAAGGATGAGCATTACAAGCATGAGGACAGCCAGGGAAAATGCCTGACACTGAGAAATGGAACGTCTTATTTCAGGAACAAGAAGACCTGTATTAATGGATTGAAGATGATGTGGTAGGGAGTACAGTGTAAGAAGATTGAGGAGATTCGAGGGAGTAGGTTATGAAGTACTTTTAGAGAGATCACTTTGACAGCTGAGTAGAGGATGTATTGAATTCAAGAGAGACTTGTGGTATCCAAATCAACTAGCAGACTATTACAATAGTCCAGATGTGAGGTGATGAAGGCCTGCACCAGGGTGTTAATACTGAAAAGTTGCTCAATATATGATATATATTCAATATGTTTTTTATATATTACTCTTTCCTTCCAGAGATGAAAAATCAGTGCAGACTAGTTTCAAAGGTTTGTTTGTCCTTATAATATACAAGTATGACAGTTAGTTGGTGTACTGTTCTTTGCACACACCAAGCACATCTCATATTTCTATAAACTGCTTTTAAGGAGTCTAGCAACATTGATCTAGAGCTGGAAAGTATCTTAGATTCCATCTAGTCCAATTCATTCATTTTCCAGATGGAGTAGGTATCTGAGACTAAGGGAGCTGGTCGCTTGATTTAGATACTTCAGCTAGTAATAGCCAGAGGTGTTTGAACACAAATCCTCTGACTCCAAAGTCACTGATCTTTCCATTGAACCACACTGCCTCCTGTCTGCTGCCATCTTGGTCCAGCAAAATCATATATTCAAAGTCACAATATCATTTAATGACAAAAGTGTCACTTCAGAGCTATGCCACTTACACTCTGGTCATCCTATTCATTCTCTTCCATACGAACCTGGACTCTTCCTCCAGGATATTAAGTCTTCATTGATGAATTTTTTCTTCATCTTGTTAAAAACTGAGCCTTCTTGTCACTTTCTAGCCTTTTCCAAAACAACTCCTGTTTCTTTATCTCTTCCTCCAACCTCCTTTCTATACCCCCTTTATATATTATCTTCCTCCACTAGAACGTAGGCTACTTGAGGGCAGAAATGATGTTGCTTTTGCTATTGTTATCCCTAACTCTTAGCACAGAGATTGGCAAATAGTAATTGCTTAACTAATGTTTTTTCATCTCTTCATCCATCTATTCATCCATTTATCCATCCATTCATACGTACATGCATCCATCCATTTGTGTAATCTGGGAAGTAACAACTGCTTCTTGTAACCATGTATGGGATCAATCACTATTTGGTGCATTATACCACTGAAAATTTCCAAATTCTAACTTTGTCTTTACCTCCCCACCTCTGCCCTAACATGTCTTCAAGTGAATGGAGGTTGAGGGTTTTTTGTTTCTGTTTTTGTCTCTATTTTTGTTTTTAGTATCACTTCCTTGAGTCTTGGCATTATGTTTTTCCATTCTTGAAATGCCTGTTTTAACTGCCAGTCATCAAAGACAATGGAGAAAAAAGGTTGGTTCAATGGTTCATACTTTTTTTTCTGGCTTTCTATCTGATTATAATACAAAGCTTTCAGTTGAATTTCTGCTTGATTGTAGCACAGATCTCTGAGGATCACAACAGACTTTTATCCTTTCCTCAATATAATCACAGTTTTGTTATAAAATGGCCTAAGTTACATGTCTGCATCTTTATAAATTTTTCATGACTGGTAATGTGTCATGAATTCATAGTTGGCTAGTGCTACTAATTAAATTTGGAAAATTACATCTAATATGGCATTGGTCATAATATGTAAGTGAATTACTATCATCCCATACTTGGAAATTCATTCTGTAAATGTTGTCTTTGAAATCTCTGGTGACTCAAAACGAGTTTGTGTATGATAGTGAATTTCATTGTCATTAAGTCTAGTCTAGTGATAAGTGAAATTGGTTTTTGGTGCCCCTTACTCTCATTACACAAGAACATTCCCATTCCCTCCAGGCTGGCATCTGTATGAAGTGCAAAAGTTTTGCTTGAATATGAATAGTCCAAAAATGGTCACTTGTGAGGCAGTTTACAAAGTCAAGTCTTTGGAAGTCTGTCCACATTTGTCTGTACATTGATATCCAAATGCGCCTAGAAGTTTTAGGGAAATCTGTCCATCCTTTCCTTTCTGCTTCTCATTTCCTTAAGTCACTTATCCATAAGTGAGATGGGGTAATGATTTAGCAAAAGAAGCAGAGTTATTTAAGAAAGTCATGATAATAACTGCCAAACTCTAGAACAGACATATCTCTCACAATTTTTTTAGTTGATGAACTCAAAAATGCTCTAATCTTCTCTGGGGCAGAGCTTATTTTTGGTGATATACTATGGTACACATATTTGCCAGCTGCTTTTCAAAACTACCACATTAATTATTAGTTTCAGATCCACTGATGAAAAATTCTAAATAGTCTCCTCATGTTCTTTGAGAATGTTTCCAAAGAAAATGAAATGATATAGATGCAACAAAAATTCTTAATAATTCACATATCAACCTTCTTTCTCCATCACCCATTAGAAAGTGACCAATAATTATGAGATGCTTTGGGACATATACTTAAAATGATCCAATTCAGCTAGAAGAGAAAAAGAAAAAAAACAGTTTCCCTGTCTTCCTTGGTCAAAGTAATATGTTTGAACACAATATATGAATCCAATAATAATAAAAAGCACTGATTGTCTAGTAGATATTTCAAGGCATCTTGCTAACTTGGAAAACTGTTCAGTTTTTTTTTATCAAAAGTTGATAGTCCACATGACTTTACAAATTTTAGCTCTTCTATACCATCGCTTTTAGTGGTGATATTGAAGTGGCATACCAGTGACAAAGCTGATATAGACAACATTAATTATTTATGTGTGCATATATATATATGTATATATACATGCCTATATATGTGTATATATGTATATATATATATATACACATATATATACACACACAAATATACATAATACTGCCTTCTGTGATGAGCTAGCAATTCTTTTAAAAAAATTAAATTTATTTTTAGTTTCCAACATTCATTTCAACAGATTTTGAGTTATAAACATTCTCCCTGTCTTTTCCCTATAACCACCCCAAGATAGAAGGCTTACGGAATACAATTTTCCCCAACATGTTCTCTTTTATATCCTCACCCATACCCCCCCTAACTTTCTAGTATGGCAAGATGGATGTCTATACCCCAGTGCCTGTTTATCTTATTTCCCAGTTATATGTAAAAACAATTTTTTAACATTTGTTTTTAAAACATTTATTTCCAGATTTTTTCTCTTCTTCCTTCCTCACCCACTCCCACTGGGAAGACAAGAAATTCAATATAGGTTGTACATGTGTAGTTACACAAAACATTTCAGTAGTATTCATACTGTGAAAGACTAACTAACCCCCCCATTGTCTCCTTCCCTCACTTGTTCTATTTTCTCCTTCGACCCTGTCCTTTTTCGAAAGTGTTTGTTTCTAACTATACTCTCCCCCAACCTGCCGTCCCTTCTGCCACCCCCGCCCTTTATCCCTTTCCTCCCTACTTTCCTATAGGGTAAAATAGCCAATTGAGAGTGCATTTTATTCCCTCCTTAAGCCAAATTCAATGAGAGTAAGGTTGACCCATTCCATTTCTCCTTCCTGCTCTTCCCCTCCACTGTAACAGTTTTCTCTTGCCTCTTTTATATGAGATAATATACCCTATTCTATATCTCTCTTTTTCCTTCTCCAAATATATCCCTCTCTCATCTCTTAATTTTATTCTTTAGATATCATCGCTTCATACTCAACTGATCTTGTGCTCTCTGTGTTTACATGTACACACATACACACACAAATATATTTATACACACATACACCCTCCTATACATACATATATACATATATATGTGTATACATTCATACACACATACATATATATTCCTTTCAATTATCCTCATACTGAGAAAAGTCTCATGGTTATAATTATTGTTTTTCCATGTAAGAAAATAAGTAGTTCAACTTCAATAATTTCTTCATGGTTTCTTTTTCCTGTTTACTTTCTCATGCTTCTCTTACTCCTTGTATTTGAAAGAATTTTCTGTTCAGCCCTTTTTTTTAATCAAGAATGCTTCAAAGTTGGAGTGGAAACATGGCACTTCCATGGCACTCCAGGCCACACCACTTCAAAATCATGTAAAAGGGGTCTCTGAACAACCTCTGGAGTTTGAGAAGACTCAGAACAACACAGAGAAGCTAACCTCCTGCTGAGGACAGCCCTGCAGCCCGGTAGGGAAAGGCCAGTGCAGCTCTGGGAGCTGAGTCTAGGACCACATGAATTGGAGGTTTTAGCCCCAGGGCAGCCTGACCAGCAGCCAGCTGGAGGGACCCCAGAACACCAGCAGCTGTGGCTTTTGCAGAATTACCAACACATAGATGCCTAGGACAAAGTGAGAGGTTAGTGCCCTATGGACTTTGGGACCAGGATTTAGGAGCATATCAGCTGCTTCCCCTGGGGGCTAAAAGCTTCTGAGGAGCAGTGGCACAGCCTCCATTTTGCAGCTTCAGTTCCAACTTCAGCTCCTGGCCTACAGACTGTAGGGGGACCCAGCGATCAGTCTTGGGGTGTAATCTCTTTTACTTTAACCTCCCTGGATCTGGATTGTGGTCTGGGGTGGATGTCTTGGGATGAGTATCCAGCTTGCCAGAGCATGTGGAGGCTTCACAGAGGCCACCCAACTAATACCTCTGGAAACTGAGAAGACCCCAAAAATTGGGAGGGAAGCTCTCTTGTTTGTTGGCAGAGTCCTACTGTGGCAGCAAGCCAAAAAAGTCAAGTAATTAAGTGTCAAGATGCCTAGGTAAAGGAAACAAAATAAATTCAAAATTAGACTCCTATTTTGGGGGCAAAGAGGATTGAAGCATGGAACAGGAGGAGGACTGTGAGGTTAAATCTCCTGTACCAAAAGTCCCAAATGAAAATATGAGCGGGTTACAGGCCATTGAGGACGTTAAGAAGGATTAAAAAGAAACAAATAAGAGAAGTAGAGGAAAAAGTGGGAAGAGACATGAGAAGGATGCAGGAAAAGTATGAAATGAGAGTCAACAGCTTGACAGAGGAAAATAACACCTTAAACAATAGACTATCTAAAGTGGCAAAAGAGTCTCAAAAAGGCAATGAGGAAAAGAATACCTTAAAAAGCCAAATTTGCCAGATGGATAAAGAATCTCAAAAGCTCACTGAGGAGACTCATTCCTTCAGAATTAGACTGGAACAAATGGAAGCTAGTGACTTTATGAGAAATCAAGATGCTGTTAAACAGATCTAAGCAATTGAACGAATAGAAGGCAATGTGAAATATCTCATGGGAAAAACCACTGACCTGGAAAATAGATCTAAGAGAGTTAATTTAAACATTATTGGACTACCTGAAAGCCATGATCAAAGAAAGAACCTAGAAATTATCCTTCAAGAAATTCTCAAGGAAAATTGCCCGAATGTTTTAGAGCCAGAAGGCAAAATAGGGGTTGAAAGAATCCACAGATCACCTCCTGAAAAAGATCCCAAAAAGAAAACTCCAAGGAATATTATAGCCAGGTTCCAGAATTCCCAGATCAAGGAGAAAAACACTACAAGCTGCCAGGAAGAAACAATTTCAATATTGTGGAAACACAATCAGAATAGCCCAGGACCTGGCAGCTTTTACACTGAGGGATCGAAGGGCATGGAATATGATATTCTGGAGAGCAAATGAGCTGGGATTAAAACCAAGAATAACCTACCCACTAAAACTGAGTATCTTGTTTCAGGGGAAAATATGGTCATTCAGTGGAATAGAGGACTTTCAAGTATTCTTGAGGAAAAAAAAACAGAGTTGAAAAGAAAATTTGACATTCAGACACATGAAGCAAGAGATGCTTGCGAAGATAAAAAGGGAAGAGAAATCAAAAGGAACTTATCAAAGTTGAACTTTTTACATTCCTACATAGACAAACAATAACTGTAACTGATGAAACCTTTATCAGTATGAAAATAGCTGAAGAAGGGTATATGGGCATATGAATACATATGTGAATGTGTGTATATGTGGTTACAGGTATACATGGATAGAGGGCACAGGTCGAAATTGGTTGGAAGGGATGATACTTGAAGTTAAGAGGTGAGAGAGGAATGTAGAGAGGAGATGGGGAGAGGTGGGGGGGAGGTAAACTATCTCATGTGGAAAAGGCAAGGGGAAGTGGTTGCAGGGCAGAGGAAGAACAGGAAGGCAAAATGGAAAACCATATTCTTATTTAATTTGGCTCAGGGAGAGAATGACATACATACTAAACGGGATATCTCACCCTACAGGAGAGTAGGGGGAAGGGGAATGAGAGGGGGTATGATGGAAGGGATGGCATGCTGGGGGGAGGCACCCATTTTTGAAGAGGGCCAGGATCAAAGCAGGGAATGGACCAGGTTGGGGGTGGGAGGGGTGGGAGGAGAATATAGCCAGTCTTTTACAATATATCTAGTATGGTAATGTTTTGTATAGCTAGATATGTACAACATATACTGAATTGCTTATCTTCCCAGCAGGAGTGGGAGAGAAGGGATGAAGAGAATGGATCTGGAATTTGGAGTTTTAAAATTACATGCTTCAAATATATATAAATAGTATTATTAATACTATTTTGCATGTAATTGGGAGATAAGATGTGCAGGCATTGGGGCACAGAGAGTCACCTTGCCCTAATGGAAAAGTCAATGGGGGTATGGGAGAAGATATGGGAGAGAGCAGATTGGATGAGGGATTTCCTGTGGGACTGCTATTCTGGGGTGGTGTGTAGGGGAAAAATTGTAACTCAAAATCTGATGGAAATAAAGGAATGATATAAACCAGTAGTTAATAAAACATTTGGGAAAAAAAAGAATGATTCAAAGTCCTCTATTTCATTGAATGACCATATTTTCCCCTGAGACATTATAGTTAATTTTTCTGGGTACCTGCTTCTTGGTATTAATCCAAGCTCACTTGACCTCCGGAATATCATATTCCAAGCCCTTAAATCCTTTAATGTAGAAGCTGCTGTGTCTTGTGTTATCCTAATTGTGTTTCCACAACACTCAAATTGTTTCTTCTTGACTGTAATATTTTCTCCTTGATCTGGGAACTGTGAAATTTGGCTATAATATTCCAATGAGTTTTCTTCTGGGGATCTTTTTCTTTCTTTCTTTCTTTAAATGCTTTATTCATGTCTGGTTTCCATCATTCATTTCCGCTAGATTTTGAGTTACAATTTTTTCCCTGTTTTCTCCCTACCCACTATCCCAAAATAGTGGTCCCACAGGATATTCCATCCTCCAATCTGCTCTTTCTCATATCTTCTCCCAGACCCCCTTCAACTTTTCCAGTAGGACATGGTGGATTTCTATTCCTCAATGCCTATCTTATTTCCCAATCACATGTAAAATGATATTAATAAAAGTATTTATATATTTTTAAGCATTTGATTTTTAAAACTTTGAATTCCAGATTCATTCCCTTCCTCCCTTGTCACCCACCCTTACTGGGAAGAAGAGCAATTCAGTATTAGGTTGTACACGTGTAGTTATGCAAAACATTAGCGTAGTAGATATATTGTAAAAGACTGACTATATTTCCCTCTCTCCTATCCCACATCCCACTTGTTCTATTCTCTGCTTTGATCTTGTCCCTTTTTAAAAGTGGATTCTTCCAACTTCCCTCCCCCTAAGCCTTCCCTCCCTTCCATCATACCCCCTCTCACCTCCTTCCACCCTACTCTCCTATAGTGTGAGATATCCTATTTGGTATGTATGTCATTCGCTCCCTGAGACAAATTCAATGAGAATAAGGTTTTGCCTTTTTGCCTTCCTGTTCTGCTCCTCCATTTCAACCATTTCCCCTTGCCTCTTCTATATCAGATAGTTTACCCCATTCTGTCTCTCTCCATTTCTTCTCCAATATATTCCCCTCTCACCTCTAAATTTCATCTTTTAAGTATCATCCCTTCCTATTGAATTGGTCCTGTGCCCTCTATCTATGTATACCTATAAACATATATACACACATTCACATATGTATTTATATGTCCATATACCCTTCTCCAACTATTTTCATACTGTGAAATGTTTCATCAGTTGCAATTATTGTTTTTCCATGTAGGGATGTGAATGGATCAAATTTGATAAGTTCCTTATGATTTCTTTTCCCTGTTTACCTTCTCAAGCTTCTCTTGCTTCTTGTGTCTGAATGTTAAATTTTCTATTTAACTCTGGTTTTTTCACCAAGAATGCTTGAATGTCCTCTATTCCACTGAATGACCATATTTTCCCCTGAAACATGATACTCTGTTTTGCTGGGTAGGTTATTCTTTGTTTTAATCCCAGCTCCTTTGCCCTCTGGAATATCACATTCAGTGATATTCAGTGAGGCCCTTCAGTCCCTCAGTGTAGACACTGCCAGATCCTGTGATATCCTGATTGTGTTTCCATTATATTAAAATTATTTCTTCCTGGCTGCTTGTAATATTCTCTCCTTGATCTGAAATTCCAGAACTTGGCTATAATATTCCTAGGAGTCTTCTTTTTGGGATCTTTTTCAGGAGGTGATCAGAGGATTCTTTCAACCTCTATTTTGCCCTCTGGGTCTAAAACATCAGGGCAATTTTCCTTAAGAATTTCTTGAAGGATGATTTCTAGGTTCTTTCTTTGATCATGGCTTTCAGGTAGTCCAACAATTTTTAAATTATCTCTCCTTGATGTATTTTCCAAGTCAGTGGTTTTTCCAACGAGATATTTCACATTGCCTTCTATTCTTTCATTTGTTTGGATCTGTGTAATAGTATCTTGATTTCTCCTAAAGTCACTAGCTTCCATTTGCTCCAATATAATTCTGAAGGAATGAATCTCCTCAGTGAGCTTTTGAGATTCTTTTGCTACAAATTCATCTTTTTAAGGCATTCTTCTTCTCATTGCCTTTTCGATACTCTTTTGACACTTAGTCTATTTTTAACTTGTTATTTTCCTCAGTCAGGCTATTAATTCTCATTTCACAATTTTCTTGCATTGTTCTCATTTCTCTTCCCAATTTTTGCTCCACCTCTCTTATTTGCTTCTTAATGTCCTCTATAGCTTGTAACCAGCTCGTATTTTTCTTGGAAGCTTTTGGTGCAGGAGTTCTGACTTCACTGTCTTCCTTCTGTTCTATGCTTTGATCCTTTTTGTCACCAAACTAGGAGTGTAAAGTTGGGGTACTCTGTTTATTTTGCTTCCTTTGTTTACTCATGTTACGACTCAGTCATTTGACCCCTGGGCTTTTTGCCACAGTAGGACTCTGCTACCAGATAGGGGAGCTTTGTACCAAATTTTTTTTCTCCATTGATGGAGGTATTAGTTGGGTGCCCTCTCTGAAGCCTCAACATTCTCTGGCGAGCTGGTCACACATCCCAGGACCTCCACCATAAGCTCCAATCCAGATTCAGGCAAGTTAAAGCAAGAGCATTTACATCTCACACTGGTCACTTGGTTCCCCTACAATCTACAAGCCAGGAGCTGAAGCTGCCACTCGGAGGGGGCTGCACAGCTGCAGCTCCTCAGTGGCTTCTCACCCTGGGGATTGTCAACACAATACCAACTGCTGGATACCAAAGTCCACACTGCACTGATCTATCACTTTGTCCTTCACACCTATGTTTTGATAATTCTGGAAATGCCACAGCTGCTGGTGCTCTGGAGTCCCTCCAGCTGGTTGTTGGTCAGGCTGCCCTAGGGCTAAAACCTCTGGCTCACAAGGGCCTAGGCTTGGCTCCCAGAGCTTTGCAATGGCCCCTCCATGCCGGGCTGCTGGGCTGTCCTCAGCTGGAGGTTAGCTTCTCTGTGTCATTTTTGTGGGCTCTGTAGCTCCAAAGTTTGTTCAGAGTCCCCTTTTACATGAATTGGAGGTGATGGGAGACGTAGCTGCATGGAAATAGTATTTCTACACTGTCATCTTGACTCTGCCCCCTGGGGATCTTTTTCAAGAGGTGATCAGTAATTTTTTTTCAATTTCTCTTTTGCCCTCTGGTTCTAGAATATCAAGGTAATTTTGTTTGACAATTTCTTGAAATTGTCAAATTTTCTAGGCTTTTTTTTTATCATAGCTTTCAGGTAGCCTAATAATTTTAAAATTATCTCTCCTGGATCCATTTTCCAGGTCAGTGGTTTTTCCAATTAGATGTTTCATATTCAAATTTTTTTTCATTCATTAGATATGTTTTATAGAATCTTGATTTCTCATAAAGTCATTAGCTTCCTTTTCCTCCAGTCTAATTTTGAAAGAATTATTTTCTTCCATGAACTTTTGGAATTCCCTTTCCATCTGGCCACTACTGCTTTATGGACCTCTTTTGTCATTTTAGTTTTTCCTGTTTTTAAGGTGTCTTTTTCTTCAGTCAGGCAGTTGACTCATCTTTCTTGACTTGTTTTTCTTGCATCATTCTCTTTTCTTCTCCTAATTTTTCCTCCACTTCTCTTAGTGATTTTCAAAATCCTTCTTGAGGTCCTCTGTGGCCAGTGACCAGTTCATATTTTTCTTGGAAGCCTTTGATGCAAGACTTTTGACTTTGTTGTCTTCTTCTGGTTCCATATTTTGATCCTCTTGGTCACCACCCCCCTGCCCCATCACCAAAAAAAAAAAATATTCTATGGTCTGATTATGCTTCCTCTGTTTTCTCATCTTGCTAGCCAAATTTCTTGACATTTGAGTTCTTTGCCATGGTAGAACTCTGCTTCCAGAGTGGAGAGATCTGTGTCCCAAATTGCTGGGGTTTTTGTAGGTGTTATAAGAGCAATGAGGATGGAGCCTTATCTACAGCCACCATAAGCTCTGGCATGCTAGCATTCCTCACCCAGGGATTGCCACCCAAGACTGTGACCCACATCCAAGAAGGTCAAAGTAAGAGCAATTATCCTCTGTGTGGTCACTTGGGCCCCCTATGGTCTGTTGACCAGGAGCTCTGGAGGCAGCCATGTAGCAGCAGCTGTACCTGACCTACTATTGCCACCTTTGCAGCCCTGGCCAGACCATGCTCTTCTATACATAATTCCCCACTAACCTTTCACTTTCTCTTTGGAATTTATGGGTTGAAAAGTCTGGAAACTGCCACAGCTGCCAGTTATTCACTTTCCTGTGGTCTGCTCTTGCTGGTCTGTGCTACACTGGGTCTGGTCCTTCATGGCCCACTCTGGACCAGTGTATTGGCCCAGTGCAATAGACCCTTCTTATTGTCCTGACAGGTTGCCTTCAGCAGAAGACTTATTTCTTTCTGTCACTTTGTGGGTTCTGTAACTCTAAAATTTATTTAGAGTCATTTTTGTAGAGGTATTCAAGATGGTTGGAGTGGTGGCTCAAGCAAGTTCCTGCTTTTACTCTACTGTCTTGGCTCTGCCCCATATGGGCTAGTGATTCTTTTTTCATCATAGATGAAAAAATCTTCCTCCTAAGTCACAGAAAAGTCTAGTGTTTATTGATCCACATTCTTTGAATTGTTCCCCTGGAATATACCATATGAAATGAGAATATTGAGAATACTTTCCTTTCAATTAGATTCCATTTAAAGAAAATTATTTACATTCCTCTCATTCTGAAGAGTCAGTAATGTAACATTTCTTGGGATCCAATTTGCATTGCAGGATCAATAATCTCATAATTTTCAAGGACAGCACTTATGTACTCCTCTCTTGGCTAATTCAAACTTTTCCTTTTCCTCTTTAGGGGTAGTATCTTATGCTGAAAAGACACATAACTTAGACCTATAACATATCTCTGATAAAAAGGGATTTGGACTTAGCCTTTCCTATAGGGGATGTGTCATTTTTGGACTTTACATATAGCTTTCTATTATTTTCTTACCATAGATTACTATGCAACCTATGGCTTATCAGTCTTATGTTCTACACTAATTCCTATAGTGCTATCATGAGAACTCAATGGGTTTCAACACCTGTAACATAACGGTCCCTTTAAGTAGTGAACTTTTCCAGTGAGTACCCCATATATACAGATGTCAGAAAATCAGCAATAAAAAGTAATTAGTTCACTCACTTTGAAAAAATTAAACAATACTGATTTAATGGAAATAAGACAATTTGTAAAAAAAAGTGGTAAATAAAAAACAAAACAATATTCAACACAGTAGCAATGCAACAATTAAAATCAACACATCAACATACAAAGCAATGAAAAATAATTATTCAAAAAACATCTAACAAATTAAGATCAAATATCCTACCTCATAAAAAATCATGAGACAATGCATTAGCGTCATCCAAAAATTTTGCATTTATAATTTTTGTAGCAGCAGTTAGAAAATGGCATAATAAATAGTCCCTGTGAGACTAAAACAGCACCATTTTTTTAAAATATAAAATAAAATTTTGAAAAAACCCAACTATTCCTATAATAAGAATTTTAAAAATTATAGCAGATAAACAAGAAATTGATAAAAATCGAATCATTTATCTGAAATATATATAAAGCCTCCAAAACAAGAAAATATATTTAAAAGAAATTAGACACTTTGTTCTCAGTGCCTGCTGAAATTATTTTTGAAAAAAAGAACGAATAGCATGAGAGAAAATAAAAATAATTAAGAAAAACTGGAACAAAAATTTATTTCCTAATAGTTATTAAGCATTCCTTACTATCTTCCCTATTGTCTTCAATCTGATCTTTGATAGATAAAATTACCTAAAATATAATGTTTTGACAAACTTCAAGATTTTAAAGTAAATTCTAGCTTTTCCCTCCCTTTTAATACTGTCTTAATTTTTCACTGGATTGAAATCTCATGTAGATTAAGTAATTAGTTCAGGCAATGAATATATTATCTGGGGAGAGTAGTAATTAATAATGGGTGAAACTTAACAGGGGTCACTGATGCACATTTGTATAACAGTAGCTAGCTAGCAGTTTAGTATTTGAACATATTGTTGCATGTGCCTGGTTTCTCCTGACAATCTTTTTAAATGATCAAGCATAACATATTTCATTAACCTGAAGAATCCAGAAATTTAGCATACAAAGTCTACTTCTCTCTGCTGAACTGTGATTTCAACATTTCACTTATCACCTACTATATAATTTCTCTCTATCACCATTATCGTCCATCCTTCATAACATACCTGTTACAATGAATCATGGTTGAGTTGTCTTCCCCCATACATTTCTATTTTTTTTCTGATTAATATCAAACAACTTTTCCAAGCATCACCATCAATATTCTTCTTAGTACTTTGTGAGTGACTTATATCACTCTAAATGGCCATATGCAGTAATTACATCATCAGTAATTGTTGCATTGATTATTTTTCTCATCATATCATCTCTCTCAAAACAAAGATTACCTTTAATCTATCTCTTGTACACTATAACTGCATTTATTTTCAGATATGGTATGGGATTGAAAATTATGCTGTGTTAGTGAATTAAGGGGGGGAAAAGGTATCAACATAGGAATTCATGTCTTATTGCCATATTTACTTATTTGACATAAACAGGATTTTAAAACTTTCAGAGGAGGGTTTGTTCTATGACACAGTTGCTGTCTACATCTAGTTTCTCCCCTCCTCAGTCTTTTAGTACCAAATAATATATAGTTCTTTAATGTAACTCTTTTCTTTACCTTAAGAATTCAGAGATTCAGGGATGCAATCCAAACCGATTTTGCTGAACTATAAAACAACATTATATAGACCATAATAGAAATAAACTATTTTTTCATATTTATCCCTGTATCCTATGTATTTTCCCCTACAATACAATTCCATACATTCCAAATATGTATTTTAAGCATCTGTTATGTGATTAGTACAGAGCTACATGAAAAAAATTTAAATGCATGTGTTTAGTTTTCACTTAGGGAGACCAGCAAGAGATCATCAGCATAAGTGAATTTGGTTAATCAGAAGGGTGAAACTGCTTGAGCATAGCAAGGAAAAAAAAAACATATGGAGATGACTATAGCACAACTGACTGGCACATATTGTAAGAAGCTTTGTACCTCATTGCTCCTTTCAATAATGATCCGTTAAAGGCTGACTTAAATTTTTGCACATTCTTTTATTTTGCTAAAGCACTTGCTTTAGTTGAGTTTTTAAATTCTAGTCCTCTAACCCTTTAGTTCTACCACTTCTCATCTTGTTTCTTGGTTTGTCATGATTTTAATTCTGCTTTGTACATATTCTGAAACTTCCTGGATTCCATGTTCAACTATTTTCCCCCTTAGACTATTCCTTCTACTCTGGCCTCCAAATCATGCTCCCCCAATTCCCCCAAACTGTGTTATGGAAGGTGCTGACCTAAAACCATTGATAATTCCAGACTTAGTCCTTGCTCATGAATTCAGGATAAAAGGATATTTAATGATATTCTATACTCCATGTCCCAAAAGTCTCAGTGCAGTTTTCAGCTGTTAAAGATTAAAACTGCATTGAGATTTTGGCACATTTTGAATATGTAAATTATATGCTTAGAATGGAAAGATAAGGGGGCGGCTAGGTGGCGCAGTGAATAGAGCGCCGGCCCTGGAGTCAGAAGGACCTGAGTTCAAAGACGGCCTCAGACACTTAATCCACACAAACAAAAACCTAGCCGTGTAACCTTGGGCAAGTTACTTAACCCCAGTTGCCCTAAAGGGGCGGCTAGGTGGCGCAGTGAGTAAGAGCGCCGGCCTCGGAGTTGGGATGACCCGAGATCAGATCCAGCTTCAGAAAATGAGCACCCACGCATAAATAATGACTAGCCGTGTAACCTTGAGCAAGTTACTTAACCCCAATTGCTTAAAAAAAAAAAGAATGGAAAGATAAGTTTTTAAAATCCCTGTCCTATTTCCACAGTTGTGTCTTTAAAGTATTTATAGAAATATTGGACACCTAAAAAATTCCTTAAATTTTTCAATTAAATTAATGTCATAAAATGATTATTACCAAATTGATCTTATCCATGTTGTAAGCATTTTAAGCTTAATAATTCTACCAAGTGCATTTGAATTAATATTATGTTAAATGGCATTAAAATGTCCATTTTCCTAAGTCTTGTGTATTTCTAATGAAAAGTATGCACACCTTTAACCAAAATAATCTGCTTGGGAACTGTGGTAAGAAAATATTGGTGAGGCCCTAACCTCTTCTTCTTATACAGAAAGACAGGAAGCTAAATTGCCTTTGGGAAATTACAAAGTTATTTTAACAACTCCAAGCTTCTCCCTGAAACAAAGGTTTTTATAACACCATTATTCTTTTACTGTTGTATGGCGGTGAATCATGGAACACTATAGTTACTGAAGAATCGAAAATGAGGATCATGTAAAGGGCAATGGAGAGGTGTAAGTTGGGTATGAGAAGGCTGTACCACATTACAAACAGCAAATTAAAGATGCAGTATAAAGTGGTACAAAGAATTATATGACTGAAAAAAGACAGCTTTTTTCACAATGTAGGAGCAACTAGGGACAGCTGTTATGTTCTATTTGTGTCCTTATGATTTATAGAAATAAAGACCTCCATCATGCCCCAGTGTGTTCAATGCATCCTATGAAAGAAACTCATAGAATGGATTAAAGACAGGTTTCATGGAAGAAGTGATTTTTGACATGAATCTTAAAAGATGTTAGCAGGTGGAGATGGAATATGGAGGAGAAAAGTTGAGAAACATGGAAGCCTGTGAATTTATATACATACATACATACATACATTCATATAGATACATATAGGTATAGACATAGATATTTGTGTAGGTAGTAAACATTTTAAAAAATTTTGTTTATGGGATGGCAATAATGTGGGATCATATAAACAAATCCATTAATTAAAATCTATCTAATATGAAGTATAAAACCTTCAAATAGCCAGCAACTTCAATGAAGGAAGGCACATTTACAGTAGCCAGATCAAGAAGATTTTTGATATCTGAATTTTAGTGTGTTGCAATCATCTAGTCATCATACTGTGATACAATTAAGCTACACAGGCAAAATAGAGGGAAAACTGGGAAAATAATTTGATTTTAGGTAAGGTATTTCTGGAAGAAATTATTTTAGTGTCAAATTTAGTTAGCCATAATAATGAAATGATTGTTTGACTTTCCACTTAATTATGTACCACATATATAATGCTGCCTTAACCACTGTCATTATTTAATTAAACCAGACAATTATATCTTTTGTTTTATTTGTGACTTTGAGATGCTATATGTTTATACTTGTGTACAATTTTCTCCTGGTTTTGTTCTCCTCACTCAGCATCAGTTTATGTAAGTCTCTTCATGTTATTATGAAGTACACCTCTTCCTCATTTCTTATAGCACAATAGTATTCCATTACATTTATATACCACAACTTGTTTAATTATTCCCTAATCGATGGGTATCACATTGATTTCCAATTATTTGCAACCACAAAATAGCTGCTATAAATATTTTTGTGCAAATGAGTCCTGCTCCTACTTGCATGATCTCTTGGAGATACAACCCTAGAAGTGGTACTGCTGTGTCAAAGGATATGCACATTTTTGTAGCCCTTTGGGCATAGTTCAAAATTGCTCTCCAGAATGATTGGATCAGTTCACAACTCCACTAACAATGCATCAGTGTTCCAATTTTCCCGAATCTTCTCTAGTATTGTTAATTTTCCTGTTTGGTCATGTTAGTCAATGTGAGCTGTTTTGATTTGCATTTCTCTAATCAACAGTGATTAAGAGTATTTTTATATGATTATAGATATTTTTAATTTCTTCTTCTGAAAACTGCCTGTTCACAGCATTTGAACAGTTATCAATTGGGGACTGACTTGTATTTTTATAAGTCTAACTCAGTTCTCTATATACTTTAGAAATGAGGCCTTTATCAGAGACACTGGTTGTAGAAATTCTTTCCCAATTTTCTGTTTTCCTCTTAATCTTGGTTACATTTTCTTTGTTATAAAGGTTTTTTTTATGCTTTAAAACATTTAGGTTTGCAACACCTCCCCCACCAAATGCATTCTTACCAACTTTAAATGTACCCAATCTCTGTCCAAAAATCTTTCATCTCTCTATTGGAAGATCAAACATACAAACCTTATTCTCAGACATCACCTTCTTAGTCATCTCTTCATTTTCCAAATCAATTTCTCTTCTATGTCTCTTGTTCTCAATGTGTAAGATAGGACCTGTGCCTCTATGGTGTTCAGATTCTTGCCTTGGAATTTATAATTATTAGGAATATTTTAGGTTACTTGTGCCTGATGGGGTCCTTGGGATGTGTATATATATCTATATCTATATATATATATATATCTGTATATATATATCTGTAATATCAATCTGTAACATCAGTTTGTAAATGGGGTCCTTTGGGACCTATGTCTGTAAAATCAATTTGTAAAACCAGTCTGTACAATCACATTTCCACCCCCGCTCCAGCCTCAGAGCACTGACTCTGCCCCTTCCCCCTTCCAGCACTCTGCCCAGCAACAACTCATGACCTGTTTATCTCTGTTTAATCTATGAATCCTTCACTAAATGTTATCTCCCTTAGTTAAAGTGGCCAGCTGCACCATAAATTCTTCTATACCTTATCTATAGGGTAACTCCTTAGTCAATTATATACCCACACTGTCTCTGATGACCTTGGTGGGTGAAAGACTGGGCACTCTTTAGTGACGTGTCAGGCCTAAGACTACACCTCTAGCTAGCCCCCACTTGAACTATTTCCCAGTGAATCATGGGCAATACACCTGCGCAGTTGATATTAAAAGTGCATGTTCCTTTGAGCACTGACCACTCCTTAACACCTCCCTGATACCACCCTTACTCAGTTAGCATAATTGACACCTTAAAATTATGCCTGTGACCCCCGCAAGTTTGCAGGATCCCTAAGAATCCTAGCCTGCTTTACTTGTGCAGTGTAACAATAAACTTTACAATCTCGGCTTCAAAGTTTGCTTGAGCCTGGTGAATTCTTTCCAGACTGAATGGCAGGGTTTCTGATCACTGCTAGTGATCAGGGTCCCTGGCAGAACCTCTTACCCTCCCCACCTCCTTATCCCCTATCTCTCTTCATGCCTACATAAATGATCATGAGTGTATATATATATATATATATATATATATATATATATATATATATATATATATATATTTTCAGTCTCATAAGTTTTGGAATCTATATTTTCCCTTAATATTATGTAATAGATTAATGTTTAGTTACTCCTAGTAATCACCATGTATTATCCAATGTCTGGTGCAATCAAACGTTTTAGAAAGTTTTCAAATTAGAAAAAAAACATAATTCTTTCCCACTTTGAAGGATGGCATATATGGTATACCTACCTGTAGACAAAAAATGTTTTATTTCCCATAGGCAATTTTGGCTGCATGTTATCTCAAAGACTAAGAAAAATTATTCCTATGTACCAGATTTAGTGAAGAGAAGATGATTAGGGATGAAAATTAGTAGGCCAATAGAGATGAAAAGCTGTATATTCATTTGCAGTCTTTCATTTTTATACTAAGTTGATTTTTGCCCTGTGCATGCCATTCTCCACAATCCCCAAATCTCACCTCTAAGCATATACTATTATAATCACTTTTCCTAGTTCCTGACTTTCTGAGAGGGGAAACATAATAGCAGACTCAAATTTCAAAGAGCTTTGGAGTCAGATGGTGTAGGTAACCTTGAAGAAGACATTTAGATACTTTGGATCTCAGTTTCCCTATTTGCTGAGTATAATGCTAATGAAATAGGAAGGTCTTCCCCACCCATTAATAGGCTTAACACATAGAGCCTGTGATCAAATGGAGCCTGTGCTCACATGGATCCTGAGTCAAATGAAGCTCAGTGTGGGAGGAGCTTGCTATAACAGAAAACACAACAGCATACCCAGGGTGGCTGCTAACACAGGTTCCTAGATCTGCTTTTCTAAAAGAAAGCAACTCAAAATGGGTTAACAAACTAGCTTTAATCAAACATATGACATCTACCTAGTTCAGGGAAAAAACGGTCAGCACCCTGAACTTCAGAGAATAAAAACAAAATATAAACAAGCAGAAGTTACAAGAAGACAGAGAAATATTTCAGCAGACAGGCTTCCAGATGCCTGACCATTACATCCATAACTATTCAGTTACCAGATAGAGAAGCATCAACATCTGGGTTTTCAAAGCAAGGGTACTCTACAACTGCCCAGAGTCTCATCTGGTCAAAACACACAATACTTCTCAAAGTGAGCCCTGAAACAAAGTCTCACTTCAGGGTTTATATAGCCTTCTCCTTGCTCAGAGAATGTCACAACCCTCTTGACCCACTGCCCAATTACAGAGCATCAAGGTTTTCAGCATTCCTGAAAACCAAGCCTCCTGCCACAGGCTCCAGGTGCACTTAAGCTTATCAAAAGGCCTATGGGCAGAGAAGATCTTAAATTCTCATTCCCATAACACTTGCCCAAGGAGGAGAGAAAGACATAGAGAGAGAGACACAGAGAGAGAGAGACACACACACAGAGAGAGAGAGAGAGAGAGAGAGAGAGAGAGAGAGAGAGAGAGAGAGAGTGGGAGCAGAGAGTGAACAAGCAGAGAACAAAGAGCAAGGTGGACAGAAAGGAGAGAAGCAGCCCAAGTGGGTGAATGGAAGAATCTTGCCTAGGGGAATTTGTTTGTGGGGAGGCCTAACAGAAAGAAGGTATAAGATGTCAGCCCTCCCTGGATTAATGATAAGTAGCTTGTTAAATCTTATGTCCTGGTTTCCTAATGATGTTCCAAACCCGTATTTTGGTTTTGCCTTTGAAGAAGAGGTTTATTATATTTTGTGAATCTACCCTCGATATATGCATGCATATTCATAGTGGTTGCTATGGGTATTACATTGGTGTTACACCAAGTGAGAGTGTTAGACTAGATCTCAAGATCATGATATTGAATACTTCAAATACAGTTATTAGTTGAATGTATTGAGTGCAATTTGCCATAAAATATAATATATTTTATTTTGAAGAATCCATAATCTCACTGGTGAAATATATTGAACTTCTCCCATCAGTGGCAGTTTCACCTTCTCCATACCTTTGAAATCCATTTAATTCTTGCTGGTGTTCTTCTATAAACTCTCCATAGTGGATGTAACAAATATGTTGAAGATCTTCCTTTAAATATTTCAATTGTTTGTTGTTATCTATACAACATCCAAGATATTCATTGTTTGCTCTTACTGCATTATTAGTCTGCTATATTTCTGATTATACATATCCTTGTTGCTGATTTTATAATCCTTTCTTTAATGCAGGACATTATTATAATGAATCTCATTCTGTTTGCCATTTAGTTTTCCATGTATTTTTTGGGTGAGGTTTCATTCTTTTGTGACTGTGGAATATTAGGATTCAAAGTGATACACTATCGCCTGAAAGTTATTGATATTCAAAAGATTTGTTTTGGCATCAGGGAACAGTTTGGCATTTTACTAAGTATTATATATTTTCCCAAAGACACTCATCTTTACCAGGGAATGGCCCTTGGTGCTTTGGAGCTGCACACACTAGTGCTCTTCTTTACTTTCTTACTGTGACCAGGTCATCTGTTCCTGTGTGACTAACCACCAGGGCACCTCCCTGCCCTGAAACCATTATCTAGGATTGCATATGTCAATACAGTTGTCAATCAGTGCCATCGGTACCCTGTGCCACCAAATGGTCCCTTTTAATCTCTTTTAAAGGACTTTTCTGGTCCCTTAACATCTCTGAGCTGAGAAGTTTCAAAATTGCCACTGTGCCACTGCTACTGCAATTGCTACCACTCCTATGTGAGTTCCAGACAGACTTCTATCCTTTATTAGAGATTTCTCCTGCCTATAACTTGTTTTCTTAGACTAAAAAAAAAAGATCTCACCCTGACTTTTTGTTAGGTCTACCACTCCAAAATTTGATATGAGATGTTAATATGAAGATGTTTGGAGGTAGAATGTTGGGAGAATTCAGCTGTGTGGATGCTCCTAGCCAACCATTTTGGCTCTGCCTCCATACCCATTATTTTAAATTGTTTTATTTATCTTGGTGTAATATCCTTTGTATATTGCATAGAATTATAAAAATAAAGTTTTCAATAGTATTTTTAGTCAGATAAAATTGGTTTAACTATTATAAAGTGTTTGGGAAGTTGAACTTAAATAGTAGTTATGAATCGTTTAATATCAATTTAGGAAGAAGTCTCCTTTAGATTACTCCTGGGATCTCTTTGTGACTCTACCATTCAACTTTTTGACCAATGACTCAGACAAAGGCATGTATAACATGATGTTAGAAGTAAAAAAAGAAATAGTCTATGTAGCATATGACTGAGTGAGAATTCAAAAGGATCTTAATAGGCTAGAATATTAGTCTAAATCTAATACTATGAAATTGAATAGAAATAAGTGTTGGCATTGGATTAGAAGATTGCTGATATCTCCTCAACTCTTCAAATATGTGATTCTTTTAATATGATTCTATGTGAGTCCTTTAAGAATCCTTCTCATAATTTATTCCTGATAATAAATGCATTGTGATGTGACTCAAATGGTTGAGCAACAGCACTGCTAAGGGACTTTTCTCTTCTGCGCCTAAGAATCAATGAATAAAGTGCTTATTAGCCAACTTTAATGAGGCAAACACTAATGTTCCAGTGTTATCATATCTGAGAAAGTAAATAGAAGAACAATAACACTTTCTGATTCCATCAAACTTATAGTCCAATGAGTAGAGAAAACACATATAAGCAAAGGACAACTAGTAGAACATTAGTTAAGAAAGCTAAAGGCTTAGAGAATGGGGGAGGAGAGGATTAAATTTATATACCTCTAGTAAGAATAATGATAGAGTTGATTTGGTTGCAGTTCTAAAAGAATGGGGGAGCATGTTTTGTGAAATTATAAAAAAGGTGGGAGTGGCTGGGCATGTGACTAATTTAGAGGTCTATAAATTTTAAATTATTATTAATTCTCAAATTAGAAATTATGTGACAAAGATAAAGAAATATCAGATGACTCCATGGTGTAGGACATCATGAACCCAAACAAGACAACAATTTGATTATCTATAAGCAGAGAAGGCATCTGTTTATTAACCCTAATGAGTTCTTACTTAGCACTTCCTCACTCCAACTTTTTGAGCAGCAAAGATTCACAAGCTGTCCCACAAATTTAGGACAGATATCAATTCAACTTCCCTATCCCATCTTCCTCCTAGTGCATTAGAAACCAAAATTCCAAATAGCAGGAATTTACTTAGAACATGATATCCCTTTGGTAGAATTCTGTGGTGCATTAGACCTTGTCTAGCCCAAGGGAAAGGGGAAGAACACTTACATATAATTATACCAAAACTCAGCTCAACATATTGAGGACCCTTTCCTCCCAGGACCATAAAGATCCAAATTTCAAAAGTTATGTATGTGTGCGGGCTGAAATAACAGTAGAGTAGTTCTCTCTGCAACTGGGAGAGAGAACTGAGGAACGAGGTCAATGGGCCAAGAAAACTGGAGATGGAAGGATATGTGGCACTCTACTAAGACTGAGAAAAAAGATCCAAGAGTCTGACTGGCACCAGTTCTCTTTCCCCAGGAGTTACTTAAGGCAGAGACCTAGATTAGCAAGCCATGAATTACCTGGTATGGTAAGAGGCTGAGCTGCTTTGAAATCCAGTACCTGAAAAATTACATCAGAGAGGACAGTGCGAAAAAGTAAATAATGAGAGATAATAAGGAGGGAAGAAAAGACTGCCATTGCATGGCTCTCAAGAGGAAGAAAGCTCTTGCATATAAACAGAAAAATATCAAAGAAATTAACAGCAGAAGGAAATATGACCTCCAGACCTAGAGAAAAAGTTCATGTACATGTGAAGAAATATTGCAAGACAATAGAAAGGGATTCAATACTTTTCTTCTAGCCCCTCCTTTTTATTCATTGTTTTGACAAATGAATTTTTTGTGGGACTAAATGAAAAATAGTGGGGTGAAAAATGATGATGGTAGGAAAAATGCTGCACCCTAATGAAGCCAAAAGGCAACAATGTATGGAATATAATTCCTATAGTCTCACATGAATGAAAGACCTAGTCAATTGGTAGGTGAAAAGGCAAAGAGAAGGTTTGAAAAGGAGGAAAAGAAAGGAGGAAACCTTGTTTTATTAGTGGAGGAGGGAAGCATTGATGAATGCCCCTAATGGAGAAAAGATATTCTATAAAGATAAATGATACATTACTATGAATTTTATTTGTAGTGATCTGATGCTTAAAAGACCATAAATTCTATTTCAGGAGAAAGAGAATAAGATTCTCTGACACACACGAGAGTGGAAGGGCATGATCGCAGGGCACAAATTTTTGAGGAAAACGAGGCGACAATGATCAAAAAAGGAGAAAAAATCAATAATGAATGAGACAGGGGCATAGGAAGAAACTTATCAAGATGCAATATCTTCTTTTTTGTAAATATTGTAGGTACTGTTTTTTTCCAATAATAAAACACAATAGAAAAAAAGAGCATTAGGTTTTGAGATCTACAAGGAAATACCAATCTGTTTGGAGGAGAAATCTTAAAATAAGTACCTCAAAGCATTTAACTTCATAAGGAAATGGACCCCAAATAAAGACTAAATAAATGTAAGGACTATGAGTCAAAGAATAGGAGACTAAAACAGAAAGAAAAGGAAGGTAAATAATGAAGGGAATTATGAAAATAAATTCATTTAAAAATTGAAGAAAACTAAATAAAAATATAAATTCAAGAGAAAGAGTATATGGAGGATACTATTTAATTAATCAAGAGGAAAAAGGAGGAGAAAATTAAATAATTAGACAAAGAAAGAATAAGAAGCTATGCAAATTCTAAAACCAAAAAAAATAAGTAGTAAATGGGGATGCAAGGGATCTGAGAGTGAGGGAAAGAAAGTTGATGTGAATAGGGATACCTTAAAAAATAAAAGTACATAACTGAAAAGAAATAATACTGTCTTTACAGAAGAAAAGAAAAAATTAATTTAAGAAAAACATCAACATTAGAGGAAAATGGAAGAATATGTTAACTGAACTCACAATTGAAATCTGAATACATTAAATAATACGATAAAGGAAAAGAGTGACAGATTAGCTAAGAAAAAAACAAAAACATCTCCACAATCTGTGGTTTATAAGAAATACACTGTAAAAAACAAAAGACACAAAACACTGAATAAAAAGGAGGTGCTAGAAAAAAATTACTATCCATCAAGTGAATCCCTCAAAGGCAGTAGTAGTTAATTGTGTTCTTATGGCAAGGAAAAAAAAAGTTCCAAGCATAAAAATGCTTAATCAAGGAAACTATGTAATGGTGAGAGGATATATAGACAACAACAATAGCAATAACAAAAAAAAAAAATCAGTATTACAATCACATGTTCCAAATGGCATAATATGCATAAAGGAACAAATAGCTGAGCTATGAGAATATACATGCATGTATATGTGTGTGTGTGTGTGTGTGTGTATATATACACACATATATGTATATAAAATATATATGTGAATATATGTATGCACATATATATCATAACACAGTAGTTACATGAGACATCTATTTCATTTTTTCTGTTTTAGATGCCCAACATAAAGACAAACAAAAAAGAAATTCTGGAATTGAACAAATTCACTGAGAAACTAAAACTACAAGAGATATTGAATCATTTCAGTGGGATTGGAAAAGTAAATGTTTTCTCAGATCATATGAAAATTTTGCAAAAATCTTCCTTATATTAGAGCATAGAAATATTGCAAATAAATATGAAAAAGTAAAAAACAATGCATATATACTTTGCATGTCATAATTTATCAAAAAAGAAGATGATTCAAGGACCACAAATAAAAGGTACAAACACAAAGGTAGATTTAAAAATAAAATCCTCAGGGGCACCTACGTGGTGCAGTGAATAGAGCACTGGCCCTAGAGTCAGAGGACCTGAGTGCAAATCCAGAATCAGACACTTAACACAAAAAACTAGTCTGTGATCTTGGGCAAGTCACTTAACCCCAATTGCCCTCCAAAAAGCAAAATAAAATAAAATCCTCAACAATGAGTTAATCAAAAAACAAATAATGGAAAATATTCATAAACATATTTGCATGCTAATTATGGTGCATACCAAAATTTGTGGGATAAGGCTAAAGAAGTACTTACAGGAAAATCATATTGTTATTATCATGCATTAAAAATAGACTAGATATTTAATTAATGGGAATATGCATTTATAAAACAGAAACCCAAGAAACCTCAACATAAGTACAAGAGATGTCTTATTAAATATTAGTATAAAAAGTCATACTGTAAATCAAATAAAAAAAAACAAAGACATGATAAATAATTAAATCCACACGAGGACACCACAGAAGGAGTTACTTTATAAGATGTTTTGGCTCACTTGTAGGGTCTCTTTGATGTACTAAAGAGATCTCCAATGTAAAACATAAATCAATGAGACAGTAATTTATTTCTACCTGGAAAAGAAATGCTAAAAATAAAACTCAAGAATGTGCATAGGTAAAATTTAAGCAAGATTCAGTAATTTTATAACTGCATTTATACCACATCCCAACATAAAATGACTTGTGATGAACATTCATTTTTACATCTCTTCTTGGTGCTGCATAGTATAATAAAGTCCCTTATCCTCTTTTCTCCTCCTCATTCATCTTTTACTGAAAAACATGTAAGTATAAGTGAGGAAGAGAATTCGTTGGGTACACCCCAGTTCACATTAACAGATAGTATGCTTTCTGGTTGGAATCTGTAATGGCAAGCACAGAAGTAGTTTACATCTTGTTTCAGCTATTAAAATAACACTTTGTTTCAGTTCAGATTTCTTTTGAGCCTTGTATTAAGTCTGTGAAGAAACAGAACACGTAAACCCCACAACTTGTGAACTTTAGAATGCATGAACACCTGCAACAGGAAGAGAAGGAGCTAATGACCATGTACAAGGTGAGGCCCAGGCTAGAGGGAGCAGAACTGAGAAAAGGACTCTTGTGGTGGCAGTCAAGAAAGGAGAAAACATGTGGTATCCCAGCACTCTGTGTATCTGCTCTGTCTGAGGTGATGTTTATTTGTGATACTTTGTATAGAAGCCCTGGGACCTTACAGGAAGCCCTGAAAGAGAATTTTCTGGTTGTATGTTTACAAAAGTCCTGGAGGAGGGTTTTGTGGGTCCTGGGACTCTACTGATGATTTGTACTGACCTCTTGGACCTTGTTTGTGGGTCTGCATTAATTTCTATGTTGCTGATTTGTGTTGACTTCTCAGACCTTGTTGGTAGGTCTGAGTTGATTTCACAGGCAGATAGTGAATTGATGATGGTGCTGGCAATGTAAATGAATGTTATTGTGGCTCTGTCAAGCTTTGTCTTCCCAGAAACAGGAACTATGAAGGACTTGAGGTAGACAGGACACTGTGAACTTCAATATGGAATGGGAATTAGATGAATACCTGGAAAATGAACTGGGAGCTTCCAGCTTTGAAACCAGGTGAGAGTTGGAGCTGGGACCATGGAAGAGGAACCATGGAAGCTGAGAGCCAGCCTCGGGTCAAACTGAAAGAAGACTTTACTTGGATACTGTGTACTGACTGAGAAGATTATGATTTATTGTGCACTAGTGGTGGAGAACTTAGACTTTTGTACTTTGTCATTGAATTAAGGATATTGTGATTGACAGAATGAATGCACTTTGTTTAAAACTATGTGTCCACTTTGGTGAAAACCATGTGAACATTTTAGTAATAAGTTGTTGAGTTGTGACATGGTGAATGATATATTTAATTATTCTGTGATAAAATATAACATTGTGAATGCTCTATTTTGGTTTTCTATGAATGATTTGTTATTGAATAAATGATTTATTATTTATTCACTATAGCTCACTATACTATGCAATCAGAATTGTGAAAGCTCTTCACAACAACAGTCATCTGGAAAGCTGCTCGTGTGTCACTTTACAAAACTCCAAACCATCAACCTTTTTATGCCCCAAGAAGATGCTCTCTATTGTTATCACTGTAGCTTCAGTATCCTTTGAATGGATATATAGAACATTGGCATTCATGATGGTTTTCCTGGCCACTCTCTATCCCAGGTAGGTACTCTCCAGTTTAATGTATACATAACACTTCCAAATCTTTCAAGTTATCATTGGTATTTGGCAAAAATTATGTGTTGGGTCTGAATAGATCAATACAGGAACATATTTGAGTTAGTAGTATAAATATTTAGAGACTTCTTTAAATTACTCATTCAAACAGCACATAATTAGCTCTAGGTTTAGGCCAAATTGACTTTCCATTGAATTCTTGTGCTTCTTCTTAGTCATATGTCCCCTTATGATATCATTAACTGAATGACAGGAGCAGCATATTTTTTTCATTTTATTTTACTTTAAATTAAATTTAATGTTTATTTTTGTTTACATCATTAATTTCCACAAGATTTTGAGTTACAATTTTTCTCCCTGTCTTTCCCCTATGCATCACCCCAAAACAGTGAACCCACTGTATACCACCTCTCTGAATCTGCTCTTTCCTCTATCCTCCCCATTCCCCCTCCTACATTCCAGTAGGGTAAGATGGATATCTGTACCCCAGTGCCTGTACATCTATTTCCCAGTTGCATATAATAATAATGATAATGATAGTAATAATAATATTTCTTTAGCATTTGGTTTTAAAACTTTGAACTCCAGATTTTTTCTGTTCCTCCCTTGTCACCCAACCTTATTAGCAAGATAAGCAATTCAATATAAGTTGTACATGTGTAGCTACACAAAATATTTCCACAGTGCATATATTTTGAAAGACTGACTATATTTCCCTCCATCCTATCCTGACCTCCAGACCCCATCCCTTTTCAAAAGTGTGTGCTTCCAACTTCCCTGCCTCCCAACCTGCCCTCACTTTCATCATCGCCCATCTCATTCCCTTCCCCCCTACTAAACTGTAGTGTGAGACACCCTATTTAATGTGTTTTGTCATTCCCTCCCTAAGCCAAATTCAGTGAGAGTAAGGTTGACCCATTCCCTTTTGCCTTCCTGTACTTCCCCTCCATTGTACCAGTTTTCCCCTGCCTCTTATATATGAAATAATTTACCCATTCTTTCTCTCTTCATCACTTCTCATTATATTCCTCTCTCACCTCTCAATTTCACCTTTTAAGTATCATCCCTTCCTGTTCAATTGGCCATGGGCCCTCTGTCCATATATACCTGTACACAAATATACACACACTCACATATGTATTCATATGCTCATATACACTTTTATATATATATATATATATATATATATATATCCATATGTATGCATCTATCTATATTTGTATGTATATTGCATTCAACTATTTTCATACTGAGAAAAATTTCATAAGTTACAATTATCATTTTTCCATGTAGGATAAGTTCCTAATCATTTCTTTTCCCTATTTATCTTCTCATGCTTCTCTTGGTTCTTGTATCTGAATGTCAAATTTTCTATTCAACTGTGTTTTTTTCTTCAAGAATGCTTGAGGGGCGGCTAGGTGGCGCAGTGAATAGAGCGCCGGCCCTGGAATCAGAAGGACCTGAGTTCAGAGCCGGCCTCCGACACTTAATCCGCACAAACAAAAACCTAGCCGTGTAACCTTGGGCAAGTTACTTAACCCCTATTGCCCTAAAGGGGCGGCTAGGTGGCGCAGTGAGTAAGAGCACCGGCCTCGGAGTTTGGATGACCCGAGATCAGATCCGGCCTCAGAAAATGAGCACCCACGCATAAATCAAATGACTAGCCGTGTAACCTTGAGCAAGTTACTTAACCCCAATTGCTTTAAAAAAAAAAAGAATGCTTGAAAGTTCTTTATTTCACTGAATGACCATATTTTTCCCTGAAACATGATACTCAGTTTTGCTGAGTATGTGATTCTTCATTTTAATCCCATCTCATTTGATCTCTAGAATATCATATTCTAAGCCCTTTGATCCCTCAATGTGATAGCTGCCAGATCCTGTGTTATCCTGATTATGTTTCCACAGTATTCAAATTGTTTCTTCTTGGCTGCTTGTAATATTTTCCCTGGATCTGGGAATTCAAGAACTTGGCTATAATATTCTTAGGAGTTTTCCTTTTTGGGATCCTTTTCAGGAGGTGATCACTGGATTCTTTCCACCTCTATTTTGCTCTCTGGTTCTAAAACACCATGGTAAAAAAGAATTAAAGGAATTTTTCTCCACGTTGGCTTTCTGAGACTCTATTGCCATTTAAGTTAGTATATTTTTAAGGTGTTATTTTCTTCAGTCAGGTTGTTGACTCTCTTTTCATTATTTTCTTTTTTTAAAAATTAAACAAATGCTTTATTAATTTCTGGTTTACATTATTCATTTCCACCAGATTTGGAATTACAATTTTCCCCCATTTTTCCCCTACCTACCACCTCAGAATAGCAGTTCGATAAGATATACCGTCATCCAATCTGCTCTCTCCCATATCTTCTCCCATACCCCCTTCAAATTTACAATTACGGCAAGGTGAATCTCTGGTCCCCAATGCCTGCACATCTTATCTCTCAATTACATGCAAAATAGTATTAATAATAGTATTTATATATATTTGAAAAATTTAATTTTAAAACTTCGAATTTCAAATCCTTTCCCTTCCTCCCTTGTCACCCACTCCCTTTGGGAAGATAAGCAATTCAGTATGTGTTGTACGTATATAGCTATGCAAAACATTACCATAGTAGATATATTGTAAAAGACTGCTTATATTTCCCTCCCACCCATCCCACCCCCCCACCTGGTCCATTCCATACTTTGATCCTGTCCCTCTTTGAAAGTGGGTACTTCCAACCTCCCCTTGGTCCAGAATGGCCTCCCCTCCATCGTCCCTCCTCTCATCCCATTTATCCCTACTCTCCTGCAGGGTGTGGTGAGATATCCCATTTAGTATTTATGCCATTCTCTCCCTGAACCAAATTTAATGAGAATATGGCTTTGCCTTTATGCCTTCCTGTTCTTCCCCTTCCCTGCAACCACTTCCCCTTGCCTCTTCTACATGAGATAGTTTACCCTACCCTGTCTCTCCCCATCTCCTCTTGCCACATTCCTCTGTCTTCTTAACTTCACCCCTTAAATATCATCCCTTCATACCAAAATCGACCTGTGCCCTCTATCCATGTATACCTATAACCATATATACTCACATTCACATATGTATTCATATGCCCATATATCTTTCTTCAATTATTTAAATACTGAGAAAGGTTTCCAGTATCCAGATATCCAGTATCCAGGTATCCAGATCCAGGGAGGTTAATGCAAGAGTGATTACCACCCAAGACTGATTGATGGATCTCCTTACAGTTTGCAGGCCAAGAGCTGAAGCTTCCACTGAAGCTGCAAAATAGTGTCTGTGCTGTGTCTCCTCAGCTACTTCTCTCCCCCAGGGGAAGAAGCTGAAGTGTTCCCCAAATACTGGTCCCAAAGTCCATAGGGCACTAACCTCTCACTTTTTCCTAGGCATATCTGTGTTGATAATTCTGGAATCGCCATAGCTGCTGGTGTTCTGGGGTCCCTCCAGATGGTTGCTGGCCTGGCCACCCTGGGGCTAAAACCGCAACTGAGGTGGTCCTGGGCTTAGCTCCCAGAGCACTGCGCTGGCCACTCCCAGAGTGCTGCACTGGCTGTTCCCAGCTGGGCTCCCGGGCTGTCCTCAGGGGGAGGTTAGCTTCTCTGTGTCGTTCTGTGGGTGCTGGAGCTTCAGAAGTTGTTCAGAGTCCACCTTTTACATAGTTTGGAATTGAAGTGGCCTGGAGTGCCTTGGAAGTGATGTTTCTACTCTGCCATCTTGGCTCTGCCCCCCTTATTATTTTCTTGCATCATTCTCATTTCTATTCCAAATTTTTCCTCCACTTCTCTTACTTAGTTTTCAAAATTCTCCTTAAGATCCTCTATGGCCTGTAACCACTTCATATTTTTCTTAGAATCTTTTGATGTAGGAGTTCTGACTTTGTTGTCTTCTTCCTGTTCACTGCTTTGATCCTTTTTGTCCCCCCCAAAAAGGAATCCAAAGTCAGATTGCTGTGCTTGCTTTGTTTCCTTGGTTTGCTCATGTTGCCACTCAATTATTTGACTTTTGAGCTTTTTAACCAGCAGAACTCTGCTTCAAGAGAGGATAGCTTTGTCCCAAATCACTGTGGTTTTCACAGCTGCCAGAGTTGTTATTTGGCTGCCATCTCAGAGGCCTCCACTGGCTCTGCTACACTGGTTACATACTCAGGACCTCCACCCTAAACAGCAATCCAGATCCAAGCAGGTTAAAACAAGTGTGATTACTTCTCAGACTGGTTCACTTGGTCCCCCTACAATCTGCAGGCCAGAAGCTCTGAAGCAGCCCTTCAGTGGCAGCTGCTGCATCTCAGCCTCTTCTCCCTCTAGTGGCAGATGCTGAACCACCACCCTGTACCCCCTGTTCCCACAAAGACCACACTGAACTTTGACTTTGGCTTTGACATTTATGGGTTGACAATTCTGGAAACTGCCACAGCTGCTGGAGATCCAGTGTCCTGAAGTCCCTATAGCAGGGGCTGGGCATGGCTGCCCTGAGGCTAAAACTATGGACTCAAAGGGGGCTGGGCTCTGCTCCCAGAAAGCTGTGATGGACCCTTCCTGTAGGCCTGCAGATCTGTCTTCAGTGGAAGGTTTGTTTCTCTCTGTCACTTTGTGGGTTTGGTAGCCCTAAATTTTTTATAGTCATTTTTTATAGGTATTTGAGGTGGTTATGGAAGACGTATATGGAGTTTTCATGCTTCTACACTGCCATCTTGCCTCAACCCCCCCATAATTTCATTTTAAATACCCTTAATTTTTTTCTTTCACAAATTTACTATTTAGGCATTGAATTCTTTGAACATCCCACATTCTGGAAATATTTTTGGACACTCTTAATACAAAATGCTACTTCTAGATAGACAATTGAGTTACTCAGTGTAGAGACTGAAGCATATTTTCCTCTTTATTTTATTTCTTTTGCTTACTCCACCCAAGCTCATGTCTAATGAGGAAATTTGTTTTGCACGACTTTATATGTTTAATGGGTATTGTATTTCTTGCCTTCTCAATGAACAGATGGAGGAGGAGTGAAGAGATAAAGACAATTTGAAACTGAATAGAAAAATAAAATTAAAAAAAGTTAAAGTTTAAAAAAGGGGGGAAAAAGGAAAGTGTTTCTACCTTTCCTGTATCAATGATCATTCTTTGCTGAGATATTATGTGGCCCAAATACTTGACAAAAACTCTGCCAAAATGACATGTGACAAATGATATTTTTATAAAAGTTTCCTCTCATCTTTTTTAATGATTTCATAATTTTTTTCTTTTTCGTCATGCTTTTCCAGTGTCTTTCCAAAAATAATGAGGTCACGCATGACATCAGTACTTATGAATTGTTCATATATCCAGCTACCATTTTTCTTTTTTACTAGCTGTTGACAAGTGGTAGGTATTTGTGGAACTCCTTAGGGGATACCCTCAAACTGGTACAATTCAGGTAGTTTGATGAAAGCTATCTTTCTCTATTTTCTTCTTCCACAGAATCTAATAATATCTAATGCATAATTTCAATACAAAACACCATTGACAGTCTAGCAAGTAATGTGTCCAGGGTATCATAAATTTTATGATGCCCCACTGCTTTTCTTTATTTTTCCTGCTCAGAGCCCAGTAGCCTACACCCCCCCACACACATTTTCTAGTAATCTTCTGCCTCACTAATATAAGTGATGAAATTTGCCTGTTATATGTTAGAATCACAACAAAGAAAATTCCTTTTAGTGATTTCTCAGATCTTACATTACAGATAGGGAAATCCTCCATGATTCATCTCAAAAGGGGCAGGGTTAAGGAAGTTAGTTCTGTGAGTTGTTCCTTGTTTACATTTTATTTTTTGTAATATAGAACGTTGTTGGCTGCATACTGAGCTTCTTCTTCACATTCCTTCCCGTCTTAAGACCTCAGAGAATCATTAAAGTTAAATATGTTTAGACCTATTCCTGAACTGGAGAAATCCATGCAACAAGGAAAATCTCAGGTACTTTTTATTTTCATTTTCTTATAGGTTTTGGCACAGAATGCATGGAGGGTCTAAATGTTGATGAACAATATCCCAGATTGATTTATGTAGTGTGTCTATATAGTATTTATATAGTACTGCAGAGTCTGTCTATATAGTATGTCAATACAGTATATAGTATTGTCTACTAAAATGAAATTGCAAATATATCCTTTGGATCTGAACATATCAGAGCCAAGGTATAAACTCTGCTTTTATTATAGAAACAAAAATTAGAAAATTATGTATATTTTGATTTGATTCCCTATATGGGTAGTCTTTGCCATTAAGTCTATAGATGTTTTGCATAGATAGACTAGAACATAATAAACACCTTTGATCTACTGTCCAGGAGAGCACTGCACCTACTATTCTTAGTCTTCATTGTCACAGAAGCATAAGGTCTTACAAGGACTGATGGGATGGACCGCAAAGCCCAGAGAATTATCACTCACGATTTAGACAGTCCTGAGTGACTTTTAGACACCATCTTCCACACCAGGCTCCTGATGTTTCATTTTCTTTTTAAAATTTTTTCTCCAGTTAATTAATTTATTTTTAGTTTTCAACATTCATTTCCACAAGGTTTTGAGATACAAATTTTTCTTCTATCTCTCCCCTAACCCCACTGCAGTATAGCAGGCCTACTGAATACCCCTTCCCCCAATAGGTTTTTTCTTATGTCCGCACCCATTCTACCCCCCCCAACTTATTACTAGGGCAAGATGGATTTCCATACCCCAGTGCCTGAATATCTTATTTCCAAGTTATGTGTACCATGAATTAATATTTGTTTTTTGAAACTTTGAGTTCCAGAGTCTTTCCGTGCTTTCCTCCTCACTTACCCCCACTGGGAGGATAAGCATTTGAACATAGGTTGTACATGTGATGTTATGCAAAACATTTCCATAATAGTTATATTGTGAAAGACTAACTATGTTTCCCTTCATCCTATCCCACCACACACTAATTCTATTTTCTACTTTGACCCTGTCCCTTTTCAAAAGCGTTTGCTTCTAACTATCCTCTCCCCTAATGTGCCCTCCCTTCTATCACCATCCCCCTCTCATCCCTTCCCCCCTACTTTCCTGTAGGGTAACATGCTCAATTAAACGTGTATGTTATTTGCTCCTTAAGCCAAATTCAATGAGAGTAAGGTTGACCATTGCCTTTCAACTTCCTGCTTTTCCCCTCCATTGTAACAGTGTTCTCTTGCCTGTTTTATATGAGATAATTTACCCTAATCTATCTCTCCCTTTATCCTCCCAATAAATTCCTCTCTCACCTCTTAATTTTATTTTTAAGATATTGTCTCTTCATATTAAACACATTCTTCACCCTCTATTTATACATGTATATGTATATATATATGCACGCACATGTATATTTATACACATATACACCCCTCTATACATATATATGTGAATGTATACACATATATTCCCTTCAACTATCCTCATATTGAGAAAAATGTCATAAGTTACAATTATCATTTTTCCATGTAGGAATGTAAATAGTTCAACTTCAATAAGTTCCTTATGATGTCTTTTTCCTGTTTACCTTCTAATACTTCTCTTGCTTCTTATGTTTGAAAGTCAAATTTTCTGTTCAGCTCTGGTTTTTTCATCAAGAATATCTGGGGGCGGCTAGGTGGCGCAGTGAATAGAGTGCCGGCCCTGGAATCAGAAGGACCTGAGTTCGGAGCTGGCCTCAGACACTTAATCCACACAAACAAAAACCTAGCCGTGTAACCTTGGGCAAGTTACCTAACCCCAATTGCCCTAAAGGGGTGGCTAGGTGGCGCAGTGAGTAAGAGTGCCGGCCTCGGAGTTGGGATGACCCTAGATCAGATCCAGCCTCAGAAAATGAGCACCCATGCATAAATAATGACTAGCCGTGTAACCTTGAGCAAGTTACTTAACCCCAATTGCTTTAAAAAAAAAAAAAAGAATATCTGAAAGTCTTCTATTTCATTGAATCACCATATTTTCCCCTGAAGCATTACACTCAGTTTTTCTGGGTAGGTGATTGTTGGTTTTAGTCCTACCTCCTTTGACCTTAGTAATATCATATTCCAGATCCTTTAATCCCTTAATGTAGAAGCTGCTAGATCTTGAGTTATCCTGATTGTGTTTCCATAATAGTGATATTGTTCCTTCCTGGCTGCTTGTAATATTTTCTCCTTGACCTGGGAACTCTGGAATTAGGCTATGATATTCCTAGGAGTTTTTGCATCTCTTTCAATAGATGATCAGTGAAATCTTTCAATTTCTATTTTGCCCTCTGGTTCTAGCATATCAGGGCAATTTTGCTTGACGTTTTCTTGAAGGATGATTTCTAGGTTCTTTTTTTGATAATGGCTTTCAGGTAGACCAATAATTTTTTAAAGTTAATCTCCTGGATCTATTTTCCAGGTCAGTGGTTTTTCCAGTGAGTTTTTCACATTGCATTCTATTTTTTTCATTTGTTTGGATCTGTTTTATAGTATCCTGATTTATCATAAAGTCAGTAGCTTCCATTTGCACCAATCTAATTATTTTTTTCTTTTTGGAGGGCAATTGGGGTTAAGTAACTTGCCCAAGGTCACATGGCTAGGTTTTTGTTTGTGTTTGCGTTAAGTGTCTGAGGCTGGATCTGAACTCAGGTCCTTCTGACTCCAGGGCCGACGCTCTACTCACTGTGCCACCTAGCCACCCCCACAAATCTAATTTTGAAGGAATTATTCTCTTCAGTGAGTTTTTGAAATTCCTTTTCTATTTGGCAAATTTAGTTTTTTAATGTATTCTTCTATTCATTGGCTTTTTGGACCTCTTTTACTATTTGAGTTAATCTACTTTTTAAGGTGTTACTTTCTTCAGAATTTTTTGGGTCTCTTTAGCAGGCTGTAGACTTACTCTTCCCAGTTTTTCTTCCACTTCTCTTACTTGATTTTCAAAATCCTTCTTGAGCTCCACCATAGCCTATGACCAGTTCATATTTTTCTTGGAAGCTTTTGATGCAGGAGTTCTGACTTCATTCTCCTCCTCCAATTCCATGCTTTGATCCTTTTTGTTCCCAAAAAAGGATTGTATGGTCTGATTGTATTTCCTCATCTTGCCGATTACTTGACTTTTGCTGTGGTAGAACTCTGTTTACACAATGGAGAGAGCTTTTTCCCAAAATGCTGTGGTTTTCATAGCCGTGAGAGCTATTAGTTGGGTGCCCTCTCTACAGCTCCCCAGAAGCTCTGGCTCACTGGCCACATACCTCAGGACCACCACCCAAAACTGTGATCCAGATCAAAGTAGGTCAAAGGAAAAGCAATTACCCTCTGAATGGTCACTTGATCCCCCTATGATCTGCAGGGCAAGAATTCTAAATGCAGCCACACAGCACCACAATGCCTCCTGTCACTTCTCGCCCCAGGGCAGGGGATGGACTAAGCTGTTACTTTGACCTTACAGCAGAGTTCCTGACCTTTTATTTTCTCTTTGGTGTTTATGGGTTGAGGAGTCTGGAAACCTCCACAGGTGCTGGTAATTCACTCTCCTGAAGTCTACTCTGGCTGGTCTGGGTGCTGGTTGAAACTGCTTTGCGGTGGGAACCAGGGCTCACTGGGGACTGCACTTGGCTCCCCATGTGCTGCAAAGCCCTTTCCTGTCAGGCTGCTAGGCTGCCTTCAGCAGGAAATTTGTTTCTCTCTGTCTCTTTGTGGGTTCTTTAGCTTTAAAATTTGTTTAGAGTCATTTTATATAGGTATTAGAAAGGTTTGAAGCCAAAGCCCACACAAAGTTTGTGCTTTTACCCTGATGTTTCCTTTTCACTTCAACTTCTAGCACACCAACTTTTCATTCTTTCCCAGGTGTGCCAAAGATAATCATGTGTCCATTCAAATAACATTAGTGAACAATCATAACCTAATCTTGACTTCTGTACCATGTTGCATTTTTTTTTCTGTTGTGAGGCTGGTTCATTCTCTATTTATTTTATTTTATTTTTAAAGCAATTGGGGTTAAGTAACTTGCTCAAGGTTACACGGCTAGTCATTATTTTATGTGTGGGTGCTCATTTTCTGAGGCTGGATTTGATCTTGGGTCATCCCAACTCCGAGGCCGTTGCTCTTACTCACTGTGCCACCTAGCTGCCCCTTTAGGGCAATTGGGGTTAAGTAACTTGCCCAAGGTTACACGGCTACGTTTTTGTTTGTTTGTTTGTTTGTTTGTGTGGATTAAGTGTCTGAGGCCATCTCCAAACTCAGGTCCTTCTGACTCCAGGGCTGGCGCTCTATTCACTGAGCCACCTAGCTGCCCCCATTCTCTATTTCTAAGTTTTTTTTTTTTCTTCAGAAAGGATGAAGGAAGTATAAGTCTGTCACTTGAATGATTTTCCAGTTAGAAATGCCTACTTCTAATGAAGACATTGGGTAATTCAGGTTAACCATTCACTCTCAGTGATCTCACCTAAGAAAATACAAGTAGTTAGTTTTCTGTTGCCTCAGCAGTCCCTCCTTTGTCATAGAACTCCTGTCTTTGCCACATGGATTGAATGGGGATTGTGATTGTGATTGAGGAATGGGGAATGAGATTGGGGAATGGGATTGGGATACCAATAACAGCTTGGGACACCAGGCTGTCAATTGCTTTTCCTTATGCAACTGTAGTTGACAGAGAGCTGTCATAGACTATATTTCTGGGAATCTGAATCAATTGGACTTTGTCCAAATGATCCACAAGCACAGCACTCTTGATCATGGCCCTCTGTCAGGTCTTCTCCAATCTTAACATAAAATAACTTTTCTCTTTCTTGATGGGAAGTAGTTAAGAAATGTATGTAGATATCATTGACACTTTTCTGTATTATCAACCTAACTCTTTACATGTTAAAATATGATAGTGAGTGAAATGGGTGAAAGTATTCTCATAAAATGGGAGCAATGGTCATCAGAATTGATCTTGGTCCTAACCCCCTCTAGGCCTGAGTTTTGTTTTCCTGTAAATCACCTGATTTGAAATCAGGTGGTATCCCCTCCTTTCTCCCTCCTAGATGCTCTTTTAACCACCTACCTTTGCTTAATAAGGAAAATAGCTGAAATATGTATTTGCATTGGGTACTTAGAATGTGAGGCCATGTATCCCACCAATGGGAATGGAGGTCCAGATATTGGGGAAGGGTATTGTGGGTTTTCTTAGAATTGTTTGTATAGGGATATATAACTATCTGCTTAATCCCTGTGCAGTGCCTCCATATACCAGCTTCCTCTGGGGTAAATGATGCCCAACTCTCATGAGAATTGACTAGGGAAATAAAAAGCTGCTGTTTTTGCCTTTAAAAACCTCTATTTTTTTCCTTTTCTTGGGGTAAGGGTCTTGTACCCCACACAATAGTATCCAAGAGTTGCATTAAAATATTTTCACATTAATCATGTTGCAAAGAAGAGTTGGTACTAATGGGAGGAACCATGAGAAAGAAGGAACAAAACAAAACAACACAACAACAAACAAAGAGCAGATAGTATGCTTCTATCTTCATTCAGAATCCATTGCTCTTTCTATGGAAGTGAATAGCATTTTCCCTCCCAAGTCTTTTGGAATTGTCTTAGATCCTTTCATTGCTGAGAAGAGCTAAGTCTATCAAAGTTAGTCATCCTACTATGTGGCTGCTACTATGTATAGTGTTCTCCTGGTTCTGCTCACTTCATTCAGCATCAGTTCATATAAATTCATCCATCTATCTTACTTCAAGTTTCTTTTATTCTCAGACCTAAGAATAATGTTTATTTAAATTATATTTAGTTCTTTGAATAAAAGATTAAACTTTCATATCCACTTTTAAAAAGATAAATTATGAATAGTGACACAGAATAGCATTTACTATATTACTAATTATTCATAGAAATTAAAATAAGATACAACTTGAAACTAAAAAAATAGAACTCAAATTCATTCTTTTTTTTAACACTGACTCAAAATATACATCTATACACTTAGAATAACATCTAAGCTGCTTCTTGGTAGAATGAGAAATGTTATCCTGACCTATTTTAAGATGTGGGAGTTTATTTTTTTTTTGGTAAAATTTAAATATCAGTTGACAATGAAAAATGAGATAAAGGCAACTAAGTTGTCTGAGGAAGGTAACAGTATGGGGTTCAGTGATTTGAATTAAAGAGTGCATGACTTGGCATTTAGTTTACATCAAATAATTTAAATGCCTAGGGGTTTAAAGTCAAATTGTTATAATGAAATGACATTCACATGATGTTATGTTTTCAAAGATCTTGGTTTTTTAAAATGCAAGCAAAATACAACATTTGTGTATTTCTTTAAGTGAGAGAGCACAATTCCCTGTTGTTTTCCCACATACTTATACCAGCACACTTCTCTGAATGGAAATAAAAGGAAGAAGAGAAAGATTCAGAGAACAGGTTGTACTGATCTTTTCTTCAGGCTTATCTTGTTCAGTCTCTTGCATGACTCTAATAATCTCTCTCTGGTGATCCAGACATTAGTCCATTTATTTCCACTGAAACATTTTGTGTAGCCTGGAAAGGTAACAAGTCTGGAGGGAAGGAGCCTTGATGCTTAGTCTTGGATCTGTTGGGTACTGACATTGGACAAATTATAGCTTGTTTACAGCCTCAGTTTCCTTATTTATAATAGAGATCCTAAACACTAGAGCTAGTTTTATCCCTCTATAAAACATTAGGTTATGTTTCTAATCCAGGTATTCGTTAAAATCACAGTGTTTTACAATTGGGAAGTTATTTTACATTTATTATTTATTTTGAACCTCAAAAAAAAAGATCATGAATTTGTCTTGACAGGCAATATTATCTAGATTTTATTTAAGAGATGCAGAACAACAAACTTAAATCCAGAGACATTGAGTGACTTCTCCAGGATCAAATGATGTCTATTATAGCCACAAAAAATGGGATTTAAACCTAGATCTTCCTAACACCAAGTTCAAATATTTATCAAATAAGGCAGGATGTTTTCAGTTATAAGTAGGTTTTTAAGGTAAATCAGTAAAACATATGACAGATATAAAAAAAGAAAAAAAACCAAAGGGGTTTGAGTGTGTATAGGGTGGTATAGTTTAGCAAACATTCATAATATGAAGTTTCTTCATTGCCTATTTCCCCCACTTGTTTTCATTTCATAAAAAATGAAGGCTTTATGAGACTTTTATGAGACCATGACTGTCAGTTGGAATTTCCAACAAAAAGACAGTAGAGAGAACTCTGAAGACACAAACATTTTGGAAAGTTATCACACTGGTTAGATAGAATTATCTGGTTCTCATTAGATATAATTATCTCCCTTCACTTTTTAAAATTTATTTAATATTTAATTTTCCTCCAGTTACATGTAAACAGCAACTTTTCACATTTGTTTTTAAAACTTTGAGTGCCACATTGTCTTCCTTCCTCCTTCCCCACCCTCCCTCATTGAGAAGGCAAGCAATTCCATGTAGGTTACATATGTGCAGTCATGCAAAACATATCCAGAATGGTTATGTTGTGAAAGAAAACATATACAAAAAAAAGCTAAAAAAACAAATAAAGTGAAAAAACAATTTGCTTCAATCTGTATTCAGACACCATCAGTTCTTACTCTGGGAATGGATATCATTTCTGATCCAAAGTCCTTCAGAACTGTAATGGATCATTCTCATTGCTGAGAATAATTAAATTATTCACACCTGATCATCTTACAATCCTTCTATTATTTCATACTCATTGCAATTCACTTTGCATCAACCCCTGTAAGACTTTCTAGGATTTTCTGAGAGTTTCCTGCTCATTATTTATTATAGTACAATAGTATTACATTATAATTATGTAGCACAACTTATTCAGCCATTTCCTACTTGAAGTGCATCCCTCCAACTCTTTTTTTTTTTTTTGTGGGGGAGGGAAGGTCCAATAACACAATTTATTAATTGATTTTTAGTTTTCAGCATTCATTTACACAACATTTTAAGTTCCAAATTTTCTCCCCATCTCTCTCCTACACCCCACCCCAAGATGGAAAACATGCCGATTACTCCTTCCTCCAGGCTGCCTTCTCATATACCTCCCATCTCTTCCCCCTTACATTCTTGTAGGGCAAGATGGATTTCTATACCCCATTGACTGTATTTCTTATTTCTCAGTTACATGTAAAAACAATATTTTGACATTTGTTTTTAAAACACCGAGTTTCAGATTCTTTCCATTCTTCTCTCCTCAACACCCCCATTGGGAAGACAAGCAATTCAATACAGATTACACATGTGTAGTTATGTAAAACTTTTCCATAATAGTTATGTTGTGAAAGACCATATAATCCATCTTATCTGCCCCATTTATTATGTTTTCTCCTTTGACCCTGTCCCTTTTCAAACTGTTTTCTTCTGAATCCCCCTTTTCCCAATATGCTCTCCTTTCTATCATATCCCTTCTTTTCCCCTCCCCCCTTACTTTCCTGTAGGGTAAGATAATTTAATTAGTGTGTATGTTATTTCCTCTTTAAGTCAAATTCAAAGAGAACAAGGTTGACTCATTCCCTTTTACCTCCCTTCTATTCCCCCCTATTGCCATGGCTTTCTCTGGCCTTTTCTTGTGTGAGATAATTTACCTGATTCAATCTCTCCCCTTCTCCTCCCAATATAATCCTCTCTCACCGCTTAACTTTATGTCTTAGTTATTATACCTTCATATTCAACTCACCCTATGCCCTCTATATATAAATATAAACACATATATACATATTCACGGTATACCCATAGATACATACACATGTATGTATACACATGTATACATGCACACATATATGCATACACATATAATTATACATACATGTATATGTGTATTATATATGTGTATACATTTTCCCTTCAAATATCCTTGCACTGAGAAAAGTTTCATGAGATACAAATACTGTCATTCCATGTAGGAATAGAAATAGTTCAATTTAATAAGTTTCTTATGATTTCTCTTTCCTGTTTACCTTTCATGCTTCTCTTGATTTTTTTATTTGAACATCAGATTTTCTGTTCAGTTTTGGTCTTTTCATTATGAATGTTTCTCTCAGGGGGTGGAGTCAAGATGGCAGAGTAGAAACAGCATTTCCTCAGAGCTCTGGTCTATACCACTTCAATATTATGTAAAAGGGGGACTCTGAACAACTCCTGGAGCTTCAGAACCTATAAAATGACACAGAGAAGCCAATGTCCCACTGAGGACAGCCTGGCAGCCTGGCAGGCAGCAGCCAGCACAGCATTCTGGGAGCCGTGTGCAGGCCCGAGTGAGTCAGAGGTTTTAGCCCCAGGGCAGCCAGACCAGCAGCCTGCTGGAGGGACCCCAGAACACCAGCAGCTGTGGTGTTTCCAGAATTATCAACACATAGATGCCTAGGACAAAGTGAGAAGTCAGTGCCCAATGGATGCTGGGACTGGTTGGGAGACTGGGTCAGCTTCTTCCCCTGGGGGCGAGAAGCTGCTGAGGAGCCAGCACATATTGTGCCACACTGCCACCTTGTAGCTTCAGCTGCTGTGGACTGTAGGAGTATCTGGGATCAGTTTGGGGGGAAATCAATCTAGCTTTACTCTTCTTGGGTCTGGATTGAGGTCTGGAGTGGAGGTCTTGGGGTGTGTGACCAGCTTGCTAGAGTGTATGGAGGCTTCAGAGAGGCCACCCAATTAATACCTCAGGCAGTTGAGAAGACCCCAGCGTTTGGGATGGAAGCTCCCCTGGCTGGTGGCAGGGCCCTACTGTGGCAACAAGCCCCAAAATCAAGTAATTGAAAGGAAACATGCCTAGGAAAATGAAACAAAATAAACAGAAAAATTCAACATCAGACTCCTATTTGGGGGGCAAAGAGGATCAAAGCATGGAACAGGAGGAGAATTCTGAGGTCAGAAATCCTGCACCAAAAGCCACAAATGAAAATACAAGCTGGTTACACACCATAGAGGGCCTGAAGAAGCAGATAAGAGAAATGGAGGAAAAATTTGGAAGAGAAATGAGAAAGATGCAAGAAAAGTATGAAATGAGAGCCAACAGCCTGACTGAGGAAAATAACATCTTAAAAAAATAGACTAACTCAAATGGCAAAAGAGACTCAAAAAGGCGATGAGGAGAAGAATGCCTTAAAAAGCTGAATTTGCCAGATGGGAAAAGAATCTCAGAAGCTCACTGAGGAGAATCATTCATTCAGAATTAGACTGGAGCAAATGGAAGCTAATGACTTTATGAGAAATCATGATACTATTAAGCAGATGCAAACAAATGACAAAATAGAAGGCAATGTGAAATATCTCGTGGGAAAAAACACTGACCTGGAAAATAGATCCAGGAGAGACAATCTAAAAATTATTGGACTACCTGAAAACCATGATCAAAGAAATAATCTAGACATCATTCTTCAAGAAATTCTCAAGGAAAATTGCCCTGATGTTTTAGAACCAGAGGGCAAAATAGGGATTGAAAGAATCCACCAATCACCTACTAAAAAGATCCCAAAAAGAAAACTCCTAGGAATATTGTAGCCAGGTTCCAGAATTCCCAGATCAAGGAGAGAATATTACAAGCAGCCAGGAAGAAACAATTTGAATATTGTGGAAACACAATCAAGATAGTGCATGATCTGGCACCTTCTACCCTGAGGGAATAGAAGGGCTTGGAATATGATATTCCAAAAGGCAAAGGAGCCAGGATTAAAACCAAGAATCACCTACCCAGCAAAACTGAGTATCATGTTTCAGGGGAAAATATGATCATTGAGTGGAATGGAGGACTTTCAATACTTCTTGAGGAAACAAAAACAGAATTGAATAGAAAATTTGACATTCAGACACAAGAAACAAGAGATGCTTGAGGAAGTAAATAGGGGAAAGAAATCATAAGGAACTTGTGAGAGTTGAACTATATATATTCCTACATGGAAAAATGATAACTGTAACTGATGAAACCTTTCTCAGTATGAAAATAGCTGAAGAAGTGTATATGGGCATATAGATACATATGAGAATGTGTGTATATGTGTTTACAGGTATACATAGATAGAAGGCATAGGTCGAATATAATGGGAAGGGATGATACTTAAGGGGTGAAGTTGAGAGGTGAGAAAGGAACACAATGAGGGGAGATGGGGTGAGACAGAATCGGGTAGACTATCTCATGTAGAAGAGGCAGGAGAGAGTGGTTGCAAGGGAGGGGAAGAGAAGGGAGGCAAGGGAACAAAACCTTATTCTCATTGAATTTGGCTCAGGGAGAGAATGACATACATACTAAATGGGATGTCTCACCCTATGAGAGAGTGTGGGAAGAAGGATGGGGTGGGGAGATGACAGAAGGGAGGGCAGCGGGGAGGGAAGTTGGAAGCATCCACTTTTGAAAAGGGACAGGATCAAAGTGGGGAGTGGACCAGGTGGGATAGGAGGAAGGGACATTCTTTCAATTTCTATTTTACCCTTTGCTTATAGTATATTAGGGTAGCTTTCCTTGATAATTTTTTGAAATATAATGTCTAGACTCGTTTTTATCATGCTTTTTAGGTAGTCCAATAATTTTTAATTTTTTTGTCCTGGATCTATTTTTCAGGTCAGTTTTTTTAATGAGATATTTCTCATTGTCATATATATATATATATATGTGTGTGTGTGTGTGTGTGTGTGTGTGTGTGTGTGTGTGTGTGTGTGTGTTATTCTTTTGGATCTGTTTTATGTCTTGATTTCTCATAAAGTCATTAGCTTCTATTTGATCCATTCTAATTTTGAAGGTATTATTTTCTTCAGTGTGCTTTTGGATCTCCTTATTCCATTTGTCTAATTCTGCTTCTTAAGGCATTCTTCTCCTCACTGATTTTTTGCACCTCATTTGCCAATTGAGTTAGTCTATATTTTTTTCTCTTTTTCCTTTTTTGTGGTATGTTTTCGTCTTTATTAATTTGTTCATTTACTTTGAGTTTACAAGATTCAGGTCCCCATTTATTTGAGTTTCAAATTTTATCTCCCTACCTCCCCTCCCCCCTCCCATGGCAGCACACAATGAGGTATAGGATCTGCAGATACTTTCACATTAGACATTGGTCAGGTTATAAAGAAGGATTGTATCAATTGGAATGAGCAATGGGAAATAGGAAACCAAAACAAAGAAGAAAAAGAAAGAGAATAGGTAGTTTGCTTCAATCTACAATCAAAATCTGTTTTTTTCTGGTTCTCCCTCTGAATGTAGACATCTCTCTCCATCATGAGTCTTTGGAGTCTACTTATAATCCTGCATTTCTGAGAAGAGTCCAGTCTATCAAAGTTGGTCATCACACATACATTGTATCTGTTATTGTGTACAAATTTTTCCTGGTTCTGCTCTTCTCACTCAGCATCAGTTCATTAAAGCTCCCCCAGGTAGATATGAAGTCCATCTGTGCTTTGTTTCTCATGGTGCAATAGTATTCCAATACATTCATAAACCATAACTTGTTTAGCCATTCCCCAATTGATGATCATCCCATTAATTTCCAATTCTTTACCACCACAAAAAGAGGTACTATAAATATTTTTGTACATATGGGTCTTCCTCCTGCTTCTCGGATCTTTTTGGGATACAACCCTAGAAGTGGTGTTTCTGGGTCAAAGGATATGAAATTATTTATAGCCCTTTGGACATAGTTCAGAATTGTTGGATCAGCAATGTATTAGTATTCCAATTTTTCTACATCCTCTCCAACATTTGTCATTTCCCCTTTTTTCATCTTAACCAATCTGACTGGTTAGATGTGGTAGTTGTTTTGATTTCATTATTTTATTTTAATTTGATTATTCTCTAATCAATAGTGATTTAGATCATTTTTCATGTGCATATGTCTATCTTTAACAGTGTATGTGGTGGTTTTCCTTGTTTACCTTTCTATGTCTCCTTTGCATCTCATAATTGGAGGTTGAATTTTTCATTGAACTCTGGCTTTTTCATCAGGAAGTTCTGGAAATCTCTTATATTATTAAATGACCATCACCTTGCCTGGAAGAATATGTTCAGTTTCCCTGGGTAGGTGATCCTTGGTTGTAACCTGTGCTCTTTTACCTTGTGAAAATTGTATTTCACTTCTTCCAGTCTTTCAGTGTAGAGGCTGCCAAATACAGTCTGATCTCACTATGGTTCCATGATATTTGAACTGTTTCTTTCTGGCTGCTTGTAGTATTTTCTCCTTTACCTGGTAGTTCTGGAGTTTGGCCACAACATTTTGTGGACTTTTCAGTTTGGGATCTCTTTCAGGAGGTGTCTGGTGGATACTCTCAATTTCTATTTCACCTTCTGGTTCTAGTATCTCACGGCAGTTTTCCTTAATGAGCTCTTGGAACATGTTGTCAAGGCTCATTTTTTCTTCATGATTTTCTGGTAGGTCTATGATTCTCAGATTATCTCTCCTGGATCTGTTTTCCAAGTCAGTTATTTTTCCATTGAGATATTTTACCTCTTTTTCTAATTTTTCATTCTTGATATTTTGTTTGACTGATTCTTGGTTCCTCATAGAGTTATTCACTTCAATGTGGTTGATTCTAGTTTTTAGCAAATTATTTTCCTTGGTTAGTTTTTGTAGCTCCTTTTCCATATCAAACATTTTTCTTTTTAAGTACCTGTTTTCTTCATTGCAATGTGTTTTCTAATGTTGCAATTTTTATTTAAAAAATTGTTCAGGGGGGCAGAGTCAAGATGGCAGAGTAGAAACAACACTTCCACAGAGCTCTGGCTTCCACCACTTCCAATCCATGTAAAAGGGAACTCTGAACAAACTCTGGAGCTACAGAACACACAAAATGACACAGAGAAGCTAACCTCCCAAGGAGGACAGCCTGGCAGCCTGGCAGGGAGCAGCCAGAACAGCACTCTGGGAGTCACACCCAGCCCCAAGTGAGTCAGAGGTTTTAGCCCCAGGGTGGACTAACCTGCAACCAGCTGGAGGGACTACAGAAATCATCAACACATAGATGCCAAGTTTGACAAAGTAAGAAGTCAGTGCAGTATAGACTTTGGGACCAGTATTTGGGAGTATGTCAGCTTCTTCCCCTGGGGGCAAGAAGCTGCTAAATAGTCTTGGCACCACCCACCACATTGCAGCTTCAGTTCCTGGCCTGCAGACTGTACAGGGACCCAGTGACCAGTATTTTTTTTTTTGGGGGGGGCAATCACTCTTGCTTTAACCTTCTTAGATCTGGATTGCATTCTGGGGTGGAGGTCTTTGGGTGTGTGACCAGCTTGCCAGAGCCTATGGAAGCTTCAGAGAAGGCATCCAACTAATACTTCCAGCAGCTGAGCAAACCCCAGCCTTGGTGATTCAAGCTCCCCTGGCTGGTGGCAGAGTCCTACTGTGGCAACAAGCCCCAAAGTCAAGTAATTGTGTGGCAACATGCCTAGGCAAAGGAAACAAAATAAACAGAAAAATTCAACAATAGACTCCTATTTTGGGGGCAAAGAGAATCAAAGCATGGAAGAGGGGGAGGGCTTGGATGTCAGAACTCCTGCACCAAAAGCCCCAAATGAAAATATGAGCTTGTTACAGCCCATAGATCAAAGAAAGAACCTAGAAACCATCCTTCAAGAAATTCTCAAGGAAAATTGCCCTGATGTTTTAGAACCAGAGGGTAAAATAGAGGTTGAAGGAATCAACCAATCACCTCCTGAAAAAGATCGCAAAAAGAAAATTCCTAGGAAAGTTATAGCCAGGTTCTAGAATTCCCAGCTCAAGGAGAGAATATTACAAGCAGCCAGGAAGCAACAATTTGAATATTGTAGAAACACAATCAGGATAACACAGGACCTGGCAGTTCTACACTGAGGGATTGAAGGACCTGAAATATGATAGTCCAGAGGTCAAAGGAGCTGGGATTAAAACCAAGAATCACCTATCCAGCAAAACTGAGTATCAGGTTTCAGGGGAATATATGGTCATTCAATGGAATAGAGGACTTTCAAGCATTCTTGAAAAAAAAAAACTAGAGTTGAATAGAAAATTTGACATTCAGATACAAGAAGCAAGAGATGCTTGAGAAGGTAAACAGGGAAAAGAAATCATAAGGAACTTATCAAAGTTGAACTATTTACATTCCTACATGGAAAAAATGATAATTGTAACTGATGAAACATTCTCAGTATGACAAGAGTTGAACAAGGGTATATGGGCATATGAATACATAAGTGAATGTGTGTATATATGTTTACAGGTATACATAGAGAGAGGGCACAGGTCCATTTTAATAGGAAAGGATGATACTTAAAAGGTGAAATTAAGAGGTGAGAGAGGAATATATCGAGAGGAGATGGGGACAGACAGAATGGGGTAAATTATCCCATATAGAAGAATCAAGGGAAAATGGTTGAAATGGAGGGGGAGAATAGGAAGGCAAAAAGGCAAAATCTTATTCTAATTGAATTTGGCTCAGGGAGAGAATGACATACATACTAAATAGGATATCTCACCCTACAGGAGAGTAAGGGGGAAGGGGCTAGAGGGGAAGTGATGGAAGGGATGGCAGGAGGAGAGAAGGGAGGGAGGGAAGTTGGAAGCACCCACTTTTGAAAAGGGACAGTATCAAAGTAGGGAATAGACCAAGTGGGAGGTAGGATAGGAGGGAAGGAAATGTATTCAGTCTTTTACAATATATCTACTATGATAATGTTTTGTATAGCTACACATGTACAACATACTGAATTATTTATCTTCCCAGTAAGGGTGGGTGACAAGGGAGGAAGGGAATGAATCTGGTATTCAAAATTTTAAAATCAAAAGTTTAAAAATTTATAAATACTATTATTTATACTATTTTACATATAATTGGGAAATAAGATGTACAGGTATTGGAGCACAGGGATTCACCATGCCCTACTGGAAAAGTCGAAGGTGGTAAGGTAGAAGATATGGGAGAGAGCAGATTGGATGGGGGATATCCTGTGGGACTGATATTTTGGGGTGGTGGTTAGGGGAATAATCGGGAAAAATTGTAACTCATAATCTGGCAGAAATGAATTATACAAACCAGAAGTTAATTAAGTATTTGAAAAAAAATTGTTCATTTTATCTTCTATCTCTCTCATTCGGTTTTCCAAATTCCTTTTGAGCTTGTATAGGAATGCTTTCTGTGTTTGAGGTCAGTTCCCTGTTGAGGTTTCAGCTTTGGGTGTGGAGTCAATACTGTTTGCCTCTGAATTTGGTTCCTTCCTCTCAAGATAGTAGCACTCCAGAGTCTTTGTCTTTTCAGGCTGCTTTCTACCCATTTTGAGGCAGGTCTTTAGCCATGCCCTTCCTCTAGGGTTCCCAAGCCATTACAATTTAAGGTTTTGCTCTGGGGCAATAATTACTATGTTTTCAGTGTCAGAGCATGTTAGTGGAGCAGCTGTGTTCACTCTGCCATCCTGATCCCTAGAGGTCCAGATAGGGCCTTCTTAAATTTCTGGGCTGTGAATTGGTAGTCCCAGGAGTAGCTGCTGTCCCTGCCAGTGACCCTGCATTTGATTCTTATCCTGCTCCATCTAGTCCCAGCCCTTTGGTGATAGGCCTGGCAGTGTCCCTTGTAGTTGGTGGGTCAACTTGCTTCAGCGTTGACCAGGCCTTGTCTGAGCCTCTGGGCGCCATGGTGTACAGGCCTCTGCATGCCCCCTGGGGTCATCTTCCAGCAGGCCTCAGCGCTGCCCAGGGTCATCTGAGCTCATCTATTTTTTAAGGTGTTATGTTTATCAGTATTTTTGTCTTCTCCTTTAGCAAGCTATTGACTTGTTTTTCATGATTTTCTTGCAATACTCTTATTTTTCTTCCCATTTTTTTCTCTACTCTCATTTGATTTTCAAAATCCTTCTTAAGCTCCACCATGGCCCGTGACAAATTCATATTTTTCTTGGAGGCTTTTGATGCAGGAGTTTTGACTTTGTTGTCTTCTTCTGGTTCTATGTTTTGATCGTCTTTGTCCCCCCGAAAATATTTTATAGCCTGATTTCTCTTCCTCTGTTTGCCCATCTTGCCAGCAAAATGCTTGACTTTTGAGCTCTTTGCTGCGGTAGACTTTGTTTCCTAAGTGGAGTGTGTTGTGTCCCAAATTTCTGGGGTTTTGTTCAGCTGTTGTCACAGCTTCTTTTATGCACCTGCCTCAGAACTGCCTCAACAAGCTCTGCCTTTCCATCTCTTCTCACCCTAGGACTTCCTCACAAGACTGTGACCCAGAACTAAGCAGGACAATGCAGGAGAATCCTTTCTCAGGCCAACAGAGTAATTCTTACAATTGCCCTCTCATCACCGCTCCCCCCCCCGCCCCCACCCCGCTATCTCTGGGCCTGGAACTCAGGAAGCAACCACTGTCATAGAGGCTTCAGCTGCTGCTACCCCTACCACCCTGTGGTCACTTGCCAGACTGTGCTCTTCTTTCACCCAGTTCCAACAGTTTTCCCACTGACCTTTTCTTTTTTTTTTTTTTTTTTTGGTGTTTATGGGTTAAAAAGTCTGGAAACCTTCGTAGCTACCAGTGATTCGATCCCCTGAGGTTTTCTCAGACCAGTCTGTGCTGCTGGTGTGTAACGGCATGGCCCTTGTATGACGGCATTCTGCTCCCAACGTGGTGTAATAGACCCTTCCTGTTGGGTTGCCAGAGAGTCCACAGTTGGAAACAGATTTTGTTCTGTCGTTTTGTGGGTTCTGTAGCTCTCAAATTTGTTTAGAGTAATTTTTTACTTGAGGTAATTGGAAATGAGCTCAAAGTAAGTTCCTGCTTTTACTCCCAGAATCTTGGCTCTTCCTCCAATTTCCAATTCTTTATCCTCAGAAAAGAACTGCTATACATATTTTTGTACATATAAGTTCATTTCCTTCTTTTTATCTCTTTCAGGGTACAGGCCTAATAGTGGTATTGCTATGTCAAAGGGTATGCGTTTTTTATAGCCCTTTGGGCATAGTTTCAATTTGCTCAATAGAATGGTTTAGTCAATTCAAAACTCCAACAGCAGGACAATAATGTCTCATTTTTCCTGCATCCCTCCCCCCCCAACATTTGTCATTTACCTTTCCTTTCCCTTTATTTAATCTATCAGGTATGAGGCAGTATCTGAGAATTGTTTTAACTTGCATTTCTCCAATCAGTAGTGAGTTAGAGTATTTTTTTCAAATGTCTGTCTATAGATAGCTTTAATTATTTCATATGAAAATTAATTACATCTTATAATCATTTATTAATTGGGTAATGGCTCCTATTTTTATAAATTTGAGGCTGTTAGAGTAAGGAGGATTTTATTAGGGGAACTTACTCCATTTTTTTTTACAATTACTATTGCTAATGTTATTTCCCTCCATCCTGTTCCCTATAGCCCCATTTATTCCATTCTCTCTCTCTCCTTTCACCTTGTCTGGCCTCCAAAGTGTTTTGCTTCTTATTATCCCTTTCCTCAATAAGCCCTCCCTTCTATCACCTTCCCTGTTCTCTTATCCCCTTCTGTTTCTATTTCCCTGAAGGATATGATAGATTTCTATACCCCATTGCCTGTGTATCTTATTTCCTAATTGCATGAAAAAACAGTTTTTAACATTTGTTTTTAAAACTTTGATTCCAAATTCTCCCTCTTCCTCCCTTCCCACCCACTCTCATTGAATGCAATCAATTTGATATAGGAATACATGTGTAGTCATGCAAAATAATCCCATAATATTCATGTTTTATAGACTAACTGTATTTTCCTCCTTCCTATCCCACTCCCTCCATTTTTCTTTCCTTTCAACATGTCTCTTGTCAAAATTGTTTGCTCCTGATAACCCTCTCCCCAAATCTGCCCTCCCTTCTATCACACCCTATCTCTCACCCTATCTGCCCTCCACTTTCCTGTAGGGTATGATAGATTCGCACGCTCAATTGAGTGTGTAATTTATTTCCTCCTTAAACCAAATCTGAATGAGAATAAGGTTCACTCATTTTCTTTCACCTTCCCCGCCCCCTCCACTGTAAAAGCTTTTCCTTGCCTTTTTTTAATGTGAGATAATTTACCTTATTCTACCTCTCCCTTTCTCCTTCTCCCAGTATATTTTTTCCTACCACATAATTTGTTTTTACATATCATCCCTTTATATTCAACTCACACTGTGTCCCTGTGTCTTTTTCTGTCTCTTTCTCTGTCTCTCTCCCTGTCTCTCTCTCTGTCTCTGCCTCTCTGTCTCTGTGTCTGTCACTGTCTCTATGTGTATATGCATATGGATATATATAAATATATGTTTATGTGTATATATATATATGTATACATACACACACACACACATATATATATATATGTATAAGTATATATGTATATATTTCTTCCAACTACACTAATAATGACAAAGGTCTCATGATGTACAAACATTATTTTTCAATGTGGAAATGTAAATAATTAAACTTCAATAAGTCCCTTATGATTTCTCTTTCCTGTTCACCTTTTCATGATTCTCTTGATTCTTGTATTGGAAAGTCAAATTTTCTATTCAGTTCTGGCCTTTTCTCAAGAATGCATTAAATCCCTCTATATCAAGTGTCATTTTTTTCCCCTTGTGAATTACACTCAGTTTTGCTGGGCAGGTGATTCTTGATTTTGATCCTATTTTCCTTTTACTTCTGGAATATCTCATTCCAAGACCTTTCATCCATTAATGTAAAAGCTGCTAAATCTTTTGTTATCCTGATTGTGTTTGCACAATACTTGAATTGGTTCTTTCTGGCTGCTTACAATATTTTCTCCTTTACCTGCGAAAGTTGGAATTTGGCTAAAATATTCCTAAGAGTTTTCCCCTTGGGAGGGGATCCATAGATTCTTTCAATTTCTATTTTACCCTCTGATTCTAGGATATCAGGGCATTTTACATTGATAAATTCTTGAAAGATGATATCTAGGCTCTTTTGTTTTTGATCATGGACTTCAGATAGTTCAATAATTTTAAAATTATATCTCCTGGGATGTATTTTCCAAATTTGTTGTTTTTCCAATGAGATATTTTATGGCCTTCTATTTTTTTAAATTCTTTTGGTTTTGTTTTATAATCTCTTTATTTCTCATAAAGTCATTAATTTCCATTTGTTCCATCCTAATGTTTAAGGATTATTTTCTTCAGTGAGCTTTTGAACCTTTTTATTTCCATTTGACCAAGTCTGCTTTTTGAGACATTTTCCTCCTATTGGCTTTTGGGACTTCTTTGCCATTTGACCTTGTCTGTTTTTAAAGGTGTTATTGTATTCAGTAATTTTTTGTGTCTTCCTTACTCATTGACTCATTTTTTTCAAGATTTTCTTGCATCGCTCTCATTTCACTTCCCATTTTTTTCCTCTACTTCTCTTACTTGATTTTCAAGATTCTTTTTGAGCTCTTCCACACACTGAGGCCATTTCATATTTTTCTTTGAGCCTCTGGACATATGAACTTTGACTCTGGTGTTTTATTCTGAGTGTTTTAATCTTCCTTGTCACCCAAATAAGATGTTATAATCTGAGGGTTTTTTCCAAAGCAATAGAGTCTTGCCTCAGTGCCAGCAAAGAAACCCCTGTAATCTCCTTCTCACCAGTTTTTAAATCCCCTTGCCATTGGTGAGCTTAGAACTCTGGAAGAAGCCCCTCTTGCTGTTGATTTAATCACTTCTAAGCTTGCTTTAAAGTTTTGGGGGGCCTGGTCTGTGTTGGCCCAGCTTATGTGGGGCTACTCTCCTCTCTCACTCTGGGGCACCAGATCTTTCCTGTTCACCTTCTAGGTTGTCTGGGCTGGAAATCTGTTCCACTCTGTCTTTTTGTGGGTTCTGCTGCTCTAGAATATGTTTTTAGGGTCATTTTTATAGGTTTATGGAGGGTATATGGGGGAGAGCTCTGGTAAGTTCCTGTTTTTATTCTGCTGTTTTTATTTTGCCCCCATTTCTCTCCCTTCCTGATGAAGCCTTTGTGGCAGGTCTTCAGCTACCCCAGTAGTTAGATACTATATCAAAACTGCTTTAGTATTAGATTTTAGGGCTAGGGAAACACTCCTTCCCCTTCTAAAAAAGGTAATCCCTCCATAGTATTTTATTTTTTTCCAATTACATGTAAAAATAGTTTTCAACCTTCAGTTTTAAAATATTTTGAATTTTTAAATTTTTTTTCTCCCTTCCTCCATTCCTTTTCCCCTCTCTAAGAAGGCAAACAATCTGATATAGGCTATACATGTACAGTCACATAAAACATATTTCTGCATTAATCATGTTGTGAAAGAAGAATCAGAAGAAAAGGGAAAAACCACGAGAAAGAAAAACACCAACAACAAAACAACATATTATGCTTTTAATTTTCATTAAGAGTTCATAGTTGTTGTTTTTTTCTATAGGTGTGGATAGCATGAGTCTTTTGGAATTTTCTTACATACTTTTATTGCCGAGAACTGTCTATCCAAACTTGTCGTTACACAATGTTGCTATTACTGTGTATAATATTCTCCTGGTTCTGCTCACTTCACTTGGCATCATTTCATTCAAGTCCAGATTTTTCTGACATCCACTTGATGATCATTTCTTATAGCACAATAGTATTCCATTACATCCATATACCACAATTTGTTAAGCAGTTCCTCAATAGATGGACATGCATTCAATTTCTATTCTTTGCCACCACAGAAAGAGCTGTTATAACTATTTTTGTACCTATGGATCTTTGTTCCTTTTCTGTGATATCTTAGGGATACAGACTTAATACTGGTGTTGCTAGATCAAAAGGTAAGCACAGATTTGGAGTCCTTTGAGCATAGTTCCAAATTGCTATCCAGAGTGGTTGGCTCAGTTCACAACTCCACAAACAATGCATTAGTGTTATAATTTTCTCACAATTTCTCCAACATTGATCATTTAATGTCAAGGCAATTTGAATAAATATGATGTAAAAGATTATTTTGTTAACAAAGAGCAAACTTGTTAATATAATTAAATGACTCATGACTGCCCATTTTCCTGCTCCCTAAATTGTTGTTGTTGCTGTTGTTGTTGTTTTCTTTTTTTCCCTCTTTTTTCCTCCTTACTGGAGCTTAGTGAGAGAGGAAATGATATATTATCCCCATAAATCCATTGACTTGATTGATAGGAAGTGAGATGCTTTTTGATAATGTTGATACTTCCAAGTATAGCTAAGCTACTGGGATCCTAGTGTAATAATGACAGCCAGAAGTTTCCTTCTTTCCCTACCCCATTTATGCTGTCTAGAAAGCATCCAATTGAGACTATATAGAAGAAAGCTTTCCCATCCCCTTAATATGGGTAGTTCCCATTGAGATACATACAATTAAAAACTTCTCATAGTTCCTCATATATTTCCTCCTTCCCCCTTATACCCTGTAAGAAAACTCAATTAAAGAGGACTTATCACTAAAAAAGCAAAAAAAACAAACAAAAAAAAAAAAACCCCAAACAAACAAACAAAAAGAATCGACTCTTTAGACTTTATTTCTTTTTATTTTTAGAGGGGGCAAAACAGTACAGTTGGGGTAAAGTGACTTGCCCAAGTTTACACAGCTAGTAAGTGTTAAGTTTCAGATACTGGATTTGAATTCAGGTCCTCCTGACTCCAGGGTTAGTGTTCTATTTACTGCTGCACCTAGCTGCTCTTACTTACTAGACATTAAAGGAGTGACTACATCCTCTGCTTCTCTCCTTTGAGCCCCATAGTTCTTTTCATTCCACCCATAAACAATAGCTTACAAAATATTCTAGTAGATAGATTCGGGGTTGGGCAATGTTGTTGTTGAGTCATTTTGTGTGTGTGTGTGTGTGTGTGTGTGTGTGTGTGTGTTTGTGTGTGTGTCCTACTATCCATGGCCCCATTTTGGGTTTTATAGACAAAGATACTGCAGTTGTTTGCCATTTTCTTCTCCACTTTTAAAAACAATCATGGCAATTCTCCTGAGGACTGCAATTGTGAATAACTTTAAGGGTCTAATAGCATAGTATAATGAACTATCTATTCAACAATATACTAAAGCATAACATTGAAGAAACTAAAGCATAATATTCATGACAACATAACAAAACAACTTATTACCAAGGACACCACAAAATATATCATTCAGTTTCTCTTATAGTCATCTCTAAGAGGTAGTAGAGAATACAAACACCACCCACTCTTAGGTCACAGTAAATTAAAATCTCCTCAGTCAATACAGAGAATCCAAGTAAAGTCCTTTTTCATTATGACTAGAGGCTGGCTTCCAATCATCCTTAAAGGGTAGGAGAAAGAACAAACACCACCCACCCCTACCTCACAATAAGTTACAAATCTTATCAGTCAATACAGTGTATCCAAAGTAAAGCTTTCTTCCATCTTTACTTGAGGCTGACTTCCAAACCCCAGTGCTACTTCTCCATGGGCTAATAGCTACCAACTCTTGCCTGGATTCACACATACACAGCTTTCTACTTCTGCTCCATATCTCAGCTCATAGGGACTGCTCCACTCCATGCTCTTCAAAGTTTCTGTTTCTAGGAAAACAAAACTTAACAGGGCTGCAACAGTATTTACACACATTACCTGCACTATCATCTCAATCCCTTTTCTGTCTCAGAAACCAATATAGAACTATAGACAGGGCTTCTGTCTGAGAAATTAGCACAGATAAACAGACAGGGCATCTATCTGAGAAACCACTACAAAACAACAGATAGGACATCTGTCTAAGAAAGTAACACAGATCACAAACTTTCTCTCTCTCAGTTTTGCCTTCTCCCAGCTCTTCTTGTGCTCTTATCTGCTCCTTCTTGTCCCATCCTTTTTGCAAGCTCCTCCCACTGTGGACTCCCATGTTATTACATTTAGCCTATTAAGGGGCAGGGGAGATCTTCAAATTCCCTTAGGCATATTAAGAGCAGGGAGGATCTTCAAACTCCCTTAGTCCTATTAATGACAATACAATGCATACTGTTTCCAATCAAAGACTCTAGATACACTCAAAGGTGAGGCTCAAAGGCACTTGATTAGCTAAAATTCAATCCACAAAACCATCAAAAAATCCTATTTTGCTTGCCATTACACAAGCTCAATTTATGAATGAGAAACTGAGGCAAATATGATTTTAAAAAAATGTCTTGCCCACAGTCACATAACTAGTAAGTGTGTAAGAGAATATTTGAACTCAGGTCCTCCTGAATCCAGGGCCTGTTCTCTAACTGCTGTGCTACCCAGGACCCAAACTTTCATTTTGCCATTGCTCTTCCTGTGTGTAGAAAGTTTATTTTCATTCTGACCCTCTATAAATTGTCATTTCTGTCCTTCAATTTACAAACCTATGTAAATAGGCTTGTATATATGGTTTGATCTATGCAAATAGGTTTGGGCATTTGTGAAATCTAGTACATTCAGAATCAATAAGTTCGTGTGCTTGTTCTAAAAAAAGGACTTCTTATATATGCATAAACACTGTCTTAACTTGAAAATGAATTTGTGCAAATTCTGGTTAAAACTTTAGCAGAGATTAGCCCTTAAGTTGAATCATATTTTGACCTATCTTATATCCTACTTAGACCTTTTTGAACTCTTAGAAACAGAAACCTCCAATGTTAGAATTGAGTTACTGCAATTTTACTAGCCTTGTATGTGTGTGTGTGTGTAGCAAAGAACTGTTCCCTCCCTTCCCAGTAAGATGGAAAGAGAAGAAGAACCCTTTCTAACCCAATCAAACTTCTTTTAATTTTGAAGCCCTTATTTTTGTATTTCCACTACTAAAAGCAGAAACCTTACTTTTCATACTCTCTGGCAGGGTCATAAAGAAATATATAAAACCAAACAGTGAACTTGATGATATTCATTCATATGATCTCCCATTGGAGATCATGAAGTAAATTCTTGCTTTCATCTACAGGGTTCCTGAGGGCCTTGACCTGACAGGGTCTTCCACTGAAATGTAAAGGATTGTTCTGAACCAGAAATGACAAATGGCATTACTGTTCATTAGAATGAAAGATATAGACTAGATTGAGAGATTGGGTGAAACCACGAGGTGGCTGTTTCTTTTAGAGAGGGAATTCTCTAGTCTTTAGGTTGTATGAATGGTGATATAACAAACAGGAAATGTTTCTACTGTCAGAACAACTTGAATTGGTCTTTATGATAAACAAATGGATTTCTTTTTTCCTTCCTTTCTTCATGTTTTCAGCATTTTCTCCTTGACACGAGAGTTCTGGAATTTGGCTATAATATTCTTGAAAATGTTCATTTTATAATCATTTTCCAGAGGTGATTGGTGTATTCTTTCAATGCCTTTTAACCTCTGGTTCTAGGGTATCAGGGCAGGATTCTGTGATAATTTCTTGAAGTATTATGTCCAGGTTTTTTGATTTGGTCATGCATTTCAGGTAATTCAATAATTCTCACATTATCTCTCCTTGATATATTTTCTAGTCAGTCATTTTTTTTAATATTTCACATTTTCATTTATCTTTCCATTCTTTCAATTTTGTTGGATTGATTCTTGATGTCTCATAGAGTTGTTAGCTTCTGTTTGTCTGACTAATTTTAAATGAGTTATTTTCTCCAGTTATCTTTTTTTCTTCTTCCTTTTCCTTTGTCCAATTCTACTACTTAAGAAATTATATTATTGGGGAAGCTAGGTGGCATAGGGAATAGAGCACCAGCCTTGGAGTCAGGAGGATCTGAGCTCAAATCTGTCCTCAGAGCCTTAACACTTAGTAGCTGTGTGACCTTGAGCAAGTCACTTAACCCCAATTGCAGTTCCCCTCCTCTAAAAAGACTAAAAAAAGTTTTTTATTCAGTAATTTTTTCCCCTTTTTTGTGGTTCCTTTATCAAGCTGTTAACATGTTTTTCTTGCATCACTCTCTTCTCCCCACACACACATTTTTCTTCTATCTTTCTTATTATATTTTTAAACTCTTTTATGAGCTCTTCTAGGAGTTCTTTCTGGACCTGAGACCAATCCACTTTTTTTTTGCATGAAGTGTTTTGGCATTTTTGTCTCTCCTGAATTCAAGTTTTGATCTCCCCTGTGACCATAATTTTCTTTGCTTAGATTCTTTCCTTTTTGCTCACTTTTTTTTTTCTATCCTATTTCATTACTTTTAAAGTTTAGCCATATTCCTGGCATAGCAGGGGCACTTTTGCAAGCTTCTTCTACAAGGAATTGTGCAATTTGACTACTTTCTTTGTTCTGGGTTGAATCTATGGTGTGCCTGGCTGCTGACTTAGTGCTGCACCAGGACTTAGAGAGGGGCCTGTTTCTGGGCCACGGCCTTCAGCAGGTCACAGGGAAGAGGGAGATTGACCCCTATTCTGGGGTTGTTCTGTGGAAATTATGGAACTTGGTTCTGTGCCATATCACTGTGGGGCAACATGGTGGCTAAGCACTTGATGCTGCTCTGGGCTTAGGTGCTCTGTTGTTTTACCATGTCTGTAGGCACAGGATAGAGGTAGTATCTGGCCACTCTCTTGTTGCTGCATAAGAGCTTGGAGTCTTGCTCACTACCTTGTACTAGGATTCTGATCCTCTCACTGGTTTCCTGAGGCATATTCTACTGTTGGTATGCCCATATTTTGCCTGGCCAATGCTGTCCTCTACTTTTACTCTAGTGAAACTGAACTTTCAAGCTAACCCTCTAAGTTTTCTTGTCATGAAAAAACCCAAAATATTTCACCTTTTTTGCCATTCAAAAACTAATTTGTAGTTGTTTGGAAGTGAATTTGGAGAGTTTAGGTGATTTCCTGTCTTATTGCACCATCTTGGCTTCCAGAAGTCTGAATTTCACCTGAAAATAAAAGAAATTGCTGTCTTATTGGTTGTAACTAAGTTGTATTCACTAAAAATCTGAATAATTCCAAGAAGGCAAATAATACTGGGTGACATGATGTGCTAAGATTCATTAATTTGTTAGGACATTCATCTTCAAAATGTGGAGATTGAAGGAGAGGGACCACATGTTCCCTTTCAGTTGACATGTGTGACTCCATTTTTATGCTTACCTTAATTATTTCATTTCAGTGTAAAATAAGTAAGTCAATATGATTATAATTCTTTTCATCTTCACTTTAGTGTACTTTCAGAGACAAAGAGTTGACCTGTTCTGTGCTTCTGAAGTCAGTGACAGATTAGGAAGACCTTGTTTACTTGCCTCACAAATAATTCTCTGAGACAATTGACATTTTCTTGAGACAGTTTATAAAGACAATATAGCTTTTTATGTAACATACATTAAACTCTTAAGCTTGTTTTTTTTTCAATGACAGATCATCAATTATGTTTCTTAAGTAGACTTCAAAGTTTTTCCAACATTGTCAGGGATTTAGGAATGGGATGCAATAAAGTATTTTATTTTCTTTAGAATTAGATAGCTAGTTGAATGTGTGGGGAATAAGGTTCAGTGATTTTAAGGTAGCTTAAATCACCTCAGTTTTAATGAAATCTAGAATTATGATGTTGTTATTATAAATGTCAGAATTGATTGAAGTATGATACTTAAACATCCAAAGAAAATCTTTTCAATTTATAGTAAGCACTATGACTAAAGATATGAATCTGAAATAATGTTATTAAATTACTTATAATTACAGTCATTCACACATTACATTTACCATTACTATGCCCTTTTGCAGAGTTTTTCCTAAACCTGAAATACCCTTCTTCATCTCTGATTGAAAGTATGTAGCTTCATTTGAAGCTCAGCTCAAGCATAACATCCTCCAGCTGCTAATCCCTTCTTTTCTATAATTAACTTGGATTTACTTTGCATGTGTTTTGTATGTACTAATATGTTCACATGATATTTCATTTGATATGATATAAACTCCTTCAGTGCAGACAATATTTGTTGTTTCTTTGTTTCCCTATCAACTAGGATAGTGCCTCTCAAAAAGGTAGGTACTGAATAAATACTTGTTTATACTTGGAGTAATTTCCCAAAGGTCTTAAACAGTGTATACATTCAACCCATCAACACACTAGTATGTATATATTATAAAGAGATAAAGGGAGGGAATCTGTTACATACAAAAATATTTATAATAGTTCATTTTTATACTATCAAATTATAAACCCAGTGGATGCTCCTCAGTTGGGGAAGGATCCAAGAAATTATGGTGCTTGAATGTAATGTAATTTTATTGGGTCATAAGATATAATGGAAAAGTGTTTTCAAAGAAATATGGGAATAATAGGTATTTATCATTAAAATAAATTTTATTGTTTTTGTTTGTCTTTGGTTCTCTAGGAGGACCATGACATCAGGGAGGTGATGCCATGACATGCAAGTGAATTGGATTTAAGTGACAGAGGGCTGTGAAAAGTCACCAGCTTCACTTTCTCCTCAATAGCCATCTATATCCAGTGGCAAGATATAGATAAGAAAGACTGGAGATGGCCCTGGATTCAGTGGGAGACCTAGGCCTTTTTAAGTTAAGGTCTTTAAGCATGTCTCAATTTGACTTAAGCAGTGTTCCTTGAATGATTAAAGCTATTTAAGAAATGAGGTGAAGAATGCCTTCTTTACCTAGTCCAAAAATAAAAAGAATCTGGGAGTTGAAGACACATGGGGCTTCTGACCAAAACAGAAACAATTGCTATTTATATTCACTCTGAGACAATCAGGGCCCAAAAAATGAGCAAGTGGTGCTTGACCTGGGACCTGTTCTTGGACAATCAGAGTTATCTGGGTTTAAGACAAAGTTTTTAGGGGAAAAAAGAAATATTGCAGAGGTTAAAATTTACATCATTTTTTAACCAGAGCAGCTACAGGAAGGGTATAATACCCTGTGTGAACAGAGGAAAAAAAAGAAAAGAAAAAAGGAAAAGAATGGATCTGAGTTGCCCAATTGGCCAGTCCAGTTGGATCCCCACTGGAGCAACTCCTCTTCTACTCACAGATATTGAGAGAAGTAGAATGGTATAGGCAGCAGTAGGGATCTAGTAATTCTGGGTCAGTGATTGGCTTTTAGCTAATATGAAAACAAAGAATTTACTGGCATGCTACTTAATACTGTTCTGTTGAATAACAGATTCTACTTCCTAGGGCAAAGATTTTATTTTTTATAATCTTTTAGGCTTTTTAGAGTATACAGTAAATGAAGGGCATTTTGCAGCAACTAAGGATAGATAAAAAACAAAATGAACAAAAAAACCCAACATTTCATGGGAAAGGGTGGAATAGAAAAAAGTATGGGATCAGTGAAGACAGAAAAAGGAAATCTTTGGAATGCAAGTGGCAATATTAATTTTCAGAGTAAGAAAATCTTCCTGTAGGCGGGAGCCAAGATGTCAGAAAGGAAGCAGTAACTTTGCTAAGCTCCTCTGTCACTAAACCTTAAAAAGTGAATCTGAACGGATTCCGGAGCCACTTGGAGACAGAGCGTGGCAGAATCCAGCCCAGGAAAGTGCCCAGTGCATCCGGACAGGGTGAGCACAGAGTACGTGGGGTCTGCACAGCTCAGACTTAAGAGCAGAGAAGCAGACTACACCAGTGAGAGAAGAAGCCCCAGTCTGCAGACTTACCAAGGGTGAATTGCAGTCATCTCACCATCATCTCACAAGGGGACAGGAGGAATCATTGTAGCCAAGTAGGAGAGTCGGGCCCCCAGCAGAGAGAGCAGTTTCTCCTGCAGCGATTGGCACCCAGCCTGGAAGTTTAGAAATTGCTTGCCTGTATAATACAGGGGCTAGAATGGCAAAGAAAATTCTAGTTGCTTAAGTCCTTCCATCCCTCCTTCATGAAGTAGAAAACCCAAAGATAAGTCTCCCACCCAGACTGAATTCCCAAGTTAGTGGAAATAGTCTCAGGCTTGGAAGTCTCCAAGAAGGGGTGTGACTAAGATAGCCAGGAGTCTGAAGAGAAAAGAGGGAGGGGTCCCAGCAAGCCCCACCCCACCTGACCAACAAAAGCCTGCTTATAGCCCAGGGCTGTAAATGCAGAAATCTGAAGTGGTCAGATCCATAAACTTCCACAGACTACTCTGTTCCCATCTACATTCCTCTCTGAGATTCCTGCATTAGCCAAAAACTAGACACCCAGAGGCTACAGCATTCAAAGTCAACAACCAGTCCCTCAGCTCACAGCCTGAGAAATTAAGAAATAGGAAATCACAATGGGAAGAAAGGAAGCTGAGAAGGAGAAGGGGAAGGCAAGATAATCAATCTGAGCTTAATATGTATGTCAAGAACAACCAATTACACAGGACAATTTGGACTCTCTACCCACACCTGAGACTACAGAAGGAAATATGAACTGGTCTCAAGCCCAAATAGCATTCTTGGAGGAGCTTAAGAAAGATTTTAAAGACCAAATCAGGGAGGCAGTGACCAACTTGGAAAAAAGTCTCAGTGAAGAAAACAAATCCTTAAAAAGTAAAATTAGTGAAGTAATTGGAGAAAATACCTCCCTAAAAAAGGACCTTCAAAAACTAACTGAAGACTATAATTCACTAAAAATTAGATTCACTCAAATTGAAACTTAGAACTCTATGATGCACCAAGAGTCAATCAAACAAAACAAGATGATTGAAAAACTGGAAGAAAATGTAAAATATCTCTCTGGAAAAACTGACCTAGAGAACAGATCCAGGAGAGATAACTTAAGAATTATTGGTCTACCAGAAAGCCATGATGAAAAAAGCAGCCTAGACAACATCTTCCAAGCAGTTGTAAAAGAAAACTCTCCTGAGGTCCTGGAATCAGAAGATAAAATAGTTATTGAAAGAATTCACAGGACTCCTCCTGAAAGATATCCCAAATTGAAAACTCCAAGAAATATAGTAGCCAAATTCCAGAATTACAAGATTAAGGAAAAATTTCTGCAAGCAGCCAAAACACACACACACACACACACACACACACACACACACACACACACACAATTTAAATATCGAGGAACTACAGTTAGGATCACACAGGACCTAGCAGCTTTTACATTAAAAGAGAGGAGGGACTGGAATTTGATATTTTGTAGGGCAAGAGAGCTAGGACTACAACCAAGAATTAACTACCCAGAAAAACTGAGCATAATCTTTCAGGCAAGGAGATGGCTGTTTAATGAAATAAGGGACTTAGAGACTTTCCTGATGAAAAACCCAGAGCTCAATGGAAAATTTGATCTCCAATTACAAGACTCAAGAAAGATGTAAAAAGGTAAACAAGGAAAACACAGACTCACACTTACATACATGCACACATACACACTCATGCACACATGCACATAACTTGGGATTCAACAAAAGCAAAATGTTCATATCCCTATATGAGGAGCTGATAACTGTCAATATTGAAGTTTTTATGATTATCATGACCTTCAAAAGGGTTGTACTTACATAGAGGGTGTGGATAGGAATGCACTAACCTGAAGACTTAAAAAATAAAGACAAAAACCAAAACCTATTAAGGGGTTCAAAGGGACTGTAATGGGAAAAAGGAAAGGATGAGATAGGAAAAGGTAAAATATGCCAGTCAAAGAAGCATCAAAACACACTATAGTAGAGGGGAAAGAAAGAGGGAGAGGAACATTATTTAAACACTATTCTCACTGGTTCTGGTTCAAAGAGGGATCAACATAATCAGTGAAGTTTAAGATTCTAAAGTGAATAGACACATAAATTCATAAAACAGAGGAAAAGGAGGGAGGGAGAGGAGCACTGTTTGAAAATTACTCTCATTGGTTTGGAGTCAAACGGGTAGTAAGTTACTCTGATAAGTATAAAAATTTATTGTGTCCTATAGGTAGAGGGAGTGGGGGTTAAAAAGTAGGAGACTAAAGGCGGGATTAGAGGGGAGGAAAATAGCAGTAAGGGGAGAGGGTAGGTTAAGAAGGTGGTTCACCAGGTGGAAACACTGAGGGAGGGGGAGGGAAAAGGAAGAAAGAAAAACATAAACAGGGGAGGGAATAGAATGGAGGGGAAGAGACAGATTGTCATCATTACTGTGAATGTGAATGGGATGACCTCTCCCATAAAACAGAGGCGGATAGCAGAATGGATTAAGTACCATAATCCTACAATATGCTGTCTACAAGAAGCACATTTGAAACAAAAGGATACCCACAGGGTAAAGATAAAAGGTTGGAGTAGAATTTATTACACCTCAGCTAAAAAAAAAGCAGGGTTTGCAATCCTTATTCAGATAAAGCAAAAGCAAAAATAGACCTAATCAAAAGAGATATGGAAGGATACTATATCCTGCTAAAAGGCACCATCGAGAATGAAGCAATATCATTACTTAATATATATGCACCAAGTGGTATAGCATCCAAATTCCTAGAGGACAAGTTAAAGGAATTAGAGGAAGAAACAGATAGCAAAACGATACTAGTGGGGGAACTTAATCTCCACCTTTCTGAACTTGATAAGTCTAACCTCAAATTAAACAAGAAAGAAGTTAAGGAGGTGAATAGAATTTTAGAGAGACTAGATATGATGGATCTCTGGAGAAAACTAAATGGGGATAAAAAGGAATTTGCTTTCTTCTCAGCAGTGCATGGGACATACTAAAAATAGACCATGTACTAGGGCATAAAAACCTCACAGTTCAGTGCAGAAAGGGCAGAAATATTAAATGCATCATCCTCGGATCATGATGCAATAAAAATTATATGCAATAAAGGGCCATGGAAAGATAGACTAAAAACTAATTGGAAATTAAACAATTTAATCCTAAAGAATGGATGTATCAAACAAGAAATTATAGAAACACTCAATAATTTCATTCAAGATAATGATAATAGGGGCGGCTAGGTGGCACAGTGAGTAGAGCATTGGCCCTGGAGTCAGAAGGACCTGAGTTCGGATCCGGCCTCAGACATTTGACGCACACACAAACAAAAACCTAGACATGTGACCTTGGGCAAGTTACTTAACCCCAATTGCCCTACAAAAAAAAAGCAAAAAAAAAAAGATAATGATAATAATGAGACAACATACAAAAAATTGTGGGATGCATTAAAGGCAGTTCTTAGGGGAAGTTTTATATCCCTGAGTGCATACCTGAAAAAAGCGGAGAGAAGGTAGGTCAATGAATTGGGCATGCAATTGAAAAAGCTAGAGAAAGAATAAATTGAAAATCATCAATTTGGTACCAAATTAGAAATATCGAAAACCAAAGGAGAGATTAATAAAATTGAAATTAAGAAAACTATTGAATTAGTAAATAAAACTAAGAGGTGGTTTTATGAAAAAAACAAATAAAATTGATAGAACCTTAGTCAATATGATAAAAAACATAAAGAAGAAAACCATATTATGAATATCAGAAATGAAAAGGGTGAACCTACCTCCAATGAAGAGGAAATCAAAAAAATAATGAGGAATCATTTTCCCCATTTGTATGCACATAAATATGACAATCTTAGTGAAATGGATGAATATTTACAAAATTACAAGTTGCCCAGATTAACTGAAGAGGAAGTAAACTACCTAAATAACCCCATCTCAGAAAATGAAATCAAACATGCTATCAATGAACTCCCTAGGAAAAAATCTCCAGGGCCAAATGGGTTTACTAGTGAATTCTATCAAACATTTAAAGTACAATTGATTCCAATACTCTACAAACTTTTTGGGAAAATGAGTGAAGAAGGAGTCCTACCAAATTCTTTCTATGACACAAACATAGTACTGATTCCTAAATCAGGAAGAGATAAGACAGAGAAAGAAAATTATAGACCAATTTCCCTCATGAATTTAGACGCAAAAATTCTAAATAAAATATTAGCCAAAAGACTCCAACAACTCATCACAAAAATAATACACTCTGATCAGGTAAGATTTCTTCCAGGAATACAAGGATGGCTTAATATTAGGACAACCATCAGTATAATTGAGCATATTAACAATAAAACTAGCAGAAACCACATGATTTTCTCAATAGATGCAGAAAAGGCTTTTGACAAAGTACAACATCCATTCCTATTAAAAATATTATAAAGTAAAGGAACAAATGGAGCCTTCCTTAAAAGAGTTGATAGCATCTATTTAAAACCATCAACAAGTATTATATGCAATGGGCATAAACTAGAAGCATTTCTAATAAGATCAGAAGTGAAACAAGGGTGTTCACTCTAACCCCTCTTATTCAGTCTGGTACTAGAAATGTTAGCAGTAGCAATTAGAGAAGAAAAAGAAATCAAAGGAATCAAATTAGGCAAAGAAGAGACCAAGCTATCACTCTTTGCAGATGATATGATGATATACTTAGAGAATCCTAGAGTATCAAGTATTAAACTACTTGAGACAAAAAATAAATTTTGCAAAGTTTCAGGATATAAAATAAACCCACAAAAATCCTCTGCATTCCTGTATATCTCTAATGAAACTCAACAGCAAGACATAGAGAAATCCCACTTAAAGTCACTGTAGACATTATAAAATATTTGGGGATCTACCTGCCAAAACAAACCCAGAACCTATATGATCACAACTACAAAACACTTCTCACACAAATTAAATCAGATCTAACTAATTTGAAAAATATCAATTGCTCATGGCTGGGTTGAGCTAATATAATAAAAATGACAATTTTACCCAAACTAAATTATATATTTAGTGCCATACCAATCAATTTACCAAAAAACTATTTTTTAGAGTTAGACAAAATAATAACAAAATTTATTTGAAAAAACAAAGGGTCTAGAATATCAAGGGAATTAATGAAAAGAAATGCTAGGGAAAGTAGACTAGCTATGCCAGATTTTAATCTGTATTATACAGCAGCAGTCATCAAAACTGCTTGGTACTGGCAGAGGAATAGAGTAGTGTATCAGTGGAATAGATTGGGTGCAGGAGTCCCAGCAGTTAATGAATATAGTAATCTATTGTTTGATAAACCCAAAAACCCCAGTTTTTGGGATAAGAATGCACTATTTGACAATAACTGCTGGGAAACCTGGAATACAGTATGGCAGAAACTGGGCATAGATCATTATCTAACATCATATATCAAAATCATGTCTAAATGGGTGCATGATCTAGGTATAAAGGAAGATACCGTAAGCAATCTGGGAAAGCAAGGAATAGTTTACCTGTCAGATTTGTGGAGAGGGGAAGACTTTAGGACCAAACAAGAATTAGTGCGCATTATAAAATGCAAAATGGACAATTTTGATTACATTAAATTGAAAAGCTTCTGTACAAACAAAGCCAATGTAACCAAGATCAAGAGGGAGGTGGGAAATTGGGAAAGAAATTTTACAACCTCTGTCTGTGATAAAGGACTCATTTCTAAAATATACAGAGAATTGATTCAAAGCTATAAGAATACAAGTCATTCCCCAATGGATAAATGGTCAAAGGATATGAACAGGCAGTTTTCAGAGAAAGAAATTAAAGATATCTATAAGCATATGAAGAAATGCTCTAAATCACTATTGATTAGAGAAATGCAAATCAAAACAACTCTTAGGTACCACATCTTTCCAGGCAGATTGGCTAAGATGACAAAACAAGAAAATGACAAATGCTGGAGAGGATGTGGGCATATTGGAAGACTAATGCATTGCTGGTGGAGTTGTGAACTTATCCAACCATTCTGGAGAGCAATCTGGAATTATGCCCAAAGGGCTATAAATAATTTCATACCCTTTGACCCAGCAATACCACTTCTAGGGTTATATTCCATAAGAGATCATAGAAGAGGGAGGAAGACCCAAATGTACAAAAATATTTATAGCAGCCCTTTTTGTGGTTGCAAAGAATTGGAAACTAAAGGGGTGCCCATCAATTGGGGAATGGCTCAACAAGTTGTGGTATATGGATGTAATGGAATATTATTGTGTTATAAGAAATGAGGAGGAGACAGATTTCATATTTACCTTAAATAGAGGGTATGGGTATGAATGCACTAACCTGAACACTTAAAAAAAAACTATTAAGGGGATCAAAGTGATTGTAATGGGAAAAAGGAAAGGATGAGATAGGAAAAGGTAAAATATGCCATGCAAAGAGGCATTAAAACACACCATAGTAGAGGGGAAAAAAAGAGGGAAAGGAACATCATTTAAACACTTTTCTCACTGCTTCTGGTTCAAAGAGGGATCAACTTAATCAGTGAAGTTTAAGATTCTAATGTGAATAGACACATAAATTCATTAAATAGAGGAAAAGGAGGGAGGGAGAGGATCAGTGTTTGAAATTTTTTCTCATTGGTTAGGAGTCAAACAGGGAGTAACTTACTCTGATAAGTACAAAAATTTATTGAGTCCTATAGGTAGTGGAAGGGTAAGGGGGGTGTTGAAAAGGAGGAGAATAAAGGGGGGGATTAGAGGGGAAGGAATAGTAGTAAGGGGAGAGGGTTGGTTAAGAAGGGGAGTCACTGGGTGGGAACACTGAGTGAGGGGGCTGTCAAAAGGGAAAACTTCAAGGAGGGGAAGGGAGAAGGAAGAAAGAAAAACACAAACAGGGGAGGGATTAGGATGGAGGGGAAGAGACAGATAGTCATCATTACTGTGAATGTGAATGGGATGACCTCTCCCATAAAACAGAGGCAGATAGCAGAATGGATTAAAATCCATAATCCTACAATATGCTGTTTACAAGAAACACATTTGAAAAAAAGGGATACCCACAGGGTAAAGGTAAAAAGGTTGGAGTAGAATTTATTACACCTCAGCTAAAGTAAAAAAAAAAAAAAACAGGGGTAGCAATACTTATCTCATATAAAGCAAACACAAAAATAGATCTAATTAAAAGAGATAAGAAAGGAAACTCCTAGGGATATAATACTCAGGTTCCAGAATTCCTGGATCAAAGAGAAAATATTAGAAGCAGCCAGGAAGAAACAATTTGAATATTGTGGAAACACAATCAGGATAACACAGGATCTGGCAGGTTCTACACTGAGGGACCAAAGGGCTTGGAATATGATATTCTGGAGGTCAAAGGAGCTGGGATTAAAACCAAGAATCACCTACTTAGCAAAACTGAGTATTATGTTTCAGGGGAAAATATGGTCATTAAGTGGAATAGAGGAATTTCAAACATTCTTCATGAAAAAATCAGGGTTGAATAGAAAATCTGACATTCAGATACAAGAATCAGAAGCATGAGAAAGTAAACAGAAAAGAAATCTTAAGGAACTTATCAAAGTTTAACTATTTACATCCCTACATGGAAAAATGATAATTGTAATATAGGAAATTTTTCTCAGTATGAGAAGTTGATGGGAATAGAAATGTGTGTGTGTGTACATACATGTGTGTGTGTGTGTGTGTGTGTATACACACATATGTCTATATAGAATTGGGTAAACTATCTCATATAGAAGAGGCAAGGGAAAATGGTCACAATGGAGGGGAGAATAGGTAGGCAAAAGGGAATGGGTCAAACTTATTGTCATTGAATTTGGCTTAAGGAGGGAATGACATACACACTAAATAGGGTATCTCACTGTAAAGTAGAGTGGGGGGAAAGGGATGAGAGGGGAGATGATGGAAGGGAAGGCAGGCTGGGAGGGAGGGAAGTTAGAAGCACCCACTTTTGAAAAGGGACAGTATCAAAGTAGGGAATAGAACAAGTGGGTGTTGGGATAGGAGGGAGGGAAATATAGTTAGTCTTTTGCAATATATCCACTATGGAAATGTTTTGCATAGCTACATATATGTACAACATACACTTAATTGCTTATCTTCCCAGTAAGGGTGGGTGACAAAGGAGGAAGGGGATAAATCTGGAATTCAAAGTTTTAAAATCAAATGTTTTATAGATATACATATATATTTATATACACATTTACATATGTATTATGTATATCTATACATATATGTATACTATTATTAATATTATTTTACATGTATCTGGCAAATATGACATACAGGCACTGGGGCATAGAGATCCACCATGTCCTTCTGGAAAGTTGGAGTGAGTATGAAAGACTATATGAGAGAGATCTGATTGGAGGAGAGGATATTTTAGGGTGGTGTGTAGGGGAAAAATGGGGAGATAATTTGTAATTTAAAATCATGCAGAAATGAATGATGTAAACTTGAAGTTAATAAAGCTTTTGATTAAAACAAAAAAATACAAAGTACAATAGACCAAATGGAAATGGATTTACAAAAGCTAACTGTGTTAAAGAGTTCCTTAAAAATTAGAATTGGGCAAGTGAAAGCTTACAAATCTTTGAGACATCAAGTATTCAAACAAAATTAAAAGAATGAAAAAAATAGTAGAAAAATGTAAAATACCTTAATGGAAAAATCAACTAATCTGGAAAACAAATCTAGGATTCATAATTTAAGTATCACTGGGCTACCTGAAAGCCATGAACCTCCTTCCCCCGCTGAAAAAAAGATCCTGTACAGCATATTCCAAGAAATATGAAACAAAACTACCCTGAGGTGCTAGAACAAGAGGGTAATATAGTTATCAAAGAATCCAATAATTTCCTTCTTAAAGAGACTCCAAAATGAAAAGTCCAATGAATACCATGGCCAAATTCCAGTATTGTGAATTCAAAAAGAAAATACTACAAGTTTCTAGAAAGAATCAGTTGAAATATTGTAGAACCACAGTCAGAATTATGTAGGATTTAGCAGCTTATATATTAAAGGATTGGACTTGAAATATTACATTCTGTAAGCAAAAGAATTTGGATTACAACAATCAGCTCCCCAGGAAGAATAAGCATAAAGTTTCTGGGGAAGAGATGGACATTCAGTGATATAGGGAACTTTCAATCTTTCCTGATGAAAAAGTCAGAGATGAATAGAAAATTTAATCTCTTAACTACAAGACTCAAGAGAAGCATAAAAAAGGAAATAGGTGAAAAAAATGACATGCTATTCAATAAGGTTAATCTGTTTAGATCCCTATATGAGAAGATGATAATTATAATTCTTAAGAATTGTAAATTTTATGGCATTTAGAAGGGAGAGGCACAGGCAGAGCAGGTGGGTATTAGTTTAACTTGATGTTCTGACAAAAAAAATTTAAGAGAAGAAAGAGAAGAAAAAGAAGTAAGAGAAGAAAAAGAGGAAAGGAGAAGGCAGGAAAGGATAAACTACAGCACATGAAGAGGCACAAAATATCTATTACCGTAGATAGAAAGAAGGAATAGGAATGGGCATTACTTGAACCTTATTTTCTCTGAATTTCATTCAAAGAGGGAATAACATAAGCACTCTGTTGGTTATGGAATTTTATATTATCCTAGAGGGAAGTAGGAAGTGTAAGGGGAAAGAAAAGGGAAGGGGTAAGTAGAAGAGAGGAGAAAAGGGAAAGGAAATGTAGGAGGGAAAAGGGAAAAGAAAAGGAACAGGTCTGAAAGTAGGAAGTGTAAATGGAGGAAGGCAGTGTTCAGTAGCAAAATACTGATGAGGAAGGAGTGCCTGAAAGGAGAGAGAAAAGTGTGAATGAGTGAAATAGGATGGAAAGAAATATTTTTATATAATAGTACTGATAATTAGTTTTAGTAATTAGTATTAGTAATCTTAAGTGTTAATGTGAATGGGATGAACTCTTCCATTAAATAGAAGGGGATAGCACAGTGGATCAAAAACCAGAATCCTACAATATGTTGTTTGCAAGAAACATGTTTGAAGTAGAGAATACATACAGTATACATATACATAAGTATACATAAAGTATACATATACATAAGTATACATACAGAATAAAGATAAAATTTTGGAGCAAAGTATATTATGTATCAGCAAAAGTAAAAAAAAAAAAAGGAGGGGTAGCAATCCTGATCTCAGACAAAGCAAAATTAAAAAAAATAGAAATAGATATAAATAGAAAAGATAAGTAAAGAATTTATATCTTCCCAAAAGGTGCTATAGACAACGAAATAATATGGATACTAAAACATGTACACCAAGGGGTGTAGTATCCAAAATGTTACAGAAGACCTCCACCTGCCACTTTCAAAACTAGATAAATCTAACCACAAAATAAATAAGAGAAAAGTTAAAAAGTGGAATAGAATTTTAGAAAAGTTGGATATGTTAGAACTCTGGATAAATATGAGTGGGGACACAAAGATATATGCCTTTTTCTCAGCAGTACATGGTACCTACACAAAAACTGACCACATGTCAGGGCATAAAAAACTCACAATCCAATGCAGAAAGGTATAAATATAAATAAAATTTTTAGATCATGCCACAATTAAAAATTGCATACAATAATAGGCCATGGTAAAACAGACTAAAAATTAATAGGAAATGAAATAATCCTAAAGAATTAGTGGGTCAAACAATATATCATAATAACAACCAATAACTCTATCCAAGAGAATGACAATAATGAGACTACTTACATGTGTATAATAAAGAAAAAAGAGATCAATGCAACTAAAAGAGCTAGAAAAACAACAAATTAAAAATCCCCAATTAAATGCCAAACTAGAAATTCTGAAAGTCAAAAGATAGATTAATAAAATTTCAAGAAATGTATTGAACTAATAAATAAAGCTATGATTTTATGAAAAAATAACAATAAAATAGAAGAATCCTTGTTTAATTTCATTTAAAAAAAGAAAACAAAATTATCAGTATCAAAAATGAGAAGGGTGAATTATCCACCAATGAAGAGGAAATTATATACATATATATATATATACATATATATGTATGATGTATGGATGGATAGATAGATAGATACAGATATATGTATATGCCATATTAACAGAAGAGGAAATAAAATACTTTAAAAAATTTTTAGGAAAAGAAATCAATCAAGGCCTCAATACATAATTTAAGAAAAAAATTTCCAGGGCCAGAAGAATTTACAAGTGAGTTTTACCAGACGTTTAAAGATCAATTAATTCGAATACTACATAATGCATTTGGGAAGACAGACAAACAAGAAGTTTTACCAAATTATTTTTATAACACAAATATGATGCTGGTACCTAAACCAAGGAGAGCCAAAACAGAGAAAGAAAATTATAGACCAATTTCCTTAATGGATATTGAGGCAAAAAAGTTAAATATTATCAAAGAGATAAGAGCAATTTATCATCAGCATAATACACTATGACCAGGTAGGAGGTATACCAGGAATGTAAGGTTGGTTCAATATTAGGAGAACTATTTGCATATCAATAACAAAATTAAGGGAAATCATATAATTTATGTCAATAGATGGAGAAAAGGATTTTTGATAAAATACACTACCCATTTATATTAAAAACACTAGAGGGTGTAGGATTCAATGGAATTTTTCTTAAAATGATAAGTAGCATCTATCTAAAACCATCAACAAGCAGCATATGTAATGAGGACATCCTAGAAGCTTTCTTAGTAAGATCAAGGGTGAAACAAGTATGTCCATTATCACCATTGTTATTCAATACTGTACTACAAATGTTTGATTTAGCTATAAGAGAAGAAAAAGAAATTGAAGGAATTAGAACATTCAATGAGAAAATAAAACTATCAATTTTTTTTTTGCAGATGATATTATGGTATGCTTAGAGAATCCTAGCAAATCAATTGAAAAAATGACTTGAAATAATACCTTTAGCAAAGTTGCAGAATATGAAAGAAAACCAAACAAATCATTTCTATATATGACTAACACAGTCCAGTGGCAAGAGATAGGAAGAGAAATTCTATTAATAGTATCTAGGGACAATATAAAATATTTGGAAGTTTTTCTGCTGAGTCAAACCCGGAAACCATATGACCAATATGACAAAATACTTTTCACTGAAATAAAGTAAGATCTAAACCTTTGGAAAATCTGTTTGACATTGACTAAGAAATAGACTGGTGGATAATTGGGATAGTTTAGGTACACAAGACATGGTAGTAAATAACTATAGTGATTTACTGTTTGATATACCCAAAGACTCCAACTTTTGGTATAAGAACTCATTATTGGGGGAAAAAAACTGCTGGAAAAATGGGGGAATAGCATGGCAGAAACTAGGCATAGACTAATGTCTTACATCATATAACAAGAAAGGTCAAAATGGGTACAGGATTTAGACACAAAGGGTGATACCATAAGCAAATTAGAAGAAGGCTTAGTTTATCTATCCGATCTATGGAGAAGGTAAGAATTTACGACCAAACAAGAAATAGAGAATAATACAAAATACAATATGAATGATTTTAATCAAAATAAATTAAAAACTTTTTACACAAACAAAGCCAATACAACCAAGAATGCAAGAGAAACACAAAGGTTTGGGAAATAATTTTTGCAGCCAGTGTCTCTGATAAAAGCCTCATTTATAAAACATATAAAGAACTGAGTCAAATTTTTAAGAATATGTCATTCTCCAATTGATACATGATCAAAGGATATGAAAAGAGAGTTTTCAGATGAAGGAATTAAAACTATTTATAACAACATAAAAAAATACTCTAAATCACTATTGATTAGAGAAATGCAAATTAAAACAACTCTGATGTACCACCTTAGACCTATCAAGTTGACTAATATGACAAATAAGAAAAATGATAAATGTTAGAGAAGATGTGGGAAAAATGGAACACTAATGTATTACTGGTGGAGTTGTGAACTGATCCAACCATACTGGAAAGAGATTTGGAACTATGCCAAAATGGCTATAAAACTACATACCCTTTGATCCAGTAATGGCACTACTAGGTCTGTATCCCAAAGAAATCATGAAAAAGGGAAAAGACCCACATGTACTACAGTATCCATGGCAGCTTTTTTGTGTTTGTGGTGTTCAAGAATTGGAAATTGAGGTGATGTCCATCAATTGGGGAATGGCTGAATAAGTTGTGGCACATGAATGTAATGGAATACTATTGTGCTATAAGAAATGAGGAGCAGATGGAGAAGCATACTGTTTTCATTTTTTATTGCTTTTTCCTCTTTCTCATGTTTTTTCCTTTTGTTCTGATTCTTCTTTCATAGCATGACTAAAGAAGTATGTTGAATATGGTTGTACATGTATAACCTATATTAGATTGCTTGCTATATTTAGGACGAGGAAGGAAGAAAAAATTTGGAACTCAAAATCTTATAAAAGTGAATGTTGAAAACTACCTTTACATAGTTAGAAATAAATACTGTAAGTGAAAAAAAATAAAGTAGATAAGTTATGAAATAAGTTCTTTCAGACAAAACTACAGGATCTTTTGGACCACAAATAGCTATTATAGCATTGAATGGAACTTTTTTATTTATACTATAGTTCTAGAGTTGTTGCATTTTTTTCTACAATATGCATTGGGAAATTTCTAATGTTGGCCTGCTAGGTAGTTGATATTAAAAGGGATGTGGTTCATCCTCCTCATCATCATCAACAATAGCAACAATACTTATCTAATGACTCAAATGTTTTACTGTTTAATGTGGTGTACATGCTTTTTCACTTTTTTCTGACAATAACCCCAAGCATGAGGTAGTTGATATTATTATGCCTATTTTATGGATGAAGAAATTGAGAATGAAAATATTTGGTAACTTATTGTCACATAGTCAAGAAGTGTCTGAGATTAGATTTGAATGTAAAACTTCCAGAAGAATTGTATAGTCTGATGCTATGTGAAGTTAGTAGAAAAAGGAGAAAAATTGGTATAATAAAACAAGTACAAAAATAAAAGATTTTAGAAAACTTAAGAACTCAGAAAAAAAAACAACAAGAACTTAAATGACAAGCCACAATTCCAGAGGACTGATGATGAACAGTTCTACCCATCTCTTGAGAGAGAGGTGATAAATTCAAGGTTCAGAATTAAAAATAACATTTTGAGTATGGTCAAAGTGGAAAAGTGTTTTATTTTGTTATGCATACAGATTAGAATCATTTTATCTTTCTTACTTTCCCAATTGGTGAACAGTATATAGAAGGGAGAGAAAATAATTTTTGTTAATTAAAAATAAACAAAACTTTGAATGATTTATGGACTTTCAGAAGTTATCTGGTATGTATTAGAATTTACTAAATATATACAATTTGCTCCTAAGCAATATTCACCTAAAATTTACATCCTAAACTGTCTGAGGCAAATAGGTAGCAACCTAAGTTCTTAAAGACTTTTAAGGGGGTAAAAAGAGATTACATTCCAGCTCCATTCATAATTCATCTTATTACTTAAATCCCTTTAAGTTTTCACTGTATAAAACTTTTGACATGATATTTTTAATTACTTAATTTTTAGTTTTCAACATTTGCTTTTATAAGATTCTGTATTGCAAATTTCCTCCGGTCCCTCCACCCCACAGTACCCAAGATGGCATGCAATCTCGTATAGGCTATGCATGTGTGATCATATTACACACATTTACACGTTAGTCATGTGTTAGAAGAAGAATCAGAACAAAAGGGGAAAAACATGAGAAAGAGGAAACAAAGAAAAACATCAACAAAAGAAAAAGAAAATAGTATGTTTCAATATGCACTGAGACTCCATAGTTCTTTCTCTGAATATGGATAATATTTTCCATTATGAGTCTTTTGGAATTGTCTTTACACATTGGGTTGCTCAGAAGAGTTAAATCTAACAAAGTTTGTCATTGAACAGTGCTGTTGTTACTCTATACAATGTCCTGGTTCTGGTAATTTCACTCAGCATCAGTTCATATAAGTCTTTCCAAGTTTTTCTGAAGTCCACTTGTTAATCAATCCTTATAGCACAATAGTCTTCCATTACATTCATATACTGCAACTCTTTAAGCCATTCCCCAATTGATGGGCATCCCCTCAATTTCCAATTCTTGGCCACCACTAAAAGAGCTGTTATAAATATTTTTATACATGTGGGTCCTTGTTCCCTTTTTATGACTTTCTTTGAAGCAGACCTAGTAGTGCTATTACTAGATGAAAGCGTATGCACAATTTTATAGCTCTTTTGGCATAGTTTCAAATCTCTCTTCAGAATGGTTGGATCAGTTCACAAATACATCAGCAGCACATTACTCTTCAATTTTCCTATATCTTCTCCAACATTTATCATTTTCCTGTTCTGTCATGTTAGTCAATCTGATAGGTATGATGTGGTACCTCAGAGTTGTTTTAATTTTATTTTTTCTAATTAGTAGTGAGAATATTTTCTTCATATGACTATAGATAGTTTTCATTTCTTCATCTAGAAACTCTCTGTTCATATCCTTTGACCATCTATATAAGGAATGACTTTTATTCTCATAGATATCATTCAGTTCTCTCTATATTTTATAAATGATGCCTTTATCAGAAACACTGGCTGTAAAATTATTTCCCAGCTTTCTTCTTCTTTTGTAATTTTGGTTGCTGTGGCTTTGTTTCTATAAAACATTTTAAAGGTAATGTAATCAAAATGATTGACTTTTGCATTTCACAATGTTCTCTATATTTTGTTTTGTTATAAATTCTTCCCATAGATTTGACAAGTAAACTATTCCTTTCTCTCCTGATTTGCTTATTGTTTCCCCCTTTCTGTCTAAATCTTGTACACATTTTGACCTTAATTTGGTATACAGTGTAAGATATTGGTGTATACCTAGTTTCTGCCATAGTATTATCCAGTTTTCTCAGTAGTTTTTGTTAAATAGTGTTCTTATGCCAGAGTGGGAGTCCTTGGGTTATCAAACAGTAGATTAATATAGTCATTGACTATTGTGTCTTTTGTACCTAACCTATTCCACTGCTCTACCACTCCATTTCTTAGCCAATGTTAAGTAGTTTTGATGACTGCTGCTTTGTAATACAGTTTTAGATCTGGTAAACCTTTCTATACCACCTTCCCTTGCATTTCTTTTCATTGATTGTCTTAATATGGGGCAGCTAGGTGGCACAATGATGCATGGCATCATGCAGTCAAGTATAAGATCTGCAAATGCTTTCACATTAGACATTTGTCAGGTTGTAAAGAAGGATTGTAAAACATGGAATGAACAATGGGAAAGAGGAAACAAAACCAAACAGGAAAAAGAAAGAGAGCTGGTAATTTGCTTCAGTCTGCAGTCAAACTCTATTCTTTCTAGCTCTTTCTCTGAATGTAGACATCTCTCTCCATCATGAGTCTTTTGGAGTTGTCTTATAACCTTGCATTTTGGAGAAGAGTTCAGTCTATCAAATTTGGTCATCACACATATGTTATATCTGTAATTGTGTACAAATTTCTTCTGGTTCTGCTCTTCTCATTCTGCATCAGTTTGTATAAGTCTCTCCAGGCAAATATGAAGTCCTTCTGCTCCTCATTTTTTGTAGCACAAGAGTATTCCATTACATTCATATGCCATAAATTGTCCAGCCATTCCCCAACTGATGGGAATCTCCTTAATTTCCAATTTTTTGCCACTACAAAAAAGAGCTGCAATAAATATTTTTTTATATATGCGTCTTCCTCTCACTTCTATGATCTCTTTGGGATACAACCCTAGAAGTGGTATTGCTGGGTAAAAAGGGTAGGAAATTATTTATGGCCCTTTGGGCATAGTTCTAGATTGCTTTCCAGAATGGTTGAATCACTTCACAATGCCACCAACAAAGCATTAGTGCTCCAATTTGTCCACATTCTCCTAAGCATTTCTCATTTTTCTATTTTGTCATCTTAGCAAATATGGCCAGTGAGATGTGGTACCTCAGAGTTGTTTTAATTTGCATTTCTCTAATTAATAATTATTTGGAGCATTTTTTTCATATGTTTATAGATATCTTTAATTTCTACCTCTGAAAATTGTTTGTTCTTATCCTTTGGCCATTTGTCATTTGGGAAATTACTTTTATTTTACAGATTTGACTCAGTTCTCTCTGCACTTTAGAAATGAGGCCTTTATTACAGACACTGATGATAAAAATTCTTTCCCAGTTTCCCACTTCCCTATTAATCTTGGTTACATTGGCTTTGTTTGTACAGAAGTTTTTCAATTTAATGTAATTAAAATGATCCATTTTGCATTTTATAAAGTTCTTTAACTCTTGTTTGGTCATAAAGTCTTCCCTTCTACATAAATCTGACAGGTAAACTATTCTTGCTTTCCTACATTGCTTATAGTATCAGACTTTATACCTAGATCCTTCAGCCATTTAGACTTGGTTTTGGTATACAGTGTAAGATAATGGTCTATGCCCAGTTTCTGCCATACTATGTTTCAGTTTTCCTAGCAGTTTTTGCCAAACAGAGAGTTCTTATTCCAAAAACTGAGGTCTTTGGGTTTATCAAACAGTAGATTACTATTAGTCATTGACTGCTGAGTCTCATGCACCCAATCTATTCCATTGATCTACTACTCTATTCCTTAGCCAGTACCAAGCAGTTTTGATAACTGCTGCTTTATAGCACAGATTAAAATCTGGTATGGCTATGCCACTTTTTTGCTAGCATTTCTTTTCATTAATTCCCTTGATACTCTGAACCTTTAATTCTTCCAAATGAATTTTGTTTCTAATATTTCTAGGTCTATAAAGTAATTTTTTTTTTGGTAAATTGATTGGTGTGGCACTAAATATGTAATTTAATTTAGGTAAAATTGTCATTTTTATTATATTAGCTCGACCCAGCCATGAGCAATTGATGTTTTTCCAATTAGTTAGATCTGACTTTATATGTGTGAAAAGCATTTGGTACTTGTATTCAAATAGGTCCTGGGTTTTTTTTTGGCAGTTAGATTCCCAAATAATTTATAACGTCTACCATAACTTTAAATGTGATTAACCTTCCTATCTCTTGCTGCTGAATTTCATTAGAAATATATAGGAGGGGCGGCTAGGTGGCGTAGTGAATAGAGCGCCGGCCCTGAAGTCAGAAGGATCTGAGTTCGGAGCCGGCCTCTGACACTTAATCCACACAAACAAAAACGTAGCCGTGTAACCTTGGGCAAGTTACTTAACCCCAATTGCCCTAAAGGGGTGGCTAGGTGGCGCAGTGAGTAAGAGCGCCAGCCTCGGAGTTGGGATGACCCGAGATCAGATCCGGCCTCAGAAAATGAGCACCCATGCATAAATAATGACTAGCCGTGTAACCTTGAGCAAGTTACTTAACCCCAATTGCCCTCAAAAAAAAAAAAAAGAAATATATAGGAAAGGCAAGGATTTATGTAGGTTTATATTATATCCTGCAACTTTGCCAAATTTATTTATTGTCTCAAGTAGTTTTTTACTGGATTCTCTAAGTATATCATCATATCAATTTTCTTTTTCATATGATCAATTATGCTTAAATTTTTCTTAATATTGAACCAGCCTTGTATTTCTGGTATAACTCCCAACTAGTCATAGTGTATTTTTCTCATTATAAGTTATTATGATGTCTTTATGAAAATTTTACTTAAACTTTTTGCATCTATATTAATTCGCGAAATTGGTCTCTAATTTTCTTTCTTTGTTTGGGCTATTCCTGATTTAGGCATCAGAACCATATTTTATCATAAAAGGAATTTGGCAGAACTCCTTCAACCATTTTCCCAATAATTTATATAGTATTGGAACTAATTGTTCTTTAAATATTTTGTAGAATTGACTTGAAATTCATCTGACCCTTGATATCTTTTCTTAGGGAGTTCATTGATAACTTGGTTGATTTCTTTTCCTAACATAGGATTATTTAAGTATCTTTAATCTTCTGTTAATTTAGAGAATTTATATTTTTTTTTGTAAATACTCATCCATTTCACTTGGATTGTCAGATTTATTGGCATATAATTGAAAATATTTCCTAATTATTGTTTTAATTTCCTCTTTGTTGCCTTTTCATTTTTGATACTGGTAATTTTGTTTCCTTCTTTCTTTTTTTAAATCTAATAAATCAAAAGTTCATCTATTTTATTGTTTTTTCCACAAAACCTGTTCATAGCTTTATTTGTTACTTCAGTAGTTTTCTTTATTTCAATTTCATTAATTTCTCCTGTGGTTTTCAGTATTTCTAATTGGATATTCAATTGGAGATTTTTAATTTGTTTTTTTTTCTAGCTTTTTTTGGTTGCATGACACACTCATTGACCTCTTCTTTTTCTGTTTTATTCATATAATCATTTAGAGATATAAAATTTCCTTTAACAACTGCTTTGATGACATAAGTTTTGGTATGGTGTCTCAATATTGTCATTCTCTTTGATAAAATTATCAATTATTTGTATGATTTGTTTTTTGACCCATTGAATCTTTAGGATCAGATTATTAGGTTTCCCAGTAATTTTTAGTCTATCTTTTCATATATAGGCATATATTACATATATTTTATTGGATAATGATATGAATATCATGCATTTAATATCTCTGCCTTTCTGCATTTATGCTCTGTTATATAGTCAATCTTTGGGGACATGCCATGTACCATGAGAAAAATATATATTCCTTTTTATTCCCATTCAGTTTTCTCCAGAGGTTTTTCCTACTTCTGACAGGGGGAGGTTGACACTATCATAATTTTGATGACTATTTAATCCTGTAACACATTTAATTTCTCCTCTAAGAATCTGAATGCTATGCCAGTTATTGAATATGCATTTAATACTGATATTACTTCACTTTCCATGTAACTTCCTTTTAGGAAGTTACAGTTTCCTTCTTTTCTCTTTTAATTAGATTTATTTGGGCTTTTGCTTTGACTGAGGTCAAGGTTTTTACCCCATTATTTTTTTTTACATCTGCCGAAGCACAATATTTTTTGCTCTTTTTACCTTTACTATTTGTGTATCTCTCTGCTTCTAATATGTTTCTTGCAAAATAAAAACATATTGTAGGATTGTGACTTTTAATCTATTGTGCCATCTTTGGTTTTATGGGAGAGTTCAATTCACATTCACAATTGTGATTACTAACTCTGTGTTTCTCTCCATCCTATTCCCTACCCTGTTTATACTTTTCTCTCTCCTTTCACCTTTTCCCTCCTCACCAGTGTTCTACTTCTGTCTTTTACCTTCCTTAATCTCTCCCCTCCTCTATCATCCCCCTTCTCTTTTCTTTCCCCTGCTCCCCACTATTCTATCTTCTCTTCTTCTCTGCCTTCTACCCACCTCTCTCTTTTCATTCCTCTTTCCCTTCCTACTTCCCTACAGAATGTGATAGGTTTCTGTAACCAAATGAATGTGTATATTATTCCCTCTTTGAGCCAAATCTCATGAGAGTAATGTTCAAATGATGCTTACACTCCTCCCTTCTTTCCATTTACTGCAATAGGTCTTTGTATTTCTTCATGTGATATAATTTACTCTATTTCTTTCCTCTTCTCCCAGTACAAACCATTTTACCCCTTACTTAATTTCAGCATTATATCAAAGTCAACTTATTCCCACACTCTCTGTCTAGGTATAGCCCTACAAAATGTCATAATAGAGACAGTTCTGAAGAGTTACACGTATCATATTCCCATGTAGGCATGAAACAGTTTAACCTTACTAAATAACATATTTTTTTCTTTCCATTTTACCTTCTTATGCTTTTCTTGAGTCTTGTATTTGAAAATCAAATTTTCTGTTCAGTTCTGTTTTTTTTTTTTTAAATCAGGAATGTTTGAAATTTCCCTCTATCATTGAATCTCCATCATTTCCCCATTATGCTAAATTTTGCTGGATAGTTGAATCTTATTTGTAATCCAAATTCCTTTGCCTTCCAAAATATTATATTCCATTCCCTGTGATCTTTTAATATATAAACTGCTAAGTCCTACAATATATTCACTATAGTTCCACTATATTTAATTTTTTTCTGGTGGCTTGTAGTTTTTTTTCTCTTTGACTTGATAATTTTGTGATTTGGCTATGACCTTCTTGGATTTTTCATTTCAGGGTCTGTTTCAGGAAGTGATAGATGTATTTTTTCAGTAACCATTTTACCCTCTTGTTCTAGTACCTTAGGAGAGTTTTCCTTGATAATTCCTTGAAAGATGCTACCCAGGCTCTTTTTTATAATTGATTTCAGTAAGACCAATAATTCTTTTTTTTTTCTTTAATTTAATTTGTTTATCTACTTTTAATTTACAACATTCAGCTCCACAATCCCTTAAGTTCCAAATTTTCTTCCTCTCCCCCCCACCATGGTGGCATGCAATCCAATATAGGCTCTACAAATACCTTCACATTAACCATTAGTCCAGATGTAAAGAAGAATTATAAGCAATGCAATGAACAATGAAAAAGAAGGAACAAAAGACAAAAGAGAAAGAGAAAGTAGTTTACTTCAATCTGCATTCAAACTCTGTATTTTTTTTCTCTGGATGTGGATATTCTTTCCATCATGAAGGACCAATCATCTCTCTTGCTTCTATTATCCAGGTCAGCTGTTTTTTCCCCAATGATATATTTTACATTTTTCTATTTTTTCATTCTTTTGATTTTGTTTCATTATTGATGTCTCATAGAGCCATTAACTTCCACTTGCCCAATTCTAATTATTTTTTAAATTAATTTATTAGTTTAGTTTCAGTTAACAAGGTTCAATTCCATAGTTCCTTGATTTTCAAATTTCCTTTACTTCCCTCCCCCCTCCCCCCCACGACAGCATATAGTCCAGTATAAGATCTCCAAATGCATTCATATTAGACATTATTCCAATTACAAAGGCGTATTGTACTAGGTGGGATGAGAGATGGTAAGGAAGAAATAAAACCAAACAACGAAAAGAAAAAGATCATTTAGTTTGCTTCCATCAGGATTCAGGCTCAGTTCTTTCTAGTTATATCTCTGGATGGCGCTTTTCTCACTGTCTTGAGTCTTTTGGGATTGACTTATATCACTGCATTGCTGAAAAGAGTCCAGTCTGTCATAGTTGGTCATCACAGATATGGTATGTCTGTGATTGTATACAAATTTCTTCTGATTATACTCTTTTCGCTCAGCATCAGTTTGTATAAGTCTCTCCAGGTAATTGTGAAATCCATCACCTCCTCATTTCTTACAGCACAATAATATTCCATTACATTCATATACCACAACTTGTTGAGCCATTCCCCAATTGATGGGCACCCCCTTAGTTTCCAATTCTTTGCAACCACAAAAAGGGCTGCTAAAATATTTTTGTACATATGGGTCTTCCTCCCACTTCTATGATCTCTTTGGGATATAACCCTAGAAGTGGTATGGATGGGTCAAAGGGTATGGAATTATTTATAATCCTTTGGGCATAATTCCAGATTGCTCTCCAGAATGGTTGGATAAGTTCACAACTCCACCAGCAATGTATTAGTGTTCCAATTTGTCCACATCCTCTCCAGCATTTGTCACTTTCTTGTTTGTCATCTTAGCCAATCTGACTGGAGAGATGTGGTATCTCAGAGTTGTTTTGATTTGCATTTCTCTAATCAATAGTGATTTAGAGCATTTCTTCATATGCTTATAGATATCTTTAATTTCTTTCTCTGAAAACTGCCTGTTCATATCCTTTGACAATTTATCAATTGGGGAATGACTTGTATTCATAAAAATTTGTCTCAATTCTCTATAAATTTCAGAAATGATCCCTTTATCAGAGACACAAGTTGTAAAAATTCTTTCCCAATTTCCCACCCCCCTCTTGATCTTG